>CM076850.1:146915261-147162869 GCA_039519185.1 Astragalus membranaceus | reverse complement strand
TTCTTCAAAGTTAAAATGTTTGTTGTTGTTGTTGGATCATTTTGAGGATTTTGTTTCTTTTTCTCGGAATTCAGCTCCTTCCGAGATCAGGTTGTATGGTGCATACCTGTCTTGTTATTTGTCAGCTGAATTGTTCTGTCGAACATGAAAATGTTGATCCGAACCGCTAATGAATTATGAAACTCGCACTTGTAGAGGTTTATCTATACAATAAGGACAATTCAAGGATCGCTCATTGTTTCGTCTTTCATCAACATCTTCCTTGGGTTCAGTAGAGTAAGGGCAAATTTAACATGGTAAATTTATGTCAATCTTCAAATCTGCATAAATAGTTTATTATTATGATTTCCAACGGCAAACATTCATAATACACATCTAAGAGTAAATCAGTTATTTATTATAAGTAAAGATTTTATTAGATAGAGTTGATAAACTCAATCCTATTCTTCCATGCAGCTTGCGGAATGCGTACAAATTGGGCTACCCATGCTCATTTTATTAGTCATAACGCAGCAGGTTTTATATCTCATCATAAGCAATCTCTTAGAATTTTATCCTCCGCAACAAACAAGAATACACCCTTTTGTTTTTCTGTTTATGCAGTATCTGAAGCGTATTCATCCTACAACTCAACATGTACTCGAGAGATTTGCTTTGCTTATTTGCATTGTCGTTGTTTGGTGCATACAATACTTCCAAAAACCAGACTCAACAAAGTTGTTGCACAGATCGCTCGTACCTTATGACTTCCGCTCCTTGGTATGTACTGAAAGTAGTAGATTTGAATATTTAACAGTTTATTTGAGTTCATATGCTCTTTATGGAATTTTATAATAACAATTATGTTTTTTTAATTCCAGGATTAAAGTACCATATCCATTTCAATGGGGTACTCCTATATTCAAAGCTAGTCATGTTTTTGGAATGATGGGAGCTGCATTTGTCTCTTCTGTAGAGGTATTGTTGGAAACTATTGCTTATAGTATTTTTAATTCTATAAATTGTTCTGACAAATTTTACCAGATGGAAAATGATCTTATTTGTTATATTACCATTATTTTCAATCCATTCTCATCAAACTAATGATCTAATTTGGATATTTTTTTCCTTCAAAATTTTGAATGCAGTCGACCGGTACTTTCTTTGCTGCGGCTAGGCTTTCTGGTGCAACACCCCCTCCTCCACATGTGCTCACCCGAAGCATCGGATTACATGTAAACTTAATCATTTATGAGTAGTACTTTAGTTCTTTTCGTTGGATGTTCTCATTTCAGTTTGCTACTTCCAAGATTTTGCAGAGACTAACATAGACAGCTTTAGCTATTGCCTTTCAAATTCAATAATTTTTTTGCTTTCATGTTCAAGATCGCTCGGTTTTGCTAATTCTGTCAAAAAAAGATGAAAAAGACAGTTGTTTAATGATGTTCCATTATGTTCTTGGATTTTGTGAAACCTGTTTTCCATTTTGGGGGAAGGATTGTTATATTTGATTTTTGTTGTTTTCATTTTTGAATGCTTTCTATTTATTTCTATTATTTTACACTTGTCCTGATTTTCTTCAAACTTTCAGAATCGAAATGGAAAAATCAGAAAACGAGGGTCCCGACAAGAAGAGACCTCATCTTACATCTGAAATGCAGCATAGATATGGTCCCTACAGCTATGCACATCTTCACCCTTCAAATTTTCATGTCAGTACTACTTGTTCAATTCAATTAGTTTCTGTTTTACCATCAATTCAAACTTATGAGTTATTAGTAATTAATTAGCTTAATTATGAATTAATCAGGTATCTAACAGCAGCAGCAGCAATGGAGGAGGGAGGCGTATAGGGAGTGATTTATCATTATAAGAAAAGATGCTGCTACCTTTGGTTCTTCCTTATTAGGGCAGTATCAAGCAATGGATGTATTATGGAAAGCTACTAAGTTGTATTTTGTTATCAAGTTTTTGGAATATATCCCAATTATATGATCTTGTTTTGAGTATCTGGGATTATGCTAGATATATAGATTTGGTACTATGTATTTGAGATTGTGGTTGCATCTTTTGAGTATTTGGGATTATGCTAGATATATAGATACTAATGATGAGGCTGTTCAGGTTACTATTTGTTAAAATCCATTTTTTTTAAAAAAAATAGACTTTTCATATCGGTTTTCTATGGGAACCGATATGAAAAGTCCCTTTTTTTTTAAAAAAAAGAGACTTTTCATATCGGTTTTCTATGGGAACCGATATGAAAAGTCTCTTTTTTTTTTTAAAAAAAGAGACTTTTCATATCGGTTCTAAGGGCAACAGATATAAAAACAACTTTTCATAACGGTTCAGGAACCGATATGAAATGTCCCTATTTTTTATATCTCCTTTTTCGGCATCGGTTCGGGAACCGATATGAAATGTCAATTTTAACCGATATAAAAAGCCTTTTTTCTATTAGTGAACTATTCTGGGAAATATTGGATCCTCGAATGAAAAGCAAACCATGGTCATGCATTATAGGCGGACAATCAAGAACACTGGTCCATGTTGAATCAGATACAAAAATTTGATTCAAGATTAAAAATGAAATCGAAACTCGATCCAAAATGAAATTGGAACTCCGCTTCAATTCACAATCATCAAAACCAAAATGAAAGAAGGACAATGAAGCAGAATGCAATACGGCGATGTAAAAGAACGCCAAAATGAGATGTGCGGAAATGCGGAACACACGAACGTGATGAAGAAAGAACGCAACGCACAGCAAGTCAACAGTCAGAGATCACAAATCCTCTAACACCAACGACAAAAGCCAAAACGAACAATCAAGAATTAGGGAAAAGAAACTGAAAACCCTTGAAAACCCTAACAGAAACGAATTTCCGAAATCAAATTGGGGCAAATGCAGTAAGGAAGGGGAACACGCAAAATGAATCAAAGAAATGCGTTGAATTAAAGAAACGAACTGCGAAACCGCAAATCAAAGGCAAGAATCACAAGAGAAGAAAGGGAACGCGGAAGTTATATCGCTCTGATACCATATTAAAGTTAGCGAAACAGAGAAAAAGGAATTGAATTAATGGAATACAATGAGTTTGACCTTTATATATAGATCCAATCTCACCTAACTAATCTGTAACAAATTAGTAACTAAAAAACTAACTCTAAACAAATTATAACAACTAAACCGAGAGAGTTGTAACAAATTATATCTCTAATAAGCAGCGACACCTCTCTCTCTCAACCACCACAGCCCTCACCTCCTCCGTCATCCCTCCATGGTCGCCTCTGCATCACCTCCCGTCTTGCTCGAAGCACCACCACCATCAGTGACCAGTGACTCGCCTCTCGTTTCTCACTCGCTCTACTCTCTTATTCTTCTTAAATGGTAAGTGTTTTTCTTCTCTACGTCTATTTTTGGTTAAATCAAAACCATAACCCCCTATTTTGCAGCATTCAACTCTAACCTCTTCCATTTTTGCATGAAACCCTAATCCCCATTTTTGGTTAGAATCAGTAGCTGTTAGGGTTTGATTTAAGTTTGATTAGTTGTTGTTGTGGATTTTGGAATCAGTAGTTGTGGTTGTGAATCGAAACCCTAACCCCCTTTTGATTTTTCAAAAAATTCAAACTTGGCAGTAAAGATTCTCAGATTTGTATTTTACGTTTACATTTTCCCCTCGTATTAAATAGTTTATCCACTTCTTATTCTATCTGCCCTTTTGTTAGTTAGGCAATTAATGATTCTTGCAAAAGGGGTGCCATGGCTGTGAAGAATCCATTCAATCGGTGCATATTTCTTCTTTGATTTGTATACCTTTTTGTTTTTTCCTCGTTCTTAATATTGCGATCAGGTTATTAGATTTTATGAAAATTCGAGACTCCTTTGTGTGAGTAAAAAATATTGACATTTACGAAAAGGAAAATAAAAATTTATGGTTTTGGATTTATTGGCATAACAAAACTGCCACTTTATGCTGTTTGTACTATCTATATACATTTTGGGGTAAATATTGATATTTTTATTTTGTGAAATCACCAGATACTTCAATGTGATTGGATCCGACCTTGAAGGAAGATTGGGTGAGGCTCTTAGACCTAAATTACGAGAGCAAAGTCGAATATCAGGTGCCTGCTTTGATTCAGCTTGTGGTATTATACCCGGCTTAAAGGTATGCTGATATTTTCTATTTTGTTTTGGCTAAAAAAGGATTGTTTACATAATTCAGAGGGTACAAAAATGGGTCTTGTTAAAGAGATTGGCCGGTTATATTTAATGCTTTGCTACTAGGAGAACAAATAAAGTGGAAACCAGCTTAAGCTGTTATGTTTTCAAGAGTTATCAAACATTTCATGATTCTTCTATTTCATTTGATCTAGAATATTTGTTGTTAATTGAAATTTTTAATATCAGGAGCAATGAACAATTTTTTCTTGTTAGTGAAAAACTTTGGAACTGTAGTGTATTAATTTGTGGGTGTTGTAGTTGTAGTGTATGTTATTGGCTTAGTCATAACTTTCCTGCCTAGTTTGTGTTGTGTAACAATGATGTTCTTTATTTGGTTAGTCCAGTAGTGTCAGACACCAAATTTGCCTTGGTTATTTGCATATAAGATTAGGCTCACCTGAATTTGCATGTTGGTTTGGTCTTTCGATTTTGCAGGTTTTTCAGAAATTATTTTTCTTACTCTCCTGAGAATGTTTGAATTAGGACATTTATCATCCCCATTATTATCGTTCCAGGGACATAATCTGCATCCTGAGAATGTTTGAGTAGTTTTATGCGGTGTTAACTCAAAACTTTTGTGCACATAATCTGCATACTTTCCATTATTGGATATTGATCCTGCATGTTTGATGTGTCTTTTAAGTGTTAGCGTTATTGTTTCAACATTTTGGCCAATATCTAATTTCCCCATGTTTTTGTGAACTTAAGTGGACAGGTACACGTGTCTCTTGACCCGCCTCAATGGACCCTGGATCCGAATAAATTGCGGAGATCATTTACTGAGAGAACTAAAGCCCTAGTACTTAATAGGTTAGTCATTACACAATTTATAATATTCTTGAGTTTAGATAGATTTCAGCCTCCTCATGGAAATCCTCATATTAGTCTAGTCTACCGGACATTCTAAACCCAACAGAACAGCACTTGTTTATAAAAAGTGAATATGAAATACCATTGCTCTCAACTTATGCTTTGAGCTCATAATCTATTGATATTATAAATGTTACAAGAGTTTCAGATTATCCATTTCATGTATTCTGATGTTAGTTATTCCCAAAGGTCAGCTATTCACATGGTCAAATTTCTTAAGGGAAGTTTGCAAACCTTGGAGAAGTTTAATGTGTCATTGATGTTTTATTTTTGTCTGGTTCAAATTTCTACTCTTTTTCAAAGGTGTTCCTCCATCAAAAAGAGTAAAGCATTAATGAGGCTTTTAGTTTCTTTAATTGTTTTGGATTGGATGCATGAAGTGACTGTTATATTGAATACAATCACTTAGTAATTTTTTTCGTTATGCATTATCAAATAAGTTCCATGGTATAGAAGGTTATATTGTTACTGGATCCAAGCAAGTTGAAATAGGTAAGTAACGTTGGTTATTGAAGCTTCTAATAAGTTCATTACAATTAGTTTGCTTAACAAATTGTTATTGAATTCCTATATATATATATATATATATATATATATATATATATATATATATATTATTCCTATATTGGGACACAGGTATATGTTTGTGTCATTGTGTACTGTGACTTGATATGTATAAGGTCAGCAGGCAGCTACTTGTAATTACAAGAAAGTGATGTTCAAATTTGACTTTGCAGAAGTAATGGTGGGGTTTTGATGTATGAGGTCGTTGCTGCAGTTCGCCGCCGCCAGTTCGTGGCGACCTTGCCGCCAGTTTGCCACTTCATCTCCTTCTGGTACGATCCCTCCTTCATGTTTGATTCCCCTTTATTCATTTTGAAGTTTGATTTTGTTGTTGTACACATGACCGGTAAGAAGGAATAAGGAATCTGTAAGTGTAACCTTGTTCAATGAAACTAGTTATTTTTGTTGATTTCGTAGGGCATTTGTCCAATGAAAGTGTAACCTTGTTCCTTTGAATTTTAGTAGGCTTTTACTTGTACAGAATCTACAGATCGAAATGAATTGACACAACATAACATGAATTCTTTCTACCATGATATGTTGTTAAAGATGGGTAAAGAATTTCAAGATTTGTAACTCTACTTTCCTTGATTCTTATCATGCTTTTAGCACTATGAGCTGAAAAGAAACTGCAACTTTTATATAACAATTGATTGATTGATTGATTGATTGCTATGAGGAGGAGGGGGAAATGAATTACAAGGATATAAATATTTAAAATACAATTATATTGCACAAGATAACTTGTAATTCAGTTGACTCTTAGATATCTATTGTTTTTGCATGTTTGCTGTAATCCATTAATGTCAAAAAGCTGTAATAAGTTCACAATTGTATGCAATAGTAGATAGTAGATTTGTAAATCTTGCATTTGATGTCATTTGTAAATCTTGCATTTGATGTCATTTGATGCATTCTATCTCATTCTCTATTATAATTTGTTATTAGGTTTGATTGGCAGATTTGTCTCCATTGCATTTGCACAACCTGCCACAATTTGACTAATGAGTTTTTGTTTTAAAATTGAATATTAGTTTTTCTACTTACACGGGGTTAAATTATCATCATTTGCATGAACTGGGATTTGGGAAAATATTAAACACATACATGATACATGTGGTTTTTTCTGCTGCAATACAATCTATTCAAACTGCTGAAATATTATGTTAATTTTTTTGAAATATTACCCTTGAGTTGTCTTCTTATCCCATAATTTCAGTGCAGCACATGAGCTATTTGTTATTCAAAGCTTTTACTCAAAGTGCAATGATGCTGACTAAGGAAAATTTTTGCATCCTATTTACTCGACAAGGAAGAAGGCTTTGTTGAAGATGATTTTGTTGAGAGTTTCTAGGAGAGGTACAAATTGATTTAGGAAAGGAATATAATATCAAAATGGCTTCCAAGTCTGGCTCATGGCTGCTCAAATGGATTGTACTAATGTCTGTTAGTTGAAGACAATTAAGAATTAAATGTTTTGCACATCTATGATTGTGATTATTATGTTTTGCTTTATATATGTTTATTAATTTTGATATCGGAACATTCACGTGTTGTGTTATATATAGATATCACTATTAAATAGTATTTTGGATGTATGATTTAGTTTTTTTATAAAATTTTTTTTCAAAATTACCGACGAATTCCGGACTGAAATTTCCGTCGGAAATGGTTGAATTTGCGACGAAATTTGTGACGGATTTGTGATGGAACTATTTGCGGCGGAAAAATCCGTCGGAAAGTGTTTGCGGCGACCGTTTTTGCGACAGAACTTTGTCCGTCGGAAATTTCATCAAAAATGGCCATTAGCGACGGAATTTGCTTCATTTGTGACGAATTTTTCCGTTGGAAACGAGCGAATTTCTTTAAGGTTCACCGCATTTACCACTGAGATGCAATCCATCTCAATGACTACTGCCTCTAAGCCCAAGTCCTTCAACCAATTCAAAGCTAGTCAAAGTCTCATTGTTTCCGCTTCTTAAGGTTTCGGAGTCCTTTCAAAACACATAGTCTTCCCCTCCATATAACTACTATTCTCATCTCAAATACACATACCAATGCCGTACTTATTCACGGACTTAAAAAGCGCCGCATCAATATTGCGACTTTTGAATTTGACAACATTTTTTAGTACACGTGTTAATAAAGTGTTAAATTTGTTTAATAATTATATCATCAGTCGCTTCACAAAAAAATTTCATGAGTCGAAATTCATTAACTATCAATTAAATTTTATTAATCATGAATTTAAACATTATTAATTAAAACTTTCAGGTTTTTAATTACATGTAAATTTAAGCATATGAAAATTATGACTGATCACATTCAAATTGATGGTTAATTAATTCAGTCAAATTCAACACTTTTTTAAAGGGATATGGAGACTTGATAAAACCTTCTGATTCAAAATCCTCCTTAAGGAAAAAACATAAGGAAGGAAAAAAAGTACTCCCTCAAAATTTTATTGATAAAAAAGAGAAAATAAATAGAAAACATGGGGGGACTGGACCAAAACACATGAGCATAAACAAATTTGTAACCGAATTGAAATTAAAGCAATTCTATAGAGGTATGAAAAATCATCACTATAATGACTCTCGTTCCAACCAGGTTGGCACCAAAGACATTAACAATCATTTGCAGCACACCAAAAATATGAAGGAAAAGGAAAACCCAATCCATCAAGAGGAAGAATACTAAACTCAAAAAAGCAATTAGCAAAACCTATAGCTAGACAAACCCAACCTATTACTGAAAAAATCCTCAGCAATGAAGCTTGGAATAAGATCCCACAAAAAAAGTCACTTAAATTAGTTCTATATATGACCTGCAAGCTTATCAACGCAGGCATTACCCTCTCTATAAATATGAGTGCAGACGAAGTTCATCTGTGTAGTCAAGTATAAGCAATTATTCCATCTATTTCTAAGCTTCTAAAGAACTACGTACTTTGCAATTTTTGAAAGCAGAAACCACTAATTGAGAGTCACATTCTAGCCACAAAGACTTCCAACTTTTATCAAAAGCAATCTCTATAGCCAACATAGCCCCAATAATTTTTGCATAAAGCGCATAGCTGTTGCCAATGGAGGCAGAACAACAACAAAGATAACATCACTTCTGTCTCTAAAAATACCACCACAAGCAGCTGGACCAGGACAACCTCTAGCAGCGCCATCTGTATTGCACTTTATCATGTAAGGAGCAAGGAGAATTCAAATACCCTATTTGATGTTTGAAGAATTTCTATAATTACCAGTGATATTGAAGACCTTTATATTCCTAAACTCACCAGCAAAGGGAGACATTGTAGATTTAGAGACATTTCCTACTAAAGCCAGATTGGAAATAACTAAATTGATAGTTGAGTGTAAGGGGTTCACGTTATTATCAAATCTAGCAAAATTCCTGCCCAAATTGCCCAAAAAGTGTTAACAATCGCAGTAGAGACAATATCACTCAGCTGAGGGCTCCAACCATTAGAAGTCGAAGTTAAAATACTTAGAAAAGAAGAAGTATCAATATGGATGCATAGGATACCTCTAAGTCAATTCCAAATATGCTTGGCAAATGGGCAAGCAAGGAAGAGGTGTTGAGAAGTCTCTAAATCACTACCACAAAGACTACAAATAGAAACAACAGTGCAGTCTCTATTCCAAAGTTGGTCATCTATTATAATTTTATTATGAATGGCCCTCCAAAGAATAATGGATTAAAAGGCAGAATAAAATTCTTCCAAATTGTCTTGGTCCAAGGAACCACCTCCACTGGAACAACAGGAATAACTATATCCTGAATTTCAGAATGAATTTGAGGGAAATGATTAATGATATCCGCAGGGATGGACCATCTACCGTTCAATATAAAATAATTGAGAGTAGCTTTATATCCTTGTGCAAGTTAGAAGGTACACCAATAATATCCACAATAAGCCTAGAGCCAAGACCCAGACCAAAAATTTATCCTGACACCATTCCCCGGTTTTCAAGTTGAATGCTCAAGAAATTCACGATTTAAATCCAAACCAAATACAACACTTCATCAATATATGTGTAAACTAGGTTAACTATTTGAAAAATTGTCAAATTTAGATATCCTAAATTAAAGTGATAATATAAGAGATAAAATAGATTATTTTTGAATAATAAAAAAGGTTAATTTTGGATTATACTATACTATTTTTGACAATAAATTTTACAGAATATAATCTAAATAATTTATATATGATTAAAAAAATAACTTTTTTGAGCAAAGTAAATGAATGAAGAATCGTGAAAACCTTCTGATGCAAAAAAACATCAAGACTGGAAAAATTGTACTTCTCCCTAATTTTATTTAAAAAAAGAAAAAGGACACATTAGAGCTAAGGGAGAACTAAACCAAAATCCTTGGCAAAAGAAGAAAATAAAATCAAAGCGGTATAGGCTCAAGCTTTATTGGCTGACCCATTTTGTTAGCTTTAAATTTTAATTTAAGGTAGAAACTAGGATTAGTAAGTATATGCATTCGTCCTCCTTTAAAAAAAGTATATTCATGTCTAGGAACACTGAGTTTTGGTGTAGAGGCAGTGGTGTTGCTGTCAAGTGGAGTTTCTTTTTATGTTTTCTTTTGCTCTTTTCCCTTTCTCTCGGGTTGCTTCTTAGCCCTTCATAGGGCCGTCCCAATCAATTTAAAGGCTCTCTACAAATCTTAAAAATTGGGCCCCTAGACATAGTAGAAAAATAATCTCATAGTTTTGTTTTCCGACGGAATGAGGATAAAAAACCTGATAATTTTGTATCCTATTTTTGTTTTTATATCACAAGATAAAGTATAAAAAACAAAAGAAACATCAAAGCAAATATTAATTTTATGTTATTAACTTCAGTGTTGTGAGTATGTTCATATATTCATACTTTTTGGTATTTGTATTGTTTTTGATGTATTCTTCATGGATATTTTTTTTGAGGGGAAAAAAAGTAAATTCGTTCACAAGAGCCAGCAAGAAGACCACTTTTTAATGATAATAGCTTTAGCCAATTAAACCAAAAGAGAATTCAATTATATAATGTATCGTACAAAAGAGAATTAATGATAATATTATTATGTGTGACACGTCTCGTCAATGGTAGAAAAAACGACAAAAGTAACAACTTTTGAGAATATTTGTTTATGTCAAAACTTAATTCAGAAAATGATCTAATGCATATAAATACTTCATTTGCTCACATGGTACGTAGGAAAATATTTCTCTTTTCTCAGGTTAAACGCCACCCAAAATCAAACACCTCCTTGGCAAATATTCTTGTTGACAATCGCTCTGTTTAAATACTAATTTATGTAATTAAATTTGTATAACAAGCATTCCCTAATTTTTCCATTTTATTGTAATTTTTTTCAGAAATGTTTCTTTTTTAAAATAGCCAAATGTATACAAATTATCTATTGCACAAGTTATCACAAAAGTTAAAATTTGAAAATAGTCATTATTGCAGACCTTGTCTACACACATATATGCATAGAAAAAGGTCACACAAGTAACCATTTGAATAGTATGTATCCAATTTTTATTTAATCAATAAATCTATGACAATATTAGCATTTTCTCAAGTTTTTGTTCTTTCCATCATAGATGATGGAACATTGGCTTTGAGGTTCTATGTTCACAACTCCTGTGACTCCAATAACGATAGAGTTCCCAATTTTCGGCACTGCCTTGATTGGCTAATGCAACTTTTTTAAAGGATAGGCTAATGCAACTTAGCTCATGCGTCAATTTTTTTTGGAAAATATAATGCATGATTTAAGCCTATATAGTTTTCCTATAAGACGTTGTACAACCGACAAATTAAAATCGATATTGTTTTCGTCAAAAAAAAAAAATATGGTTAAGTGCGACATTTATTGTTGTTATTGACTCAGGTAACCACAAAAAATATACGATATAATATATATAAGTGGTTATCTCTTAGTTGAAGATTGAGTTTGACAACATTTTCAACAATTGTAATAATAAAAATGTGAGACTGGCGGATCTAGGAGTTTGGCGTGATGATCATTGGCAGTGGAATTTTTCTTTTTTCGCAGGTGCTGGATCCGCATTCGGTGATGAAGTTGATGAGCTGTTGACGATTCTGCGTGATGTTCATATGGCCCATGGAGTTGCTGACCGATGGTGTTGGTTTATTGATCCGCTAAAATTCTTCACGGTTCGGTCTTGTTACCAATTTCTTTTGCAAGCCAATCAACTTTCAGCCGTGGACAGCAGCAGGCCAGTTTTGACTCTGCAGAAATCTGACTTGATAGCGTTATGGAGGACTCGTATCCCAACCAAGGTCTTGTTGTTTGGTTGGCGTATATTCAACAATTCTATACCTGTTCGGTCCCTGTTACTTAGACGACATGTTATTCACTTGGAGGAGGATGCGGTTTGCGTTTTGTGTAGGTCTCACATTGAGGATTCTCATCACTTGTTTTAATTTGGCTTGCGATTTTTCTTTGAGGGTGTGAGGCGAGATTGGTCGTTGGTTGAATGTTCAAGTGTCTTGCCCATCTACTTTAATTGATCATTTTCTACGCTATGGCTACCTTTGTACTGGTAAGAAAGCGAAGAGGATCAAACATCTTATTTTGTTGACAACTTGTTGGTGTCTTTGGCTATCTCGTAACGGTGTTTGTTTTAGAAGGGGTAGAGCCAAATGTAGACTCGATAGTGGCCCAGGTGAAGTTCTTATCTTGGGGCTGGTTCATTTACGGGGTGGGAAGAAATTCTTGTTGTATTCCATCACTATGGTGGAATAATGCACTTTCATGTATAAACAACCTGTGATCTCATCCTTATATTTGTGGTTTTGAGCACCCCTGGTGCTCCTATTAATGCAACATTGCTTATCGGAAAAAAAAGTGGGTATCTCTTAAATAATAGAGCTCCTTTATTTTAAATAGATTGCCCACTTTAGAAAAATTACATCCAACCTAACCTATTATTATACATTGCTTCCCAAGTTACGTGCATTTTCTCGGTGCTGGTTTAGTGGAAAGCACCAATTAGCCAAATAGAATCGTCACGAAATTATATATGGTCTATATACATCAATGATGGATTCAATAATAAGGGCAAAGGATCAAAAGGAGGCCATTTCCTTCAAATGCGAAGTGATTTGGAATGGCAGTTTGTTTGTTTGTTTGTTTGTTTGTTTTTTTTTGCCTTTATCTTTTTTTTGTTTGTTTGCGGACTTTGCTTTTAAATATTATATCTTGTGTCGTTTTGGTGCTTCTTAGAGCATTTTAATAGAGGAAGAAGAAGACTCAAGAGTCAAGAGTCAAGAGTCAACGTCCCTATCTCTTGTACCGTCTGCTCATACTCCATTAATAAAGAACATGCTCTTTTTATTTATTTTATATGCAAATTTTAGAATTTATACAAATGATTCTCACTTGATCTGGATGTATAAAAAGACAAAAACAATATATAAAATACATATTATATAAATAAATCTGTTTCAACTTGAAGTTCAAATATCATTCTTCAAGGTATTTTCCATCTTGGTCCACGAATGAGTCTTCACAATTTTGTCCTTAATTAAAAGATGTCTTGGTGGGTTAACGATGTGCTATCCCACGCGACCTATGGTCCACGTATAACAAAGCCTTGACACTAGGTGTGCCATTTCACGTCACTTATAAATAGCAACATCTCACCTAGAGATCAGATACACATTTATTAGTGCCTCATTACTTTGTGCTTACACTGACTTAAGCGTTCAAAGTACTTGCAGTCCCTCCGTGCATTGCCGTGAGCTCTAGGACTCCGACAATCATACGTGACCTCCTCCATCCACCTCAGATCAAATGTTATGAACACGGGAGGCCACGACCCCGATGGGTCCTACCAGTGGCTTTACCCCACATGTGTTGCATGTGATGAAAAAATAACGAAAAAATGAGTTTTTTTTTACAACACAAAAGACTGAATAAGAGAAAATGTTTTTGAGGTGCGATTTGTATTTTTTTTGTTGGATGGGATACTATATCTATTAGTGAAATTGCCAAGGATAGTTGTGCCACGTGTATGACTACTAGAGTACTACTAAAGTTTTTTTTTAATATAGGTGGTTGATCAGTTGAGGCTATTTGGTTTGGTTTGGTTGCTGATAATAAAAACACAAATTGAACCGAACCATTTGGTTGCCAAAAAAAGTGGCTCAAACAGACCCAACAAAATGTTACTATTTTGCAGCTTTTGAATTCAATTAGGAGTCAATTTGTAATTTTTGTTTGAATTGGTTCAGATTGGACATTCCAAAATAGTGGAACTTGTTGGAGGAGAGTTGCGCAGGGAGAAGGAAAAGAATAGAGAACGCAGAAAAGGAGAGGGAAAAATCTGGGCAAGGCAATTAAACAGTAATTCAAAAGAAACTGTATCGAAAAGCCTTATTATTACATATTGTCGAAGACTGAGTAGAAGGTGTATATTTATACAAAGATGCAGCGCCAATATTGGGCCTATGTTTCGACTGGGCCACATATTGGCCCATTTGATGTTTTACTAATGACACCTAACAATACTAAGAGCAATTGAATTACAAACATATTCAATATTCCCTCTTAATTCACATTGCTAAGTAACATCATCCAAGCATTGTTCTGAGTTCTTCAAATCTTCCCTTTTGCAATGGCTTGGTCATTGCATCAGCTACTTGAAGTTCTGAGCAGCAATATTGCAGGTTCAGCTTCTCATTATTGACTTGATCACGCAGGAAGTGATATCTGGTCTCTATATGCTTCGACCTACCATGGGCGACAGGGTTCTTGGCCAGATCTATCGCAGACTTGTTGTCGATCAGTAACTTCATTGCTGTAATTTTCTGCAGGCCAGTTTCAGCCAATAGCATACTTAGCCATGATGCTTGACATGCTGCAAATGAAGCTGCCACATACTCTGCTTCGCAGGAGGACAAAGCTACTATGCTTTGTTTTTCGAGCACCATGAGATGGGTGTTGTTCCATACATTAAGACAAAGCCACTTGTGCTCTTTCGATCACTCTTGTCTCCACTCCAGTCGGAATCAGTGTAACCAAACGCTTCAGCGGTAGCATTCGACTCAGTCTTGCTAGGGAATAGAATACCCTGACTTTGTGTTCCCTTGATGTACCAAAGCACTCTTTTTGCAGCTATTAGATGGGAGGTTCTTGGCTTCTCCATGAATCTGCTGATCATTCCAACACTAAACATAATGTCAGGTCGAGTGTTGCAGAGGTACCTGAGGGATCCAACAATCTGTTTGTAGAGGGTGGCATCTACTTCACTTTCTGTATCATCTTTCGACAGCTTGCTGCTTATGTCAGTTGGTGTCGAAACTGACTTACAATTGGTCATGTCGAATCTGTTCAGGATATCTGCTGCATATTTCGACTGATGCAGAAATATTCCATTGCTTGTCTTCACAAATTGCATTCCTAAGAAATATGATAGATGTCCTAAATCACTCATTTCGAATTCAGACATCATCACCCTCTTAAAGGAGTCGACTTCAATCTCATTGCTGCCAGTTACTAGTAGATCATCTACATACATGCACAGCAGCAATTGAGTTTCAGTTCCATTCTTCTTAACATACACACCATGTTCATTGGTGCATCTAGTGAACTTTTGAGCCAAGAGAAATCCATCAATTCTCTTGTTCCATGCCCTTGGGGCTTGCTTAAGTCCATATAGAGCTTTCTCAAGCTTGAAAACCTTGTCTTCTTGTCCCTTTAATTCAAATCCAGGTGGTTGGCAAACACAGGCTTCCTCCTCCAAAGGTCCATTGAGAAATGCTGATTTTACATCAAGTTGATGTAGGGGCCAGCCTCTATGACTTGCCAATGTCACTACCAGTCTTATGGTCTTGATCCTGGCTACAGGGGCAAAGACTTCATTGAAATCCAACCCAGGCTTCTGCAGGAAACCTTTAGCTACTAATCTGGTCTTATACTTGGTCACTTCTCCATTGGGTTTGACTTTGGTCTTGTAGACCCATTTCACACCTATTGCCTTCTTTTGCTTTGGAAGTTCGACTAACTTCCATGTGCCATTTTTCTCTATTGACTTCATCTCGTCAATCATAGCTTCCTTCCACTGTTTGTGACCAAGAGCTTGCTCCAGGATTACTGGTTCTGCTTCATCCATTAGTGCAAAGTGAGTCAGGTCTCCTTCTGCTGTAATAGCAGAATCTGGAAATGTGTCGAATCCTTCTAGCCTTACTAATCTCTGCCTTTCCCTCTGTGACCTTCTGATAGGTTCGACAGTAACAGGTTCTGCAGTTTCAGTAGCTACATTCTGATCCTCTAGATCCTGAACTTCATCAAAGTCTAGTACTAGTGTAGTTCTTTCACTTCCTTCTTCATTCTGAGTATCCCAGTTCCACTTTTTTGACTCATCTACTATGACATCTCTGCTCTTCACTATTTTCTTCTGCATAGGGTCATACAGTTTGTATGCTCCTGTCGAAGGATAACCAACAAGGATCATTTGTTGTGCTCTATCATCCAGCTTCTTCCTTAGTTGCTCAGGGACATGTCTGTAACATAATGAGCCAATTATTCTGAGATGCTTGACACTTGGCTTTCTTCCTAGCCAAGCTTCTTCAGGTGTCTTCCCAATCAATCTCTTTGTGGGGCACTTGTTCAGAATGTATACTGTTGTGGCTACTAGTTCTCCCCATAAACTGTGAGGTAGCTTCTTTTCCATCATCATACTTCTCACCATGTCGAGGATGGTTCCATTTTTCCTCTCAGGTGTTCCATTATGCTGAGGTGTGTAAGGTGAAGTGACTTCATGTACTATGCCTTCATTTTCACAGAATTTTGCAAATTCATGTGAGTTGTACTCACCACCTTCATCTGTTCTAAGAGTTTTGATTGCACACTCACTTTGCTTTTCAATCATCACCTTGAAGTTTCTGAATGTTTCAAGTACTTCACTCTTCTTATTGATCAAGTACACCCATGTCATTCTAGTGTACTCATCAATGAAGGTGACAAAGTAATTGTTCCCTCCTAATGAACTGACCTCAAAGGGACCACAAACATCAGAGAATATTACCTCTAACTTCTTCCTTGCTCTGCCTGACACTTCTGATTTGAAGGAGTTTCTAGGTTGCTTCGACTTGCAGCAACTATCACATACTTCACCAGGCATTTTTACTGCTGGCAACCCATGGACCATCTTCTTTTCATGTAGTTGACTCAAGCTTTTGAAGTTTAGGTGGCCAAATCTTCTGTGCCACTTCCAGTTTTCCTCTTCGACAGTGGTTTTGAGGCATTGCTGTTCGACTACTTGCAATTCGACCTTGAATGTTCTGTTACTTTGCATTGGCACCTTCAGGATCAGCCTCTTATTTAAATCAAACAAGCTGAGACAGTTATCATCCATTTCGACAGAGAATTTCTTCTCAATCATCTGCCCAAGACTTAGCAGATTGCTCCTCATCTTTGGTACATAGAACACTTCCTAAATGTAGCACCACTTTCCATATTTCGACAGAAACTTTAGGGTACCAATTCCTTCTGCAGTGACTCTGCTGTTGTCTGCAAATCTGATTCTTTTACTTATTTGCTTCATTTCGACAAACCACTCCTTATGGCAGCACATGTGGTTTGAGCATCTTGTGTCGAGATACCATTCGACAGATTTTTCTTCGATCTCATTTGTGTCTGCCTTCAGCAACAACAAATCTGTGTCAGTAGCTGTCATGAAGGATAATTCTTCATCATTGTTGCTGGCTATGTTGGGGGCATCACCAGTGTCACCACTGCCCTGCCCCTCACACATTGCACAAGTATTTTGAGCATCACAAGTGTTTCCACTTTCACTAGTGTTCCCACTATTTTGCTCACTACTTTCAGCAACTGTTACATTGAGATGAGTGTCTTCTTCAATCTCATCATCTATGACTGCCATTAGCATTAATCCTTCTGAGTCAGAATCAGAGTCTGTGCCTCCATCACTTGCAACTTTGGCTTCAGCATCTTTATTCCTAGGAACCTTCTTCTTCTTACATTTGTTCCTATATTGCCTAAATTGCTGACAGTTATAGCATTGCACCTTCGACAGATCTTGCTCCTTCTTGTCTAAACTTCCTTGTTCTTCTTTCTTGCTGCCAGATCCCTTTTCTTTACCCTTCCATTTTCCTTTTTCTTTCTTGTTGCCTGCCTTCCAATTTTTCTTAGAGGAGTGTGATAGTAAGGCTTGTTCAGTCTCTTTCTCTGAACTTCTCTGCCTAATTCTCAATTCATGAGCCTCCAAGGAGCCTTGAAGTTGATCTAACTTCATTTCATCTATGTTCTTGGATTCTTCGATGGCAGTTACAACATAGTCGAATTCATGGAGTTAAGGATCTAAGCACTTTTTCTACTTCACTTGTTTCAAATACAGTCTTACCATTGCCTTTCATTTGATTAATTAGAGCTACTAACCTCGTAATGAATTCACCAATTGATTCTCAATATTTCATCCTCAATGCCTCGTATTGCTTCCTGAGAGACTGTAGGCGTATCTTCTTCAGTCTATCCGCACCTCCATATGCATTCTTGAGGATATCACATGCTTCCTTTGCTGAATCACAGTCAATGATCAGGTTCAGAATGTTTGAATCAACACTTTGATGAATCAAGAACAGCCCTTTTCCATCTTTCTTTCTCAGTTCATGGTGGTTGTTCCTCACCGCTTCAGTGGCGTTTGCTGCCAATGGTGGAACACCATCATTCACCATTTCAAGTACATCTTGAAAACGAAACAAGACTTTCATCTGCGCGCACCATCGGTCATAATCTTTTTCATTAAAGACAGGGAGGTTTGTCGGAATTCCTCCGCCACTGTTGTCTCGCATCGCCATGATGAATCTTGAAGGATCTTTATAGTTCTGATACCAAATATGTTGGAGGAGAGTTGCGCAGGGAGAAGGAAAAGAATAGAGAACGCAGAAAAGGAGAGGGAAAAATCTGGGCAAGACAATTAAACAGTAATTCAAAAGAAACTGTATCGAAAAGTCTTATTATTACATATTGTCGAAGACTGAGTAAAAGGTGTATATTTATACAAAGATGCAGCGCCCATATTGGGCCTATGTTTCGACTGGGCCACATATTGGCCCATTTGATGTTTTACTAATGACATCTAACAATACTACGAGCAATTGAATTACAAACATATTCAATAGAACTAAGGCCGTGCCCATTGACTAACAAGAGATTGTGAATTACTGTAATAAAGCTGATTGTGAGCTAATGACAGGCACATTATATGAGGAGATGAATATTTCAAAATAGAGCATCTCATGATCTTGCTGAAGAGCCAAGTTGTGTAGATAAGGTAATAATGCATTCAAGTTCTCATTTATCTACATTATTTTATCATTTTAAAAATAAAACGCACGACCTTAATTCAAGTGAGTAGATAAATGTCGTCTAGTTGACCTTGAGGCCACTGCGAGTCGCTTCACGTGGTATAGAAAAGAAGCGGGTTACCAGAAAATTGCCAAGAGACTTGATAGAGCCTTAGAGTGTGTTTGGATAGAGTATTTTTAGAGGGTAATGTATTTTTAGGAAGGAATTAAAATACTTTCAATTAAAATCTTTTGTTTGGGTAACAAATGAAATGAATTTTAAAAATGCTATTTCATTACTCTTAAAAATGATGCAATTGAAATTCCACCTAATTAGGGAGAATTTTAATTCCCACACTCACGCATCACTCTCACTCACGTTCACGTTCATCACTCTCGCTCTTGCTCTCTCTCTCGCCGAAGCACCTTTGCTCTCATGCTCTCTGCTCTCTCTCGCTCTTGCTCTCTCTCTCGCATCTTCCCTACTCATGCTCTCTGCTTCATCTCACTTCTGCTTCATCACTTCAACGTTCATCACTTCTGCTTCATCCTGAATTGATTTATGAATCAATCAAAGAGACACTGAATCAATTGAGAAGGTAATTTCGATTTGTTTCATCCAGTTTATTTTCTTTCGATCAATCAATTTGGTTCTGCCCTATCGCTAAAATGATGCATTCAATTTCTCAATCAATTTCTGGATCAATCCATTTCTGAATCAATTTCGGAATCAATTTGAATTTCATTGATCCCTAATTTTACACTTGTTTTTGCTGTATATTGATACCTTGTTTGTATTGTTTGTGTTAATAACATGTTACTTAGTCCCGAATATTGCTCCCAAAGAAGTTAGGGTGATGCAAATAAGATTATATTGTAGAGATGAATCTACTGGAAATTAAATGGCATTCCTATGTTGTGTTTGCGTTGTTTTTTGAAACTCTTCTAGTCCATTTTTGTTACACATACAGCTTGTACAATATATTGATGCACAAATTTCCAACTGGTTTGTTCCTTCTCTGCAAGGCATTGGTTCTGATGAAAACAAATGGGGGGGGGGAGAGAGGAAGTTAGGACCAAAATTCATTGCAGTCAACTACTCTACTTGTTTTTTCACTTTCAATTTGTAGTGATTACATCTAAATAGGTTTGGTTTCATAAAAAAAAAGATTACATCTAAATAGGTGCATAAATCTTGCAATCTGTTTCTGTTCCTATTTCTGTAGTATGTTCTTAGCTTTAAATAGATTGCTTTGAATCCTTGTATGTGCAACAACTGAAATGAATTAACATATGAAACCTTTGGATATGTTTCTGTTCCTATTTCTGCATTATTTTCTCAGCTTTAAATAGATTGCTTTGATTCCTTATGTGTACTGCAGCTGAAATCAATTAATATATGAAACCTTTGTTAAGTAGCTGTTGATTTCAAGAAATGGACACTAGTGTAGTTAATGCTTCAAGAAAACGTAAACAAGATGAAGAGTTGGTAGAGCTTGAGGAAACATTCGTCGTTGTTTGCGTCATTAGGCTGTTGTGTTTTATGGCTTGGTATCATGACACATATCTAGTTAAAGAACCTGCTCGGAATTGGGAATTGGAAAGACGCGATTTCCTTAATCGCCTATATAGGGGAAAGGAAAGCGATTGCATTGATCAACTAAGAGTCAGTAAAAGAGCATTTTCTAAGCTTTGTAGAATTTTACAAGAGAAAGGGGGGTTAGTGAGAACAAAAAATGTCCCTACAACTGAGGCCGTGGCGATGTTTTTGCATATCCTCGCTCACAACCTAAAGTATAGAGTTGTGGAGTTTAGTTATTGCAGATCTAAAGAAACAATAAGTAGGCAATTCAATAATGTCCTACGAGCTGTTATGAAAGTGAGCAAGGAATATTTGATGTTTCATGATTATAATTTAGAGGACCCAGGCATATAAATGGAGATGGTTTGAGGTAATTTTATCATTTTTTTAAGTAATTATAAGGCATTGGAATTAACTATAGCTGTTGTAATTTGGTGTAATTTTGGAATGTTTTTAGAATTCAATTGGAGCACTTGATGGGACACATATTCCTGTAACAGTTGCTGCAGAAGATAGGCCTAGATATCGTAATAGAAAGGGTGATATAACAACGAATGTGTTAGGAGTTTGTGGTCCGGATTTAAGGTACATTTATGCGTTACCTGGATGGGAAGGGTCTGCAGGAGATTCTCGAGTATTGCGAGACGCTTTACGTCGTCAAAACTGCCTTCAAGTTCCAAATGGTAATATCATGAAACTAGTTTGTTTATAATAGTTTCATTAGTTTCAGTTTCAGTTTCAGTTTATAATAGTTTGTTTATAATATTCTAACAGTATGTTCTTGTTGTTGATTCAGTAGTTTCAGTTTTTCTGTTTATAATAGTTTGTTTATAATAGTTTCATTGTCATTGCAGTTTATAAGGTCATACTTTTCAACCCCTGTTTTGTTCAGTTTATAGGCATCATCATACTTTTCAACCCCTAATTATTGCAGTACTTAGAGAAATGGAGGCATCCAAAGTTAAGAGCAAGGCAAAAGAAAAAGAAAGATGGAAGAGGATACAAGAAGTTATTTTGCATGGAATTTGGAAATGAAACGTGCATTAGCTGACATACTTAGAGACCAAAGAAGTTTGGGCAACCAGAGTGACGGAGCTTGGAAATCAGTGGCATACAACACTGCAGCTCAAGTGTTGTCTACACGTTTCAATATTCAACTTATGGGGGAGAATGTCAAAAACTGTATCAAACTTTGGCGAGGATGGTACGGAATCGTTAGTGACATTCTTAGTCAAAGTGGATTTGATTGGGATGGCACCAAGTATATGATCACCGTTGAGAACGAAAATGCATGGAAAGAATATGTCAAGGTAGTCATATTTAATGTTAATTATTACTTAATTGATTTCATTAAATATTATTATTTATGCTATTACTAACATGTTTCTTTTTGTTTTGAAGTCACATGATGAAGCCAAACGATTCCGATATAAGGTCATTCCGAATTGGGATGACATCGTAGACTTATGTGCCAAAGATAGAGCAATTGGAATTGGGGCAGAGAGTGCATTGGATGCGGATGATGTCATGAGCAAAGAAGCACATGAAGAGGAAGAAGTTCCCCATGCGAATATTATTGACTTAGAGGAACCAAGCTCCGCAACAAAAAAAAAGGTACAAATTAATCGTGCAAAAAAGGGTAGGGATAAAGACGGGGTAGCGAGCTCTATGAAAGAAGTCGCTGAATCATTCAAAGAGTTTGTACAACTAACTAAAAAAAGGATGGAAGGAAATAAACGAGAAGTGGTGCAAGAAGTGATGAATGAATTGAAGGTGTTACTTGATCTTGATAATGGACTGCGACTCAAAGCAATTGCTTGGTTGACGAAAAATCCGGACGACTTAGAGATTGTTAAAGCTCTTCCACCGGGTGACAAGAAAGATTATATCTTGGCCTTCATAGATTCTACCATTTGAGGTAATTCTACTAATCTGGGCTGTTTGGGAATGATTTTAGTTTTGTTTTATACTTTTTATTCACATGCTATTAATTTCTTTAGGTGAAATTAATTTCTTTTATTCCAGAGCATGAGGATCAAACAATGGAAAGGATTGACTACATAACTAGCATTGTTTTAATAAACTTGTTGATGAACACTCACAGCCACTACGTCATAGTAATTTAAAACCAGACCTTTGTGTCTTCAGTAGCAGCAGAAGCTACTTCTAATCTTTGTTTTCATCATTTTTAACATTATCTGCTGCCACTCTATGAATATGATGAGTTAATGTGGTATGATGAAACTCATAGGTTGTGATCATTGTTGTTGCAGACACCAACATTGTTGTGATCATGTTGGCAAAGCTTAGAGTTGGACCATGCAACTATATTGTTCCAGACAACATATTTCTTGTGAAAGATTACATAGTAGATATATATAGTTTATATTTGTGTAAAAGATATTCTCCTTATGAAGGATTTATGTTTGTCAAAAAAAATGTGAAGGATTAATAGATATACGGTTTATATTTGTGTATATGACATTTTCAATGTGAACCATATTTTTTGTATATGACATTCTATGTATAAAACAAGATGGAGTTTATAGGTACATGGTTTATATTTGTATGTGGTATATTCATTTAATACTAATTTTAGTTTTACTATAATTATTTTGTTCTTTATACTAAAAGACAAAATAAATTTATGTTAATTTAAATAATTTTTATTATGATATTTTGTTAGGTATTTATTTAATTTATTATGTATTATAGATTATCATAATTAATTTAAAATGCAATTTAAAGTAAAATAAATTACAAAATGATTCAATTTAGTAACTCTATCCAAACATGGTATTTTACAAATGAAGCGATTCTATAACTTCATCCAAACAACAAATTTTACAAATGAAGGGAATTTAATTGAAACAATTGGATTTCCTAGCATTTCAATTTCCCCAGAATTTTCAATCGCTCCCTCCAAACGCACTCTTAGGGGATTATGATTGGAGAACAATGTTTCCTGAAGCTTATGTTGAGCATTTGATGTATTACTACTCTGATCATCGCCCTATCCTCCTTCGAGGAACTAGTAGTATCCCTAATCGTATTGCTCGCCCTTTTCGCTTTCAAGCAGCTTGGCTCACTCATGAGGCCTTCCCTTCGGTCATCAGGAATGCTTGGGAGACTGGGGACACACACATCACTAATAATCTGAATAGGGTTCGTGAGGACTCTTTGACCTTCAACAAGGAAGTGTTTGGTAAAATTTTCAAGAAGAAGAAAGAGATTGAGGCCCAGCTCTCTCACATCCAACGACGATTGGAAAAGATTGACTCTGTTAGATTGAACATGAAGGAAGCGGAATTGCAAAGAGAATATCAGCTTGTTCTCAAGCAAGAAGAGCTCCTTTGGTTCCAAAAATCTAGGGAAAAGTGGGTGCAATTTGGGGACCGGAATAATAAATTTTTTCATACTCAAACAGTTAATCGCAGAAAGCGTAACAAGATCCACGACCTTCATCTGGAGGATGGGACGTGGTGTACTAACACTACAAGAATTACGTGATTTACCTGCGGATTGTTTCCGGCGAAAACAACCCACCAGTACGTTTTCCGGTGGATTTTCAGATTTTCTGGCGGATTTATTTCGCCAGTACGTTTCCGGCGGATCCTATAGCATTTTCGGCGGATTTATACCGCCGGTACGTTTACCGGCGGATTTTGCACGCGAAAATAAAAAGTTTTTAAAAAAATATAAATCTGTTGGTAATAACATTTTCCAGCGGTTTTTTTGAAATTTAAAAACTGATTTTTTGGCTAAATTCCGCCGATAATGACAATTTCCGGCGGATTTATCCGCCAATAATAAACCACCAAAAAAATCCGCCGGTAAGCACAATTTCTGGCGGATTATTTTCGAAATTTGAAATTCGCAATTTCGCCGGTAGATGCACTTTCCGGCGGATTTTGAATTTTTTTTTTCGGGAGTTGAAATTAGTCTGTTGGGACTCTCCTCCACTTCACAAACCCTATAAATTCTCAATCTCTTCTCAAATCTTCTCATATTCATACACTTCATTTTTCTCAATCTCTTCTCAAATCTTCTCACATTCATACACTTATTTTTCTCAAATCTCTTCTCTTCTCTTCTCACATTTCAAATTCATTTCAGTTTTCTCTAATCTCTTCTCTTCCACTTCAAAGCTTTGTAAGGTATGTTTTAATTATTATTTGATTAAATAAACGAATTCAAAAATTTGATTCAAAATATTCTATTCTCTTCTCAAATCTTCTCACATTCATCTAATTCATTTTTATAATATTAATTTTTTTAATTAAATAAACGAACTGAAAAATATGTTTTAAAAAAATCAAAATAATTAAATAATATTAATTTTTTAATTAAATGAATTAAAAAAACCTGTTTTAAAAAAATAACAAATTACCGGCGGATTTTATAAAATTTCCGGTGGAATTAGCATTTTAAAAAAAAAATTACCGGCAGTTTTTCAAAAAATTACCGGCAGATTTTGGGTGATTACCGGCAGATTTTGGGTGATTACCGGTAACCGTTACCTGCGAACGATTTTCCGGCGGAAAAAATCCGCCGGTAAAGCCACATTTCCGGCGGATTTTGGGCTTTTTCGGCGGATTTTTTCCGCTGAAATTCCGCGAATTTCTTGTAGTGTAATGAAGATCAACTTCAACATGCTGCCATTGAGTTCTACCTGATCTTTTCCATTGCGATCCAGAGGTTGACCCCCACAGCCTACGTCTTGACTTATTGCCAAACCTATGTCATACGGGCCAATGCCATCTCGCAGCTCCAGTAACCAAAGAAGAGGTAAGGGATGCTATGTTCTCTATGCAATCCTTTAAATCCCCTGGTCCAGATGGCTTTAACCCCTCTTTTATAAGCATTTTTGGGGTGTTGTTGGTGAAGATGTGTGGCGTTTTGTAAGTGATATTTTTGCCGAAGGAGATATTGACGAAGGTATTACTGAGACGTTACTGGTGCTTATTCCCAAGGAGAACAATCCAACGAGGCTAAAGAATTTTAGGCCCATTAGCTCGTGCAATGTTATTTTCAAAGTCATCACCAAGGTTTTGGTTAGCCGCCTTCGCCCTTACCTGGATCACTTAATTGGTCCCTTCCAGAGCAGCTTCATCCCAGGGAGAGGAACTGCCGATAATGCTATATTGGCCCAAGAGGTTGTTCACTATATGCATACCTCTAGATCCCAAAAAGGTACTTTGGCTTTTAAAATTGATCTTGAAAAAGCTTATGATAGATTGGACTGGCAATTCCTAGAGCTCACCTTGCAGGAGTTTGGTTTCCCCACACCCACAATCCCCTTGATCATGAGTTGTGTCAAAGCTTCTAATCTGTCCATTCTTTGGAACGGTGCAAAGACAAATAAGTTCAAGCCTTCTAGGGGACTTCGTCAAGGAGATCCTCTTTCTCCTTACTTGTTTGTGTTTTGCATGGAGAAATTGGCTTTAAGCATCTAGAGCAAGATTAATAGTGGGGAGTGGAAGCCCATCCATATTTCCAAAGGAGGCCCTGGACTTTCCCACCTCCTTTTTGCAGATGATATTCTCCTCTTTTGTGAGGCTACTCCAGATCAAGCTCAAGTTGTCATGGAAACCTTAGAAGAGTTCTGCAGTGCTTCGGGGATGAAAGTAAATGTTGCCAAATCCAAGGGCATGTGTTCTAGAAGGGTGAATGCAGAGACAAAGAGAGCTATCCAGCACATTTCCTCGATCCGCTTTGTGGCTAATCTGGGTAACTACCTGGGGTTCCCTCTCATTCAAGGTCGACCAACTAAAGATACTTATAGCTACATTCTTGAGAAGATGCATACAAGGTTATCAGCTTGGAAAGGAAATCCCCTTAATAAGGCAGGTAGGGTGTGCTTAGCTAAATCAATCACGACAGTTATGCCCATCTACACTATGCAAATCCACTACTTGCCTTAGAGCCTTTGTGACAATATCGACAAGATCACCAAAAATTTTATTTGGGGAGGAAATGGCTTCAATAGAAAGTGGAATATGGTTAAGTGGGCCACTGTTACCTCTCCCAAGAAATTTGGAGGTTTGTCTATTAGAGAGGAGAGACTCTCCAACCTTGCTCCCTTAGGAAAGCTCATTTGGCAACTCTTACACGACAAAAACAAGTTGTGGGTTAGAGTTCTTCATCATAAATATATTAAGCACGAACACATCCTAAATTTGAAGGATGGTGGTAATGTCTCACTGGTTTGGAGAAGCATTCTAAAGGCATTGGAGGCTCTGAAACAAGGCTTTCAATTCCGTATTGGTGATGGCTCTTCCTCCTTTTGGTTCTCTAATTGGACTCATATAGCTAGGAAAGCTCTGTCACTTGGTTGATTTTGTCAACATTTCCGACACACAGTTACAGTTGAAAGATGTAAGTAGGGCTGGCACTTGGGATTGGAATTTTATGAGCACCATGGTTCCTCCTGAGCTCCGTACTCATGTGAATCAGTTCTCCCCCCCCCCCCCCCCACGACCTTCAACGAGAACATTCCTGGCATGTGGATTTGGAGTGCATCCAACACATGTATTTATTCTTGCTCTTCTACTTATGGTTGGCTCCTCGCTCAGTCTAGAGTTTGGGATGCTAATGAGAGTTTGGAGTGGATATGGAAGTTACATGTCCCGGCCAAAGTCCAACACTTTATCTGGATGTGCCTTCATAATGAAATCCCCACCAACAAGCGAAGACACCGCTGCAACCTGGCCAACTCTCCTACTTATTCTAGATGTGGAGACCATGATGAGGATGCCCTCCACTGCCTTCGCGACTGTGATTCTTCTAGGGAAATATGGCATCATTTCAGCATTTTTGGAAGTCACTGTTTCCTCGCTGATACAAATGTTGAGCCTTGGATTCATAACTTTGCTAGAGATAAGTCGGGCTCACTTTTTGCCATTGTCTTATGGTGGATTTGGAGACTGCGTAATAATCAGGTTCTTGGTGATAAGAGTTGGAGAAAGTTTGACGTGGTCCGGTTCATAGAAGGTATGTATGCTAACATGGATACTCCTAATACTCTCAAGCTATCCTCTACAGAGCATCATATTCCCAGAAACCTTGTTAAATGGGATCCTCCTCCTGTGGGTGTTATGAAGCTGAACGTGGATGGCAGCTGTAGTGAGTCAAATGGCATTGGTGCAGGTGGTATTATTAGCGATATAGCAAGGGTCAATGGGTGGTCGAATTCTCCTCTAATGACGGCAAGGGTGACCCCCTTTTTGCTGAATATTTGGTGTCTGTCATGGACTTACTTGTTGGATTATTGGTAATCCACAACTTAGATCAACTTTAAATAATAGCCTTAGATTAAAGTTAATCCAACAGCCAGAAATTAAATGACTTAACAGTCCCTGTTTAGTTAAATTAGTTACAGCTGTATAACAAAATTAGTTCCTAACTAATTGTTCAGGTTGTTAACAGTTTAACAAACTGAGTTTGTTATCTATAACAAACTCTAATCTATTAGCTATAAATACAATTGTAATAGTAATAGAGATGTACAGATTCTAATATACGATCAATAAAGAATTTACATTCGGTTCTCTTCTCCTGTGTGCTATTCTTCTCTCCTTTCTGCGTGTGTGTATTCCTCTAAGTCCTTTGTGTATTGTTGGCCTTCAACAAGTGGTTGAAGACAAGACATCTCGCAAAGAAAGAAAGAAAGGAATACAAATCAGAAACAGTTTCAGTGACTGAAACTTAAAAACAGAAGAGATAATAGAAAGAGAAGGTAAGAAATTTACCTTGTGGTCTTAAGGAAGATTCACAGGTTCGTTGCTTCAAGTGTCCATCAAGAACGCACATCCAGAAGTCAGAAAAACAAGTAAACAGGGTTAGGGTTTGAACTGTTACGAAGAAAGAAATCAGAGGGTTGTGATTTTATACCTTCGTAGAGTCTTGTATCATTTTCATCTTAGATCCTGTACCTGCAAGCAGCAACTAAACTCAGAAACAGAAACAAGCAGATTCACAGATTAGGGTTTTGTAAAGGGAAATCAACAACCAAAACAGCAATAAAGAATCTAACACCGTGGTTACCTTAGTTTGGTGGTGCGATTCAAAACCTAGGAACTTCAGAACCTGTGGGCAAGGAGAACACAGGCTTAAGTGTCGCATACTCTGAATCTGATAGATCAAAACCAGGGGTTTTGATCTTTACCTGTTACGAAGTCTTCCTGTGGAAGATTAGAAGGCAAAGGCTGCTTCATTTCGTGTATATCAGTGATCAGAATCAAACCCTAGCAGAGGACTGAGGAAGAAGAAGAGGAGAAGATTGGCGCAGCTGAAGAGAGAGTGAGAAACAGTGAACTGGACTTGGGCTCCCGTGGTTTTGTGTTTCAGCAAAGGGGTCTACTCGTATCCATATTCAGATCCGCGTACATCTACAGTGCAAGATCCGCTGGGTTCCGCAATAACCCGTTTTTGGTGATCATCTCTGGGCTGAATAAGTGGGCTGTGCAATTGTTTCCTGCACCCCAACAAACTGATTTCACAACCTGCAAGTAAAAGCAATCAAATGGTTAGCAAATTCAACATGGTATCAATGAGCTGGTAACAATCCAGGGAAAAACAGGAAAATTTTCTATCTCTATATCTTCTTTAAAATTTTCTTTTAAGGCTCTTTAAGGTTCTTTTACCTGCACAATCTGATTGTGCAGTTTTGTGTTCTAACAATTTCTGTGTTTAAAGTGTTTTCAGTTCTAAAAGATGGCTAGTACTGGGACAGGTCTAAGCACACAAATCCCAAAGCTTGATGGGAAAAACTGGGACAGATGGAGCCTTCAAATGAAGGCCATTTTTGGCTGCCATGGTGTTCTCAGAATTGTTAGGAATGGTTTTGAACCATTGGGTGAAGAACCAACTGTTGCTGAAACTAATTTGTTCAATGAAAACGAACAAAAGGACTACAAGGCAATTTATCTCATACACCAGGGGTGTGATGAGGCAAACTTTGATAGGATTAGAAGCTATGAGACTTCTAAGGCTGCCTGGGATGCCTTAGAGAGGTATTACACTGGTGCTGCCCCTATCAAAGAAGAAAAGTTGCAGGCTCTAAGAGCCCAGTATGAAACACTAAAGATGAAGGAAGGTGAAGGTATTTCTGATTTCTTTATAAGGTTAAAGAAAATCACTAATACTATGGCAATGTATGGGGAAACTCTTACAGAAAAGGTGATTTGTAAGAAAGTCCTAAGGTCCTTGACTAAGAAGTTTGGCTGGGTAGTCAACAGTATTGAAGATACAACTCTACCAGATGACTATAAAGTGGAAGAGCTTCGAGCAAAGCTTGAAGCAAAGGAGCTAAGGTTTAAACTGCTAGAAGGTGAAGAAGAAGATGAGCAGGCCCTACTCACCAAGTCTAATGGCAAGAAGTGGTCAAAAGGCAGCAAAGGTAAGTCAGGTAAACCTAACTCTAAATCTGATTTCACTAAGAAAAGTAGCAATGCATCTAAGAAAGATAAATCTAAAGTGCAATGCTACAGATGTGATGAATATGGGCACTATGCTACTGAGTGTCCTACTAGAAAGGACTCTAAGCCCAAAGAAGCTGAATCTGAAGCCAATGTGGCTAAAGAAGATTCAGATTCAGAATCTAATCATGTAGTTTTTAGCATGATAATAGATGACTTAGAAGAAACAGAAACTAATGAAGTTTCTGTGGATATAGTTGAACTTGAAACAGAAACTAAGGAAGTCTCTGTATGTTCAAAAGTTAAAACAGAAACTAAGGAAGTTTCTGTATGTCCTGTGACTGAACATGAAGCAGAGACTAAGGAAGTTTCTGTGATCCCTAAGGCTAAACTAGAAGCAGAATCTAGGGAGGTTTCTGTGAGTTTAGAATCTGAGTTTTCAAAGTTGGTGAATTTTGAAACTGTGAAATCTGTGTTTTCAGAAACTGTGGAGTTAGAATCAATGTTTTCAAAAACTGTGAATTTTGAAAATGTAAGTGTAAAAACCGTGTTTTTGGAAAATGTGAAATCAGAACCTATAATTTTCAAAACTGTGAGTTTAGAAACTGTTGATTCTAAAACTGAAACTGAAACAGAAATTAAGGCAACTTCTGTGATACCTAAAACTGATCCTAGGATAAGGAAATACTGTGAATATGCTACTTGTGCTATTTCAACTAACATTGGCAGGTTTATTGAAGTAATGTGGCCCTTAAACTATGGCTGTTCAAACTACATGACTTGTCATAAGGAATGGCTGACTGATTCTTATCCTAGAAGGAAAACTGGTATTAACATTGCTAAACCTGTTACAGCAGCTGGTGTCACTAGTGGAAAAATGACATTATTAAGCATCATTTAGTGTCGGGCGTTTGAAAACCCGACACTAAATGTGTGACCGGTGGCATTTTTGCAATTAAATTGAAGATTCCATTTTTCGCGCCTACCTTTAGTGACGAGTGTTTAAACAACCGACGCTAAAAGTATTTGCTTTGGACATTTAGTGTCGGTTGTTTACACACCCGTCACTAAATGTCCAAAGCAAGTACATTTAGTGTCAGTTGTTTAAACACCCGTCACTAAATGTCCAAAGCAAGTACATTTAGTGTCGGTTGTTTAAACACCCGTCACTAAATGTCCCAGTTTTAATTTTCGCACAAAACACGCTCTTCTCATCCTCACAGAAACACGCTCTTTTCTTCCGCACAAAACACGCTCTTCTCTTCCTCACACAAGAGGCACTCCATTCGCGAACTCCGTTCTCCTCCCCGCCTCGCCGTGCACTCCGTTCGCGAACTCGTCGCCACCACTCCACCCTCTGTGACGGTTTAGGGTTTTCATCTTCCCTCTCTCGCTTCCTCACAGAAACCCTTCTCTTCCTCACACAAGCGGCGCTCCATTCGCGAACTCCGTTCTCCGCCCCGCCTCGCCGTGCACTCCGTTCGCGAACTCGTCGCCACCACTCCACCCTCTGTGACGGTTTAGGGTTTTCATCTTCCCTCTCTCGCTTCCCTCTCTCAGTCGCGAAAACAATGTATCAGTCCCCAATTTCTTAGTGAATCGCGAGCTTTCTTCTTCAGTTCTTCTTCTTATTAGGTTAGATTTCTTCTCCTCTTCTTTGATGATTGTTTGATTTGGGGAAAATTGTTCAATTTCTGCGTGAATTGAAAACCCTAATTTCTGATTTTTTAAATTTGGAATCCCTGATTGTTGCTTCTGATTTGGGTGTTTAATTTGATTGTTTAATTGTTTATTTTCTGATTGTTGCTTCCGATTTGGGTGTTCGTTATCAGTTATCAACTAGCTTTGAGTTCTAGTTTTGCTGAATGAGTGTTAGTTATCAGTTATCACTTATCACTATAACAATTTTTTGTTAATTTTCCAGAAACCTTGTCGAGAGCTACTCTTCATCTGTGGTTAAACAATAAGATGTTGTTCTTGAAACATAGTGTCTATCTTTCCAGATTTTGCTTTCTGAGGAATGTTCTGTAAAATAAGGTCTTTGGTATTAGCTTTAGTATTTAACCTTAAATATCACTCTTTGTTGCAGAAGCTGGTGGTACTGAAAAGCTAGATGGAATATATTGTTATGTACTAAAATTAAGGGGAAATTGGTACTCAAAGACTTTGATATTGAAAGAGAAGCTGGTGGTACTGAAAAACCAACTGTGAAGACCTTTAATGCTAGTGTCACAGAACATACTTTGAAGATTCACTTCTACTGGGCTGGAAAAGGAACCACTGGCATACCAACAAGAGGAGTTTATGGATCTTTAATATCTGCTATTTCAGTGGATCCTAGTAAGTCACATCCTGCATCTTCCTGTTACATAGCCATTATCAGTTTCCTCTTATTCTATCTATCATGTTTTTGAAGATTTTACTTGTTTCAAATTGTTTGCCATTTAATTTTATTTCACTAATACTTTAATTAATTGTTATCTCAAATAACAGAAAATATGTAACAGAAATGATAATATGTCCACGTAGAAAAAAGTTTGTGGGGTCTGCTGGTTTGAAGTTGTGGTGGTTGCTTAAGGGCTAGGGTATAGTCTTTGGTTTTGAGTTATTGCTAGCCTTGTGTTTACTTTTTAGTGTTCTCGAGTTGATCTTAATCTTAGACCATAGTAGTGCTTCCTTCTTTTGTTATATAGTTTCTTTGCTGATTTTGAAGACATGATTTTGACAATTAGCAACTATACAAATCTGTTTGTTTATTGTGATTGAACTAGTTTTGGATTGTAATTAAACTAGTTTTGGATTGTGAAGATGACATTTGGGGGTTCTTGACTGATTTCATTGTAATTAAACTAGTTTTGGATTGTGATTCCTTAAGGGAACTTTAATTCTTGTTTTGGATTGTGATTCCTTAAGGGAACTTTGAATTTGTTAACTGCATAATTTGTAGTATTCTTTGAAGGTGTTAAAGTCCTTAATCATTTCATAATATCATTTTGTAGTACTATTAATTTATCCAATATTCATAATTTTCATGCAGGTAAGTTGCAACTGATATTCCAAGTGATTTTTTAGATCAAATTGGATTTCTAGAAGTGGAAAGCTGAGTACAGTGGTATACGAATAGCGCGAACCGGAAATCGCCGTTGCTCGGACGGGTCAACCCGGGAAGTTCACTGTCAAACCCGCTTCTCACTCTTGCATCTGCTTCTCGGTATATTACTTATTCAATTTCTTGTCTAGATTAATCATTTGAGTTCATTCCCTGATCAAAATTATGTTAATATTATTAAATACTAGTAACAATAGTAACATGATTAAACACTTGTCCGTTGTGTTTTGTGGGCTGATTTTATTGTTGCACTAGAGCATATTAGTATGTGGAGTTGTTGGAGTTGTTGTTCATGTTTCTATGAAGAATCATGCTATAAAAAAGAACCTTATTAATGAAGCTTTAAGTTTACTATGTTGGTTTGATGTTATACATTTATATTTTTACTTGTTTTGATTTATGAATTTATTTTTACTATCTTGGTTTGATGTGATAGTTTGATTTTGATTTATGAATTTATTTTTACTATCTTTGGAGCGTAGCGATGGATCGTAGTTGGATACATTGTAATCGTCTGAGTGATGAGTATGCGAAAGGAGTCGAAGAGTTTATAAACTTTGCTCAAGCAAATCTTCGCAAAACTGATGCTCCCAAAAATAATGTTCCCGAAATTGCTGTAACTTATTCATGTCCTTGTTGTAATTGTGTGAATCGAACCCCACAACCACCAAGTGTAATACGGGATCATCTCTTTGTTCATGGGATCTTACCCAGTTATACCACATGGATATGGCAGGGTGAATCAAGCGGCAACCCAAGTGTGTCCAAAAGTGAGAAAGTCGATGAAGATATGGATGATCGAATGGAGGACATGATACGTGACATTGGTCCTGAATCTTTTAAGCGGGCGCATGAATATGATAATTTGTGCAAAGACACAGATCAACCTTTGTATTTGGGTTGCACAAAATACACCCGGTTGTCTGCGTCGTTAAAATTGATCAATCTGAAGGCGATAAATGGGTGGACCGATAAGGGATTCACCGAATTGCTTGAGCTGTTGGAAGACATGCTTCCCATTGGTAACACATTGCCAAAACGAACGTATGATGCAAAGAAGATATTGTGTCCGATGGGTGTGGAGTATCAGAAAATACATGCATGTCCCAAAGACTGCATATTGTATCGGAAAGACTTTGAGAAGTTGCATACAAAGTGTCCTACGTGTGGTTGTTCGCGCTACAAAGTGAAGTCGGGTGAATCTAATTATGACGACAACAACACAAAGGGTTCCCCTGCGAAGGTTTTATGGTATCTTCCAATAATACCTAGGTTCGAACGCTTGTTTGCTAATGCAAATGACGCGAAGAGCATTAGATGGCATGCAGATGAGAGGAAATGTGACGGGCAGCTTCGCCATCCGGCTGATTCTTTGCAATGGAAGAAAATTGATAATTTGTATTCGGATTTTGGCACTGAGTCAAGAAATCTTAGGCTCGCACTTGCTTCAGATGGGATGAATCCATATGGTAACTTAAGTACGAATCATAGCTCATGGCCTGTTCTCCTTTTAATTTACAATCTATCTCCATGGTTGTGCATGAAGCGCAAATATGTGATGCTATCCATGATGATTTCTGGCCTGAGACAACCTGGTAATGACATAGATGTTTACCTTAGTCCATTGATTGAAGACTTGAGAAAAATGTGGGATGAAGGTGTGGATGTGTTTGACGGGTATTCTAATGAAACTTTCAAGCTGCGAGCCATGTTATTTTGCACGATCAATGACTTTCCTGCATATGGAAACTTGTCTGGGTATAGTGTCAAAGGTCATAAAGGTTGTCCTATTTGTGCAGAAGACACGTGTCACCATCAACTCAAACATGGAAGGAAGACTGTCTACCTTGGGCATCGGAAATTTCTCAAACCTAATCGCAGATATCGTAAGCTTAAAAAAGCTTTTAATGGGTGCTCGGAAAATGACATTGCTCCGAATGCCTTGACCGGAGAAGAAGTCTATCAAGTGGTTAAGGACATCAAAGTTGTATTCGGCAAAAAGCAGAAGCAGCCTAAGGAAAAAAGCAAGTGGAAAAAGAGGTCGGTGTTCTTTGATCTTCCGTATTGGTCCAATCTTGATGTAAGGCATTGTCTTGATGTTATGCACGTCGAGAAAAACGTTTGTGATAGTGTCATCGGGACCCTTCTCAACGTTCAAGGGACAAAGGATGGTATAAAATCTCGACTAGATTTGCGTGAGATGGGCATAAGAGAACAATTACATCCAGTGGAACGAGGTAAAGGCACATATTTACCTCCAGCATGTTATACCTTATCAAGAAAAGAGAAAATGAGCTTTTGCGAGTGTCTACGGGGAATCAAAGTCCCACATGGTTACTCGTCAAATATAAAGCGACTGGTTTCAATGAAAGATCTCAAATTAGTTGGCTTGAAGTCTCACGACTGCCATGTCTTGATGCAACAACTACTACCTGTGGCAATTCGTGGCATCTTACCGAAAGATGTCCGATATACCATAACTAGGTTGTGCTTATTCTTCAATAGTATATGTGCTAAAGTCATCGACCCTCAAAAATTGGACGAGTTGGAAAATGAAGCTGATATTATCTTGTGCCAATTGGAGATGTTTTTTCCTCCCTCATTCTTTGATATCATGGTTCATTTAATTGTTCATCTGGTTAGGGAGATTAGATTATGCGGCCCTGTTTATTTAAGGTGGATGTACCCAATCGAGCGATACATGAAGATCTTGAAAGGGTATGTGAAGAACCAATATCGTCCTGAAGCATCCATTGTTGAAAGGTACGTCACAGAAGAAGCGATTGAGTTTTGTTCTAACTACTTGTCAGAAGCAAAATCTGTGGGACTACCAAAGTCTCGTTATGCAGGGAGAGGTCAAGGTAAAGGTACACATGGTATAACCACTAAATGCATGGGTCGAGCTGAAGTGCTTCAAGCACATTTGTATGTTTTGAATAATACAGATGAGGTATTACCTTACTTGTCTCTCCATAAAGAGATAGTAAAAGCCAAAAATCCTCGAATGAAAGAAATATTGTTATTGAACGAGCATAACAACACATTCATAGATTGGTTTAAATCAGAGATTAAGAAAGATGTGAGTGCCTCTGAGACTTTGAGATGGTTAGCACATGACCCTCACTTTAATGTCGTATGTTGGAGCGGGTACGACATAAATAGGTTTTCCTTTTACACAAAGTCGAAAGATGACAAAAGCACCATGCAAAACAGTGGAGTTATGGTCATGGCTTCCGCGATGCACTCCTCTAGTTCAAATGATACAAATTCTGTACTCGCATCTATTGCTTACTTTGGTGTCTTTGAAGAGATTTGGGTGCTTGATTACTGTAAATTTAAAGTGCCTCTTTTTAAATGTAAGTGGGTTAACAACAATAGTGGTGTACGTACTGACGAAATGGGATTTACACTAGTGGACCTTGACAAGGTAAGTTATAATGATGAACCCTTCATCATGTCTGACCAAGCAAAACAAGTTTTCTATGTCAAAGATCCTTCTAACAAAAAGTGGTCAGTTGTCATGCAAGGAAAAATAGGCAGTGATGAAAATGAAGATTCAAGTCTTGCAATTTCCGAAACACCTTGTTTGTTAACACAAGTGCCTACTTCAGTTGATGACAATGAAGTTGACGATGAACATGCCACTCGCAATGATCATAATGAAGGAATTTTATACGAAGGAGTTTAGATTTGTTTTTTTGAACCTATGAAATTGTAATTTTGAACTTAGTGACAATGATGGTATGTAATTTTGAACCGATGTTGTATAATGGAACTTGTTCTATATCTATCTTCTTTTTGTTGGTGAGCTTTGTTCTATATATATATATATATCTATTTTGCACCTATGCTGTATAATGGAACCGATTGACCTATTTTTCAGTTTTCTAACCAGTTTATATGCTATTGATGATTTGCTCAACTTAAGAGATGGTTCCTTATTAATGACATTGTATGGACATGTACCACCAATTATAACATCTTATTTCTTTTCTTATTTATAACATCTTATTTCTTTTCTTGATTGTTTCCTTTGTTTAAGTTCAGCTATCATGTCTTCAAAAAAGAATACCAGACGTCCAACTTCATTAAAAAAGTTCACTTCTAGGTGCCCATTGGCAATTTTAAGTTTATCAATGTTGCAGTGGACATTGGCAACTAATTATCTTAATCCCAAATCAAAATACTGTGGCCTGGATGTGTTCTTTAGGCCGCAAACCAAACAAAGAAATCAAAGGCATGCTTAGCAAGTAAGTTTTTATTTTTTATCATGGTTTAGATTGTAGTATTTGAATTAAGTTGGGTTGAGGACTTATAAGTACTTTTATATTGTTATTAGAGCTGTCAAAGGTTATTCTACATCTGCCCCCGCGTGGTTGTACCCTACAGTAAGTAATTTAAAATATTGAGTTGATTTAATTTGAAATTGGTCATATATGATATATATATATATATATATATATATATATATATATATATATATATATATTCTGTTTATGTTATTGAGTTGATTTAATTTGGAGTGAATTCATTTGTGTAGATGCCAATACAACGGAATGGTTATCATTGTGGCTATTATGTGATGAAGTTTATGCTGACCATTGTGAATGCTGGTATTGTTGATAATTGGGAGCAGGTATAAATTTTTGGTTAAAATTATACTTTACACATTTATTTGGAATTAGAATGATTGAATATAATTTGTTTCAGTAATTTTTAAACTTGTAGGTATTTGATGACTCAAAGGCATACACCGAAGAGGAGATTTTTGAGGTTCGTCTGCTTTGGTCAGAATTTTTTATGAAGATTCGCACGGAGCAAAAAGATACATTGTTTAAAATTCTTTGATTCTGTTAATTTGTATACTGTCTGTGATGCATACTTTTAATAGAATTGGTCGTTTCTGTTATGGTTACTGTCTGTGATGCAATCTGGTAATTTGTACAACTATAGATTCAGTTTAGTTGCTGTCTGTGAAGTGGTCAGTTTTGGGATTGCAATCTGTGAATTGGTCTGTGAATTGGTCTGTTTTGGAATTGCTGTCTGTGAATTGGTTTGTGAATTGGTCTGTTTTGGAATTGTTGTCTGTGTAATTTGTACAACTATAGAATGGAATGGTTTTAGAATGAATTTGTCTGTTTTGGAATTGGTCTGTGAATTGGACTGTTTTGGAAATGGTTGTTTCTGGGAATTGGTCATTTCTGGGATACAACAGGTTTCGTAAGGATAAAAAAATGAATGAAACTAAAATGTGTAAAATGACATTTAGCGTCGGTTGTTTCAAAAAACCGACGCTAAATGTCATTTCTGTTGACGTTGAGAGACATTTAGCGTCGGTTGTTTCAAAAAACCGACGCTAAATGTCATTTTTAAATGACGTTTAGAGACATTTAGCGTCGGTTGTTTCAAATAACCGACGCTAAATGTCATTTTTAAATGACGTTTAGAGACATTTAGCGTCGGTTGTTTAAACCAACCGACGCTAAATGTCCCCTTTGATACATTTAGCGTCGGTTGTTTAAACCAACCGACGCTAAATGTCCCCTTTGATACATTTAGCGTCGGTTGTTTCAAATAACCGACGCTAAATGTCATTTTCAAATGACGTTTAGAGACATTTAGCGTCGGTTGTTTCAAATAACCGACGCTAAATGTCATTTTTAAATGACGTTTAGAGACATTTAGCGTCGGTTGTTTAAACCAACCGACGCTAAATGTCCCCTTTGATACATTTAGCGTCGGTTGTTTCAAATAACCGACGCTAAATGTCATTTTCAAATGACGTTTAGAGACATTTAGCGTCGGTTGTTTCAAATAACCGACGCTAAATGTCATTTTTAAATGACGTTTTGGAGACATTTAGCGTCGGTTATTTAAAACAATCGACGCTAAATGTCATTTCTGTTGACGTTGAGTGACATTTAGCGTCGGGCGGTAACCGACGCTAAATGTCCAATTTAACCGACGCTAAATGTCTTTTTTCCATTAGTGTGTAAGGAACCTAGTGTCCAAAAGGGAAGTTATACAGATTGCATACTCATCCACATATGGGTCACTTAATATGTTTTCACTAGGTGCTAACAATATTGTTGTGAATTGTGTAGATGACTATTCAAAACTGTGGATTTACCTAACCAAAACCAAAGGAGGAGCTTTGGTGTGTTTTAAATTGTTTCAGGATATAGCTGAAAGACAAGGAAGCTGCCCTAAGGAGGAAAGCAGCACTAAAGACTCTATGGTGATGGAAACTGATACTTGGAAAGCTGTACAGCAAGCAGAAGGTGAAGCTGTCCACTACAAGGAATCTGCCACACTACAATCTGACTCTATTAGTCAATTCTTGGCTAAGAGACAAAGGCTGATAGATTCAGAAGGAACTGATTGCTATGAAGCTCTTGAAAGAGAAGGGCTGAGAAGTACTACAATTGAGGAGGAGTTAAACTCCACTTATGAAGACTTAGGGACTCTATGTGATGTGTATGAACTAGAGTTCTTAAGGGCACCTAAAAGCTCTACTCTACAACAACTAAATTGTGCTAAGGGAGTCCTAGCAAGGATTAACAAAGCAGATTACAGTTCTGCCAGCAACAATGCAGAATGCTCTCTGGGTTTCAAAGCTGCCACTCAAGCAGCTTGGCTAGAAGCACTGAACCACTGCTCAACTAAAGAGCAGATGGCTGACTTTTTACTAAAGGCTCTAAAAGGTAAGGTTTTACCTAAAGCTTAGGAGACAGCTAGGTTGAAAGCTAACATCTGGGGGCTTGTCCCAGATCATCTCTGGTTAATACCTAACAGGGGGTTGTCCTGACTTAGTTTCTGTCTCTAAAGCTCTAAGAAAATCTAAGTTTTAGGATTAAGGGAGGATGTTGGATTATTGGTAATCCACAACTTAGATCAACTTTAAATAATAGCCTTAGATTAAAGTTAATCCAACAGCCAGAAATTAAATGACTTAACAGTCCCTGTTTAGTTAAATTAGTTACAGCTGTATAACAAAATTAGTTCCTAACTAATTGTTCAGGTTGTTAACAGTTTAACAAACTGAGTTTGTTATCTATAACAAACTCTAATCTATTAGCTATAAATACAATTGTAATAGTAATAGAGATGTACAGATTCTAATATACGATCAATAAAGAATTTACATTCGGTTCTCTTCTCCTGTGTGCTATTCTTCTCTCCTTTCTGTGTGTGTGTGTATTCCTCTAAGTCCTTTGTGTATTATTGGCCTTCAACAAGTGGTTGAAGACAAGACATCTCGCAAAGAAAGAAAGAAAGAAAGGAATACAAATCAGAAACAGTTTCAGTGACTGAAACTTAAAAACAGAAGAGATAATAGAAAGAGAAGGTAAGAAATTTACCTTGTGGTCTTAAGGAAGATTCACAGGTTCGTTGCTTCAAGTGTCCATCAAGAACGCACATCCAGAAGTCAGAAAAACAAGTAAACAGGGTTAGGGTTTGAACTGTTACGAAGAAAGAAATCAGAGGGTTGTGATTTTATACCTTCGTAGAGTCTTGTATCATTTTCATCTTAGATCCTGTACCTGCAAGCAGCAACTAAACTCAGAAACAGAAACAAGCAGATTCACAGATTAGGGTTTTGTAAAGGGAAATCAACAACCAAAACAGCAATAAAGAATCTAACACCGTGGTTACCTTAGTTTGGTGGTGCGATTCAAAACCTAGGAACTCCAGAACCTGTGAGCAAGGAGAACACAGGCTTAAGTGTCGCATACTCTGAATCTGATAGATCAAAACCAGGGGTTTTGATCTTTACCTGTTACGAAGTCTTCCTGTGGAAGATTAGAAGGCAAAGGCTGCTTCATTTCGTGTATATCAGTGATCAGAATCAAACCCTAGCAGAGGACTGAGGAAGAAGAAGAGGAGAAGATTGGCGCAGCTGAAGAGAGAGTGAGAAACAGTGAACTGGACTTGGGTTCCTGTGGTTTTGTGTTTCAGCAAACGGGTTGTACCCGTATCCATATTCAGATCCGCGTACATCTACAGTGCAAGATCCGCTGGGTTCCGCAATAACCCGTTTTTGGTGATCATCTCTGGGCTGAATAAGTGGGCTGTGCAATTGTTTCCTGCACCCCAACAAACTGATTTCACAACCTGCAAGTAAAAGCAATCAAATGGTTAGCAAATTCAACATTACTTTCATTGTCAACAACTCCATCTCAAATGTGGTGTGTGAAACTGATGCTGAGGAAGTTGTTCAGCTTTTAAGAAGCAGAGACCAACACCACTACCATGCCTATGCGTCGCTCTTGGTGAATATCACCACATTGATAGATGTTATACCTCAGATTGTGTTCCGGCATGTGTTGAGAGAAGGCAATGAAGCTGCCGACGCCTTAGCTAAGCTTGGTCGTCGCTCGTCGTTAGGTGTCTCTTATTGGTCAGACCCCCTATTGTCTTGGAGCCCCTGCTGCGCCAAGAAGCTGTTCCTTAGCTCTTTGGTTTTGCTTTTTTTTCTTTTGTTTCTATGTTCTTCACCAAAAAAAAAGTGATTAGATTTATATTTGAAGAAAACAAAACTTTTATTATCTTCATACATATCACCACCTGCTCGTATAATTGGTTATATTATATACCATGTGTGCACCAATTCCTGTGTAAGGATAGCTCACATGATTGGAGACTAATTATTAATGTTATCTGCTCAATTCACATAATTCTTTTTTTAAAAAAATTGTATTATATAATCTAACTTGTTCTCCGAATATATTTTATTAAGACTAACAATCTAACTGCTGCAAAAGTTTGTGGATGGATATTTTCTATCTATATCTACTCGTATACCAAAATTGTTTAGAATTATAAAACAATTATATTAGTCGTGTGTTGAAATTTCACTCGATTAAATTGCTTAACTACTCTCTTTTTAGTTATTATGTTATTGGGGCGCAGTATTCATTGATTTTGTCGATTATTAATCTACGTCGGGGAACAGAGTTAGTTTATATAGTAAGATCATATGAAACTTTTAAACCTAACCACTAAAATTTGTTCAAAACTTATGCGCTTATATTTTTGATGTTGTGTATGTTAATAATCAAGGTTCTCTGTCGTAGATTAATAATCAACAAAATCGATGAATACTGCGCACTAATAACAAGCTGACAAAAAAAATCTAGTGGAATTGGGTGCTACGCTAGCAAACTCCGCCAAACAAAAATGATTTACGTTTGAAATATCTAACTAATAAAGATTGGTTCTATAAATAGGGTCTTTGAAGGGATAACATGCATTTCATAACTACCACGACTTTCTACATTTCTTAAATTAAAGAAATTCAAATTGAAAACGGAATAAAAATGAAAACGTTTTTATTTCTGAAGCTTGAATATTGACAATTTGAGGTACATAGGCTGCACCTTTCATATCACAGTGATTAATGAATGCCAAACTAAAGCTAGCTAGCTAAGCTAACCTCCCGGATACATTGGCATACCTAGTAGAGTATTTTACCCTATAGTAACTAATTTTTCCATACGACTACCACAAAATAATTATATCATTTTTTTTCTAAAAAAACTTATTATTTCTATTCCATATTTCTATTTCTATATATCATCATAAACGACCCTTGACTTGAGAAAGCTAGTGCAAAGTGTCTTCCATGCCTCCTTATCTGGCTCCCATAGACCAGTATTCTCCTTTGCTTCCACAGCACAAGCTTCCTGAATTCAAATTAAACATTGACGTACTCTAAGTAAATTATAAAATATATTTTGGAAATATAAGAAAACAATTTGTATTTGCTCTATGACTAACTTTTTTTAGTTAGTTCGTATCAATAAATTTCTAATTATCGAGGAAAAAAAATAGAAAGTGGACATACGGTGATGATACTTCGCTGAGTAAGACGGTCAATAAGGTGCAAAAGAATATCCCTAGAGTACTCAGGGTGACCTTGAATTCCCATAATGTGATCACCATACTTGAACATTTCAATTCCAGTCTTATCAGACCAAGCAATCACTTCTGCCTTGGCAGGTAGCTCTTGTAGCTAAAGATGAAATGATAATTAAAAAATTAAATAGTGTAATATGATATAAAATAATTTGAGGATATAATTAATGATTTTAATTCTTAATTAAGAAATAAATTAAAATACACACACCTCATCCCTGTGGCATTCGATGATGGAAAGAGTGGATGGAAGTTGAAGAGTAGAGAAAGCCGTTGGAGATAAAGACAATGTTATGGTTCTTACACCAATGTCCCAGCCAGTTGGAGAGCGACTCACTTTTCCTCCAATTGCACGTCCAAGTATCTGAATAATATCAAAACACAATGAATTATTAATTATTAATTTCTTTATAAAGTTAGGAAAAATGTGATAGGGAAAACTTCCACGGGAAAAAGTAATAATATAAAATGTTAACTTAGCTTTACATCGTTATCATAGGCATGCATATTATTGTTAGCTTTACATCGTTATCATAGGCATGCATATTATTGTTATTGTTATACTAATAAAGCACGTCTTATTCTTATATAACCTAGGTGATAGCATATATATCATGCCATAACCTATGTGAAGATTGCATCACTCTGTGGGCCACCGCCAAATGTCACACATTTTGGTTTTTAGAGATTTTAATTAATGTAGCCAAACCCCGTAAATTAAGAAACATTCTTACATATATGACCAAATATTAATAAGGATAGAGAAAAATAAATGTGGACAAAGGAATATAAAGTCAGCTCATTTTATACGTCTTTCTTGTTTTGGTCAAGGCGATAAAAAAGTTATTTTCAGTAAGTCATTGAAAGAAGACAATTTTGGCACGTCAGCAAGTGGAGTGGTGGAGAAGACAAAGGTGATAGAAACTAAACCAATCAACAAAGCTAAAAGCAAGAATTAGAATTTCCTTAGCAACTACTCTAGTGCGTCCGGTAGTACATATATGAGAAGCACTTACACAGTAGAATTCCGACACGTCAAAATTTAATAAATTGAAAATGTTAATTTGTGCCACATAATTGCACATATGCTTTGCAAACGTTGGATCAATTGGTAGAAAACAAGAACCTACGACCAATGTTTTTTTTATAAGCAAGTTAATGGGGCGGGAGAAATGTTAGTTTTTAGGGTTTGAATTCGGGACCTCTTCTTGCACTCTTTTGGTTAGCTCGCCAACTGAGCTGCCTACTATACCAATGTTATTGTTAAGTTGCTCTTTTTATTTTATTTTATTTGTGAAAGTGGACCAGCTGTAGCGTGATGCCTATTATAGATAACGTAGCACTAAAATCGTGTAACGCACCGATATCGTCTTCTCCGAAAACTCACCACAATCGCACCAACACGTTCCTTTTACGCATTCATCTTCTTATTAATCATTCTCCAATATTGCTAATAAAAATATTCAAAAAAAATAAAGTTTTGAAATTGAAAACAAATTGACTTGCTAACGGCAAAAACTAACATCATCGGCAGCTCGCTCACATGCAGATACAGCTAACATAAGTTACATAACAACATAACCAAACCAAAAATAATTGAATATATCATGAAACAGACAATAAATAACGTTTGAATGAAACAAAAAAGAAGTACTAGGTACCTGGTGGCCGAAACAAATGCCGAGGATTTTCTTGTTCATGTTGTCTAATTTGATGATCAAAGTGAGGAGATCACAAACCCATGTATCATTTCCATGTGCATCACTGCAACTACCAGTGATCACAAAACCATCGTAAAAACCCAACTCATGATCCTCTGGAAATTCTCCAGAAGCAACCTTAAACATGTCCCAGCTTTCACCTTCTTCTTCCAACATTCTCACGAATACCCCAAAATACCCTCCGTACATCTTTTTCACATATTCTGAATCCTCTGCGCACATCAACACCGCAAACTTCTTCCCACCCATTCTTCTTCTCGATTGATATATTCTTTCTCCCTCTAAAACCTCTGTAGAATTTTAGAGAGAGAGAGAGAGAAAGTGAGGATGATGAGATGACAGAGAGGAATGAGGGGAAATTCTTTTGATTTGCTTGCGACTGATAGAGTTCTTGGGGTACGTACGTTTTTATAAGGGTGGCGTTTTGACAATGGTCACGTTTTGTTAAGCTTATTACGATCTTGTCCTTGTTCCAATATATTTTCGTCACATATATGATATATGCATGACCTCTGGTTTTGATCAAAAAGTGCGTTTTCTTTTACTTTGCCTATCAAAATTAAGTTGTTATTGCTAAAAATAGACGGAAAATATGGTTTGGTTTTAAGTGTTTTAAAAATGAATGTGACCGGGTTTATGGACTAAGGGGTAATGAATCTGTTCTTGAATGCGATATATAAATGCAATTAATTGGTAATGTTGGAATGGAATGTGTTAACAATAAACAATGGATTCATTCACTTTCAAGAATTGCAAACCTTTCGGTTATTGCTTTTACTTTATTATTCTATCACTTATTATATGATCAGTTTATCAATATTAGGTAACTTCTTATTTATCTATCTACTCTCTCAAAAAAAAAAATCTCATACCCTTAAAAAATTCAGTTAAGCCAATTTAATTTTCTTTAATACAATAAGAAAATTGGATATCCCAAATTACCATTCTTAGGAATTTATTCCTTAATTGTCAAAAAAGGAATTTATTCCATAAGAAAAAAACATGGTGATACTATTAGTTAAAAGTTTTTTTTTTTACACAAGTTAAAAGTTTTTGTTGCTCCATTGGTGCGTAACAACATACAAACACAAAAATACACGGGGTCAACCCAGTGCTCCCGGGTTCGATTCCTGCAGTGGATAAATTCGATGTTGGGCAGTGCAAAATTTGATTCTAAGCACAAATAGAGATTAGTCTTTTGTTCAAAGCGTTAGTACACTCCGTGGGTAGCCTAGGCAGCAACGGTCAAAACCAAAAAAATATATATAAACACAAATATATACATATATGTGTATATATATATATATATATATATATATATATATATATATATATATATATATATATATATAGGGAGCGTATCAAGTGAGAACTAGTTCTTATCGTAAAAAATGAGAATTCTTAATTATAACCGTCAGATTAAAATTAACGGTTCAGATTACGTTATTAATTACAAGATCTTGTGTGATCTTCAATTAATAAGGAAACAATCACACAAGATCTTGTAATTAATGACGAAATCTGAACTGTTAATTTTAATCTGACGGTTATAATTAAAAGTCCTCATTTTTCACTGCGAGAACTAGTTCTCACTTGATACACTCCCTATATATATATATCACTACAAAAAAAAGCAGGATAGGCGACGGAATTAGCGACGGAATTTTTCTGTCGCTAAAAAGGGCGTAGCTAATATTTAGCGACGAAATCTTTTATTTTAGCGAAATCAAAATACACAAAATTCGACCCCAGAAAGACAAACTACCTAAAACAAATTGCACTCGTCTTTGTTTCCCAGCTTGAACTATCTTAGCCGCAGGGATACCCCGATACTTATGTTTTGAAAACGGAATGCTCTCAGAAATAAATATCAGGATCCTCTTGGTAAGAAGATCGTCAGCACTTAGTCGATCCTCACCCACAGAAAAAGAATGGGTAGATCGTTCAAAATGGGCCTGACTCCAACCAATAGGAAATTTGGTGGACACCAAAGTCTGACCATCCTCGCTAAGCTTTCCTACTTTCTCAATCGCTTACCAATAATACAACTCCTTCCAATTTCCCCTCAGTGAGTCCGCATAGGCCTTAAAAATCTTGGCCCCTCGCCTCAAGCGAAGACTGACGTGCTCACGACCGGACTTGTTTTCACTACTCTTCCGGTTAATCTCAAACAAATGGAAGAAGAGCAACGGCGAGACCGGTCTCTCCAGATGAATGCACATTAATTCATAGGCTCGAACAAAAGCCCATGCATTTGGATGTAATTGGGAAGGCGCTACATCTAAACTCGCCAAAACCGTCTGCTCAAACCAGGTAAAAGGAGGCCGGATATTCATTTCGTTGCTCAGCATATGGTACAAGGTAAACTTGAGCTCTCGGGGCCATAAAGCCACATGCTCTCCTTTCTTCATACCCTCAATCCTCCAAACTCGCTTCGAGCGCCCAGAAGCCTTCCTGCCGACCATCTCCAAATTAAAGCCATACTGGTACAACGATTCGATCTCCAAAATATTTCTAGAAACCCAATCATATTGAGAGACCTCTCGTACCGGTACGTCGAGGTCCCCGCAGCCAGTACTCGAGTAACCATCAATAGAAGCAGCAGAAGCTCGACTGGAACCTGGTTGACTCGAAGGGCGAGATTCAACTTGCTTTCCAGCATCACCTCGATCGGACCCATCAGCAGGGTCGGAACTTGTCCTGAGGTCGACCTCAGAACCCTCTGATTCCTCCAGTTGGATTTCCTCATCGGACTCAGAGGTAATGGTCATCACATCCACCAAACGATCCTCCTCCATATCTTCAGGGGCATCCACGTTTGGCTCATTAGCATCGCTCACAGGAGAAGAGCTTTCACCTTCAAAATTGTCTTCCGCCTTATCACCCATAGGGGCAGAAGCAGAATGCTCTTGCACATCAGGAGCGGCAACTTCAAGAGGATCGGTACGAACTTCAGGAATTTCGCCACCAGAGGCCATCACGTTCGTAAACTCCTTACAATACTGAGTAACGCCTCTCCGAGTTTGTTTTGTCCTCGCCAGGACGAATCTGCAGAAATGGGGGACGAAATGCCAGGGTTAGGATCGAAATTGGGTTCGCGAGCAAATCGGAACCCGACCTGACGACCCCCATTCTGAGATCATAAAGGACTGGGGGAGGTCCAGGCACAACAAAAAGAATAGGAAAGACAATCAAAAAAGAAACTAACCTCGGAACGGAGCTGCAAATTTGATTGTGTCTGGGAAGAATGCAGTTGCCAATCTACAGAAACCGACCTTAAAAGTGCTTCAAAACTCTCAAAACTCGTTCTGCTGCTCGAAAAAGAAGCTCGGGAGCTCTCGAGGATCGACAATCCAAAACAAATAAACGCCAAGCAACAAATGAAAAGGTGAGACCCTTTATTTATAGTAAGGCGGAATTAATAGGCTTGGGCCGGGAAGTCGAAACGTCACGTCCAATCAAGGTCCATTAGGTTCGCACACTAAAAAAATAAAGCGTCACCATCATGCGCCGCCACTGCAAAATCACGCCTTGTCAGAAACAGTAAAAATGGCACTGATTCCAAGATTGCATTGATTCCAAAGCAGCACTGATTCCAAGAAACTGTCTGCCTCACTCAAAAGCTCGGTTGATTCCAAAATACTGTCTACCTCGCTCAGAAGCTCGACGGTTATTTAACATCGACCAAACTTTCGAGCTCGACATCAGCTCATGACCAAAGAAATTTCTACTCAAGGAAGACGAAAATGCGAGGCTACATCGCCTTATCAAGTCAAGATCGCTCCTCAAGCGACCAGACTTGGGGGGCCACTGTTATGGTAATTAGAATTTCTACTTTTTACACCTCCTCCAAGGCCCAATTATTGAAAGGCCTGTTCAAATCATTAAAGTCCATTCTTCAATGGCCAAGATCACTCTGCAAGATCGGACGACCCAAATCGACCACAACAAACACCACTCAAAATCTATAAATACAGCATTCAATGCTCATTAAATGGTAAGCACTTTTTCCAACAAAATACTCATTTACTCAAATACTGACTTGAGCGTCGGAGTGTTATTGCAGGAACAACATCGGACATCTCAAGATCGAACAACATCGGACATCTCAAGATCGAACGAGATTGAAACATCTCAAGACCTGAAGATAGAAACAGAATCAAGGATAAAACATCTACTAATTGCATAATACCAATCACTAAGATCGAAAACACAGTACCGAACAATATTATTTTAAAAATAATATTATTTTATTTGATATGTCTATCTCTCTTTTACTGGAACTGTCCAGTAAATAGAGAGGATCTCAATCCGTAATAGGTAGTAGTAGTAGTATACACGGGGACGAATGGATCGGTTCAGATTCTAATCCGAGTGGTGAGTGGGGTGTACTAGACTACTAGGTTTTTGTTGTTTCTTTCTTTAACCGCGTCGCTTTGTTTTCCCTCCCCACACGCACATTACACTCACTCACTCACTCACTCACTCACTCACCGACCAACTAACTTCTTGGCTTACTCACGAAGACTACTACGACGACTTTTCCTGTTCTTTCTTTCTATTCCACGTCTTCTCTTTAATTATCCTCTCAATCCCCTCTCTTCTCATCATCGATATGGCTTTTTCATGGTTTCTCAAACTCGCTTTCATATGTGTTCATCATTTCGCATGGTATGCACTCATATCCCTCTTTTCCTCACTTCCTTCATATTTCTAACTTTGATCACATACTAATCAACTTAACTCTCATTTTTCCCTTTCCCTTTTCTAGGCCTCTTCTTGCTCTAGGGTATCCTATGTAAGTTTCTCTCTTTACCTTTTTATTCACAACGATTTCATTCCAAGCATAGTTTTTTTCACTCACATTGTTTTCTGCTTGTAGATTCTTACCCATAATTTTTATTTATTTATGATTTTCTGAAAAAGTTGCTACCTTTTTTTTTATTGTTTGTGATTATGTTTTTTTTTGACAGGTGTGCTTCCGTACAAGCAATCGAGACTGATTCCTACGAAGAAACTAGGGATTTGATCTCATATTGGATACTTCTCTCATTAGTATACCTCTTTGAGTATGCTTTTATCAGTCTTCTTCTATGGTAATTTCAATTCTTCACCCCGTAACATGCAGTATGTTTACAGTAATAGTAACACTAAGATCCAATAAATTTCATTTTCTTTTACTGAGTGAGAAGGAGTACCTACTTGTAGGATGATTAACCAATGCACTTCCAATGTAGATTAGGGTGTGAAATTCCATAAGAAAAGAAATGTCGCCCTTTCTATTTTACTCAACTTTGCTTTTGGAACTTTGATCTGCAACTTAGTGGTAGAAATTAACTTGTTTTTAACATATTTATGGAGTTGTTTAATTACTTTGTTTCTATTTTTGACATTAGGTTCCAGCTCTGGCCTTATATTAAGCTAATGATCATCTTCTGGCTCGTCTTACCCGACTTTGGACGAGCTTCTTATGTCTATAATAGCCTTATTCGCTTCATCAAGCCGCAAATAGTTGCATGCCGATTTAGTAACTATTGGAAGAATGTTTTTGTTGAGAAAGAGAATTTTTTACTACATGCGGAGAGATATATGAAAGAGAATGGAACTGAAGCCTTAGAGAAACTCATTGCTAGCAAGGTAAACAGCTATGGGGTAGTATCTGTGTATAAACCTGATGCTGAAGCGACAAATGCAGTTAGAGCTACAGATAATAAAGAAATGCAGCAGGTAAAGTTTTTATGTTATACAATGCAGTTGTGACAATAATATAGTTCTTATTGTATGAGTTAATTCTACTTGTCCTAGAGACTCTTGGAGACATTTGAATTGATTGAGCTTCCTGTGCAGACAAAAGGTAAAATACTTCAAACAGAACAGGAAGGCACCAAAGTTTTGGAGGTTATTGAGAAAAAAGAAATTGCTGCAAGCAAGCAGGTAAGGCTTTCATCCAAATTCACTCAAAATAGGAATATCTCAGGATCCAATCATATTCGGGTTGGCTAACCTCTGCTAATATTGAACAATTGTAGGATGTTCCTTTTATGCCTTTTACTGTGCCAAGTCAAAGTGCTTCATCAGCCATTGTGGAAACCACAAAAATCACAGGGAAAGACACAGCTAGTGAAGAGCTTTGTCAGAGTTCTGCTTCTACACACAAGGAAGTGCAGAAAGAGTGGACTTGTGCTTTGTGTCAGGTAACGGTTAGTAGCGAGATGATTTTGAATTCCCATCTTAAGGGGAGGAAACACCGGAATGCTTTTGAAGCTTTGAAAGCACAAAAGCAATCTACTCAGCAGAAGCAGAGAACCTCTAAGTGGAAAGAGGAATTGAAACAGAAGATCGGTAACAATCAGCAAAATTCCAAAGATAACAATGGGTTGAAGGGAACACTTTGTCATTGATCATAAGGTGAAAAAACCGCAACAGAACTCGTCGAAGGGAACACTTGTCATGGATCATAAGGTGCAAAATCCGCACCAGAACTCGTCGAAGGGAATACTTGTCATGGATCCTAAGCCTAAGGTGCAAAAACCGCAACAGAACTTGTCTGAACTCTTTAGGATGAAAGGGTCCAATTTCAAGTGTGTAGTATGTGATGTTATCCTTCAAAGTGAGTCCAGTGTGGCCTCTCATTTTAAGGGGAAGAAGCACTTGGCTAACATTCAAAGTTGATGGTTTATATAACCATAGGGACATTTCTTTGAAAGTTTAAAGGAAACTTGGGTAGCAAGCCACCTTTATAGATATGATCCGGTGTACACTGCATATGTCTGGTTTCTCTTTGTGGAATTCTAATATTGCTACTTCATTGTTTACTTTTTGGTGGATAAATGAATTATTGAATCACCTGTTCAATCATTAATATGTCAATTGAATACAATGCATTAAACAAAAATGGTTGAGTGATAATTGTGTAAACCAATATTGTCAAAATTATCAACAAAAAAATAACATAACTTGAGAGAAGTTTAAGACTTAAAATACATACAGAGATCCGTTAGCAGCCAACTTGGAGTATTCCATGAAGGAGTGTCATTAACTCGAACAAGATGCAAGCATTATATACTAAATTCTTAGATTGTTGTCAAATCACAATGCTTAAATCATGAATACAGAAACCACAATAAAAGAGAAAGAAGAGATCACAAGCATATGTCAATCAACATTTTCAAGCATATATCAAAACAAAATAATTAATAATTTGCTTTTCAGATTGTTGGTAATATTGAGAAGTATGATATTGTTAGAAATAAAAATAGGATAAGCAGAATACTGCCGTGTGATAAAACGCACTGCTCTAAAAAATAATTTTGGTGAACTTATAGCGCAAATTAATATCTAGTTTGCTTTCCAAGGTATTTGCAGCATTGTGTTGGAACTCGTGCACTTGAGGCCAAACACGATTGAGCTTCACAAACAATGTTTGTTAGAAAATGACTTTCAGAATAATCATGATCACGAAAGACACTACAGTGTCATTATTTCTGTGATAAACTGAATCTAAAACCCAAAAAATAGAATACATAAATTATATAAAAATGACGCCTCTTATGTAGAGTGACTCCTTGCTTATAAATGTTCATACTGAAATTATATATTTATAAATGCTAACAAAAATTATAAAATTTTATTGGATTTTGAAATTCAATATAATTGTTTTCTGAACTTTAAAATTACGCTTTTTTTTCAATTTTTTTTAATCTCTCGATTTTATTGACATTACTAAAACTATGTTCCATACTTCAATTTTTAGAGTACAATTTTTTGGGTGCTTCTAGGATGAATGAGCAAATCAAATCCCTCACCGGTGAACCATTAAATATAATCGTAGAGTGTAATATAAAAATTCATCAACGATTGAGATTCAATACTGGTTGATACAATCTTAACCAACCATAACATTTTACACAATATCATACGGTCAATTTTAATGGTTCACCGGTGAGAGATTTGATTTGCTCCCTCACCCTATAAACACCCTAATTTTTTCTGTATTTTAGAATAATGAAAAAAATCTTAAAATGAGGAAAGGTGCGTGTATAAGTAAAAATGAGGCGTGAATAGAAATCCCTTGTAATTTCCTTCATTTGTTCAAAAACAATATTAAAAATTAAGGGTTTTGCTTTTCCCACACCCCCTCCTACTCTTTCACACCCCTTAACAAATTTTATTCCAAAAATAACCTCGCGTGAGACGCTGCGATGACGTGTTTTATGACTGTTCGAACGATCTTGTTCGAACAGGTTCGCATGACCTCATGCGAACAGTTTAAAAACGCCCAAAAGGGTGTGAAGTCAAAATTTAACACACTCGAACGATGTCGTTCGAATGTGTTCGAACGAGGTCATGCGAACAGGTGAAAAACGCCCAAAAGGGTGTGAAGTCAAAATTTAACACACTCGAACGATGTCATTCGAACATCGAATGCCCGTGTTCGAACAGGTGAAAATTCGTGAAAAAAAAGAGGTTTGGCCTGGCCTTTTGGTCTTTTCACACCCTTATGGGGTGTGTTTCGAGTAGGAGGGGGTGTGGGAAAAGCAATACCCAAAATTAAAAACAAAATAATGAAAGCCCGATAAGCGAAACAACCGGCCACAATATAATTGAAGAGAAACCCTACTCCAATCCACCCTTGCAGCATTTTCTCTCTGAAAATTTTAGGGTTTCTCTTCTCAGCGGCGACAATCTCATCTCTCTAACAACCAAAATGGCTGAACGTGGAGGAGCTGGAGACCGTGGCGGATTTGGACGTGGGTTCGGCGGACGTGGTCGTGGAGGCGACCGTGGACGCGGTGGCAGACGCAGAGGTCCACGCCGTGAGGAGGAAGAGAAATGGGTGCCAGTCACCAAACTAGGTCGTCTCGTGAAAGAAGGTAAGATCCGTAGTCTCGAACAGATCTACCTCCACTCTCTCCCTATCAAGGAGCATCAGATCATTGACACACTCGTCGGTCCCACTCTGAAAGACGAGGTGATGAAAATCATGCCGGTTCAGAAACAAACCAGAGCTGGTCAGCGAACCCGGTTCAAGGCTTTTGTTGTGGTTGGTGACAATAATGGTCACGTTGGTTTGGGTGTTAAGTGTAGCAAGGAAGTGGCTACTGCTATTCGTGGTGCTATTATATTGGCTAAGTTATCTTTGATTCCTGTTAGGAGAGGTTATTGGGGTAATAAGATTGGGAAACCTCACACTGTTCCTTGTAAGGTAACTGGGAAATGTGGTTCTGTTACTGTTAGAATGGTTCCTGCTCCTCGTGGTTCTGGTATTGTTGCTGCTAGGGTTCCTAAGAAGGTTTTGCAGTTTGCTGGTATTGATGATGTTTTCACTTCTTCCAGAGGTTCTACCAAGACTCTCGGCAATTTCGTTAAGGTTTGTGTCTTTTTTTTAAATGACAAGTTTAATTTTCAATATTGTTGATGCTCCGCTGATCATATATGTATATAGATCCTTTTTAGATTTGATGTTCTTTTAGCTTGGGATAAATGTCTGTGCATTTTTAACATTATAATTATAACCTGTCTTGTTAACAATTGGACTATGAAATTATATCTGGTTATGATTTATGAGACAGTGTTAGATGGGTAGATTATGTTTGCTACTTGTTATGTTGGTTGGTTTCTTTGGAAAATTAATTAGGGTTTGAGCAAATATATGAGTAATTTAGTGCTTTGTTTATGTTGTTTTGGATTAGCAAATTATATTTATGTTATTAATCATTGTTCTGTTATTATTATTCTATGGGCTGAGTTAATTGGTGTTATTGATTTTTACAGGCAACATTTAATTGTTTGAACCTTACCTATGCTTTCCTGTCCCCTGAGTTATGGAAGGAGACTCGCTTCATCAAATCACCATTCCAAGAGTTCACAGATCTATTGGCCAAGCCAACTGCAAAGGCCCTTATCTTGGAGGAGGAAAGGGTGGAAGCTTGATTTTGCTCCGGTTTTGATTTTGCTTCATACAAAATCAACTTAAGTATGTTAGGAACCAGTACTCTTTCATGCTATGTTGTTATGTGTTTTGAATTTTGATTTTATTCCTGTGGACGCCTCTTTCTTGTTTTTTAACTTTAAGTTTCAATTTGAATGGATACTTGTTGAGTTATAAGTGATATGGTTTTCTATTCAACTCAATAAGGTGATTCAGAGAGACATCTAGCAAGCGTGGTTCACGGTTTCTTCATTGGACTTTGATCCTCTCCTATAATTTTAAGACACGAAACTTTGAATCTGATTTACTGACCATAAGGATGGAGATCACGAGCTTCATTTATATAAAGTTCTTTTGGAATTAGATTTATGAAAAAGCTTTATATCATGCATTTGAGTCCTTCAGAAATAGCCTAGTGTTTAGTGCTTAAATTTTTAATATAGCATAGAAACCATGGAAGTTGTCAACCACATAAATCTTGAAGAAATGTTTTGGTGGTCGAAACCTTCCCTTTCCATTCTAAGAAACTCCCTCATAACGTGCTTGGATTTATGAGTAAGATCCTTTACATGCTTCCCAATGACTACATTGTAGTACTCCAATTCACCAGTTACAACATTTTTCTCCTCATATAAATCGTCTTACACAAGAATCATTGATGTCACAAATGCCTTCTAGCAACCCAAGATAATGTACAAGATAGGAATAGAATAATTAACATATTTTTCCCAGGGTAACGCATGCCAACAAGCAACTCTTAGGATTTAAGCCAAATTTATGTTCCTCAACATGTTAGCTATGGAAAACTGCTGTATTCGCCTAGTTTATAGGTGATTAAAATTAATAATGGAGGCCAATTTAGATACCTTAGATCGAGCCATATTCTTGTAGCACATAAAAGAAATTTACCTATGATCAAATTCAAATCAGAAGCAAGGCAAAAATAGTGAAGAACCTTGTTCACCAATTTTTTGGTGTAGCCACCTACTTACTTTGAGAAAAAGCACCCTTTGGGGAATTTCTCTCCCTGCACTTCAATGCAAGTGCAGTGTTGTAAAAAAAGACGCACTTCAATCAAAGCTTCCACTAATGTCCAAACGCAGAACCTATATAGTTCTGGAAAAAATGCGAAAAAGCATATGCATTTCATGAAAAAAAGTGGTGTGCCCAATGTTCTTCATAAAAGGTTTAAGACAGAGATTGAGCCTAACCGTGGAAGAACCGGGGAAATTTGGGCATAAATTATCAAATGCAAATTGCCGCCATTGGTAGAGGTGAATATGAGTACACTTTAACTCGAATCAACTCATAACTCAACCCAATCTAACTTACAAAATTTGGGTTGTTTTGTATAACTTGAATGATGGAGAACCCACCAAACTCAACCCAACTCATGATATATGTGACCTTACAGACTTACATATGGCAAATCAAAGTATAGGTTTAGTAAACTCCAAGTTTGAGTGCAAGTGATTAATGCACTCCATCTTAAGGAGCGGACTCAGCTAATACCCGGGTTCGATCCCCGGCGATGTAACAAATTGGAGCCATACTTTACTTACCTCCCGGTCGAACTCCGGATTATTCCGGGCCCCTTTCTCCTGGACACTGGAGGGGGTCAAAGATCCCTAGACAAAAAAAAAGTATAGGTTTAGTAGTTTACTCTTAAATTCCCAAATATACTTGGTTTAAGGCTGCGAAATATAATATTCAACTTAAATTTTCTCTTCCTTCAAAAAGAAATTAAGTCCAATGAAGAGCATTGGGTAAATTTTCATTTTGGTCCATATACATCTCAAACGTTGTCATTATAGTCACTGAATGTGTTGAAATTTCACAAACATCTCTGGGTGTTTCTTATGTTAGTAATTTGGATTAAACTAATCAACGAAAGACCTATTTGAGGAATAATTTGACTAACAAAAGATACATTCAATGACCAACGTGAGGAAAAACATTTTTCGTAATTTTGATACATTCAAGAACTATAATAAAAATGTTCCACACAGTCAGAGACCAAAATTACTGTTTACCCATTACCCTGGGCCAGCTGTCCCACCCTTCGAGGTGTCTCCAATCCAGCGAGAGGATTAGTCACTGTGTTCGGCGGTGGATACCCTGGTCTTACCCATTACTCTTCATGAACTATTTTTTTCATTTTTAACTTAGTTTTAGAAAAAAATTATCTTTTTCAATTATTAACTCGGAAATGTACTACTATACACTTGCAATTTTACTTAACTATTTAATAAAAAAAAATTATGAAACATAGGAATCACGACAATATAAAAAAACATGGATTATATATTGAAAAATACTAGAAATATACTTTGTATTCTTTTGAACACACTCTTTTATTTATTACTTGAGAAAGAAGTGGATTTTGCTACTTTGTATAGTGGCCCCCATTAAATAACGAGCCTCATTTAATTTCAACTAATAGGAGACTGTTTTTTGACGGCAAAAGTTTAATTCATTTCATTCAAGATAGTAGACTGGATACATGCGATAGTGTCATAACAGATCTGAAGACTAGTTGAAACTAATACTACCTTTGCTAAGATATGAGCGACCTTATTAGTATTCCTCCTAGAGATCTCTACGTGAGAATTTATTTAAAACAAAGAAAAATATTGCTTGCAACTTTTAATAATACAACCAAATTCCGAATTAAAGGACTTCTGTAAATTAGAAGCCTCAACCACTAGTTGAGCATCCACCTCAAAAACATCCTTAAAACCAAGCTCTTGAACCCACTGAATAGCTTTTAGTAAGCTAATAGCCTCATCAAGATGAGTCTCAAAAATAGAAGTGAAATTGAGAGATTTTGCCCTCACGCAAAAACTCTCAATATGTATTGCATCTGCGAACAATATGCATTTGCTAATAAACTCCTGTCATTTTTTTTTGATAAGCAATATTAGTGGGGTGGGAGAATGTTAGTTTCCAGGGTTTGAACCCGGGACCTCCTTGCACTCTTTTGGTGCACTCCTTCGATATCCCTTAGCTCGCCAACTGAACTACCTACTTGGGATAAACTCCTGTCATTTAATCTTTAATCTTTCACAAATAGTCATTCCCATTTAGTTATCTGAATTATTTGATGACCAACCTATTTGACAATGAGTTGGATTCGAAACCTTGAAAGGAATGGTGTATAAAGTTGCTAGGATTACTCAGCCGTTTAATACATTTTATAATTTTCCAGCAAATATATAGAATTGCAACTCTTTGGATTTGGATCGTATCCTTTAACCCTCTATTTTCTGAATATCTCTTACTCTATCACCACTATCTCTCAATTTTCCTCTCACACTTATATTTTGGCTTAAATATGTTTTAGGCCCCTGCAAATATAGGGTGTTTTGGTTTAAGCCCCTGCAATTTTTTTTTTGTTAAAAGCCCTTGCAAAATGAAATATTTTGTTATAAGCCCTTCTCAACATATCCAGCAATCATAGCATTCTATGTTATAGGCTAAATTTTTGTCATAGAAGGGCTTATAACAAAATATGTCATTTTGCAAGGGCTTTTAACAAAAAAAAAATTTGCAGGGGCTTAAACCAAAACACCCTATATTTGCAGGGGCCTAAAACATATTTAAGCCTATATTTTATGGTGGAGAGAAAGGCATGATCCTAAGATGCTCCATACTTTCACGGACGGAGGTACAGCCTATGGTGGGATGGCTGGAGCCCCCTCTGTTTTTTCAGCAATTTTTTTTACCCTTAATATTATATAGTATTAATATATAGAGCCTTGGGTATGCAGTAGTGTTAAATTAAATCTCTTGAGGGAGAGCTTTGCCACCCATTGTGGTCCTACCCGACAGTTGTGCGCAGGGGATACTCAGTTTAAACCAATATATATATATATATATATATATATATATATATATATATATATATATATATATATATGCATCAATTAGAATTTCCGAGCCCCCCTATAGTAATATGAGATATTGTTGTTCCACATTGAATTTTCCAATCACACAGATGCGCATTCACTACAAAAAAACTGGTCATTAGCGAGGGAAATTTCCCTCGCAAAATGACCTAAATCCGTCGCTAATGGTCATTTGCGAGGGAATTAGCGACGGACTGGTTTCCTCACTAATTCCCTCCTCGCTACTGGGATTAGCGAGGGAATTTTAATCCCTCGCTAATTAGCCAGGGAATTTTCCCTCGCTAATTCCCTCGCTAATTAGCGAGGGATTAAAATTCTCTCGCTAATAAAGACAGCCACGTGGTTAAATTCTGACAGCCACGCGTCCAATTTCCCTCGCTAATTCCGTCGCTAATGCCCAATTGATTGAATTTTTTTTTGATAAACCTGCTTTTATACCTGTTTATTTTAATAATAAATAATAAAATTTAAAATACATAAAACAGTTTAAAATAAAAATTCCGAGATTCAAATTCTTCAATAACACAAAATTCGAATCAACAACACTTAATCTGAAATGTTATAACAAAATATTGAATTGTCAAACTGATACAACAAATCCTAAAAGCTGCCGCCATCAGACTCCTCGGCCTCCCCAGCCTCTCCAGACTCCCCAGACTCTCCAGACTCCTCAACCTGCTCCTCATCTTGCTGCTCATGTTGCTGCATATTCTTAAAATACCTAAACATCAGCTCCTGCCTACGGGACACCTTCGCAAAGTCTTCCTGCATCTTTTTCATAGCCTCAGTAGAGGTCCTGACCTCCTGTCGAGTATCATGCAGCTCATGTCGAGTAGACTGCAGCTCCTCCTCCAGCTGCCGAATATGCTCTGTCTGCACAGGAGTAGAAGCTGGTCGACTGCGTCTTCTGCTACTCCGGGCCACAGACTGGCCCATACATGGAGCCAAGGGCCCCGTACCATACAGGCGACCCTTAGACCAACCTACTGTCTTCTCCCAATTTTTGTTTTCCAGATCTATCATCTCAGGAGTAAGTTGGCCAAGTGATTAAGGGTCTCAGCTCCCCTGAGTCAGCTGAGTCATGATCTCATTTATTTGCTCCTGTTTTTGAATAACTGCAAATTAGCGCTCCATTTTGACAAAGCAACATTATATAATACAAATCAAGTTGTATATTTACCTGAGTCATCCTGGAGCGCTCATCAACATGCTCGCCAGTACCTTTCCTCACATGGGTGGCTCTATGCAGCTTAGGAGCAGTGATAGGGCTTCCTGCCTTCTTACTCTGTAAAATGAAACACATTTTCAGAAATTGCTAACTAATTAACTAATGTAAAAAACACACAGATTTTAAAAATAATTTACCAATCTAGAAGCATGCTGAGCCTGGTTGATGGACCCGCCGCAGTGAAGCGAGCCACCCTTTTCGAAGTTTCTATTATTCATGGCTTTTGCAGCATTTTTCTTGAAAGTCTCTGTAGCCCAATGGCCCTTGAAGGCATTCCAAATTTCATCACTCATGTAGTTAGGCTTTTTATCTTTACACCGCAGCTTATAAAGCAAATCTGATATTTGAGCTGCTGAGGACCTCCTAGCTCAAGGAAAGGAAGCTCAAGAAGGAGTGGTTTCTAGAAGCAAAGCAAGGAAGCTTCAAGAGGACATGGAGAAAAGGATTAACTCTTTGTTGATTCCCGTTAGAGGAGAATCTAATGAAGACAAAATTTACTAAGTCCTATTCATTAGTGACTAGTTCCTTATAAAAAAAAATATATTAGACATTTTTTCTTTCCTATTTGTAATTTGCAATAATTGTACTTTGATATATTTCTCTTTAGAAGCCTAGTAGTTGTCTAAGGCATTAGGTTGTGATTAGAAACTTAGGGTGGTGTGCTTAGTAAATTGCCAAGAATATATATTGGCAAACTTAACATTTTGGAAATTAGACTTTGATGATATAGAAATTGATTTTTGAGAGCATAGAGTTTTCTCTCCCTTGGTTCTTGGAAGAACTCAAGTTGGATCTTATCAAGGGGCTATTCACCTCCCTTGTGGCGATCACGCACCGATCTTATCATCTATCCTTAGATGTGGCGATCTTCACTCCATCTCCACCTTCTTTCCTTTTCATTTTGTGAGTTTTACTTCCTTCATTGTTTTTAATTTTGGGTTGATTGAGTCAATAAATTGGAAACTTAATCATGGAAAAGATCCTAATATTCAAGATTTGGCTTGAATTCCACATCAATTGGTATCAAATTTAGGTCCTGATTAGCGTTTCTGTTTCTGTTTGAGTTTCTGATTAATTTTTTTTTCTCATAGTTTGTTTCTGTTAGCGTAATTTTCTTTTTTCGATTCTGGTTGCGTTTCTTTTTTCCTTTTCGTTTTGTGATTTCATTTTTTTTTTCTTTCTCATTTTTGTTGCTGCGTTTTTTTTCTTGTTGTTTCAGCCTGTACGTTTGTCTTTCTTGTTATTCCTGTATGTGAATTGCGATCTTGAATCTTCTAGTTCGCTTATGTTGATTTTGTTTCAGTTTGCATAATCCTTCATTCGATTTTCTGTTACGTTCTGTGCTTGGTTCGATTGCGTTTAAACTCTGATTTCGTTACTGTGCATCTCAAATCTGTGCCATTTCAAGACCTGACTCATGTTTGTGTGGTTCTTGATTTGTTTGCTGCATCTTGATTCTGTGGTTTTCTTTTGTTCTCAAATCAGTGTTGTGTGATTTCGTTTCTATGCGATTTGGCTCTGCGATTTCGTGAATGTTTTGATTGTGCGCTCTTCGATTGTGCGTTCTCGATCTGGTTCCGATTTCACATCAATTGAAATCCTAATCGTTTCTGTTTGAATGTTCGATTCTTGTTCTGTGTTTGCGATTTTGGTCAGCGATCTTGATCCTCTCGTTGCTGTCTCACTTAGCCTGATTTCGTTTCTGTAATTGCTGCTGATTCTGTGAGTTCGCGCTGGTGTTGAGCGCCTGTTTTCTGATCTGTGTGTATCTGTTCTTCTGAAATGCATTTCAATCTTTAATTCTAAATTGCAAATTTCATTTTAGCCTTATTTCTTCAATACTTACTCAAGTCTTGATTTTCAAAAGCCAAAATAGTATAGAAAAAAAACGAGGAATCTGATTCTGCAAAAAAAGAAAGTGAAAACAGCTTGTAAAAAAAGTGATTCTAAAAAAAAGTGATTCCAAAAAAAAAGTGCTTATAGCAAAAAAAAGAAGAAGAAGAAAGGCATAGTTAAAAAAAAGTGATTCCACAATTTTGATTATATGCACACATTTCTTTCATAGACACATTTACGGTTTACCACTTATACACCTTTGGTTTCCTTTGAACACATACATTTTTTTTTGTTTTCCTTTGTTTTCCTCGAGTATCGTGTTCGAGCACTATTTGTTTTAGCGTCTCTTTCTTGTTAGTTTTTCTTGTTGTCTTCTAAATTGTCTTAGAGTCTCTTTGTGTCTTTTTTGGCTCTTGTGTGATAATTTCTTTGCGTGGTTGTCTCATTGGCTATGGTAGTAACATCAACACCTTGGTGATTGAAATCTACTTGAATCCTTTTAAGAACCTCTAGGAGGGAAATTTAGGGAGTGAAAAAAAGGCTAGAGTGCATATTATAGAAAAAGCCAACAAGAGTGTAAACACGAGTGACAATTTCAAGAGTGTAAACACTTAGTTGAGTGGTTAGGTCCATTTTTTTTTATTTTATTCTTTTGTATATTGTATTGGTTATTTCCATCATGTCAAGTGTTCCACTATCACCAAGAACGGCTGCCCTCATGGCTCACATTACTAATCTTCAAAGAGAAACACAAACGGAGATTAGGAGGGTTAGTGAAGAGCTTGGGGAAAGAATTACTTTGGTTGAAAGGCGGGTTGAAGAACCTATTCCACATAATGAACTTGAGGAGGATTAGATTGAAGAGGAGGTACCTAGACAAGCCAGGAGGACAAGGAGGCATGAGTATGAAGAGGATGAGGGTGAAGAGGAGATCCCTAGACAAGAAAGAGACCAAGGAGGAATGATAGAAGACATAGACAATATGACAATGAATATGAAAGGAGGCATAGGCATCACCATTATGGTTATGACTATGAACGGAGGCATAGGCATCATAGTGATGAGGAGGATAGAAGGCTAAGGTGGGAAGAAGAATATTGGAAGAAAAAGAAACTCAACATTCCCAATTTTCAAGGCAAAGGAGATCCGGAATTGTATCTAGATTGGGAACTCAAAGTGGAACAAATTTTTAGTTGTCATGAAGTAAGGGAGGAAAGGAAGGTAAGATTGGCTACTTTGGAGTTCACGGATTATGCTTTGTTATGGTGGGATCAACAACAAAAGGAGAGAGCTAGGTGTGGAGCAAGGCCTATTGAATATTGGGAAGACTTGAAAGCCATGATGAGAAAATGATATGTACCACGTCACTACACTAGGGTACTACATGACAAGCTCCAAAAGCTCAAACAAGGTGGGAAAAGTGTTGAAGAGTATTACAAAGAATTGGAAGTTGCACAAATTAGAGGCAATGTAGAGGAGAGTAGAGAAGTGGCTATGTCAAGATTCATGAATGGTTTGAATTATGAGATAAGGGATGTAGTGGAGTTACAAGACCACCTTGACCATGAGGAGCTTCTCCATCAAGCTACTAAAGTGGAGCAACAATTAAAAAGAAAGAGCTCATACAAGAGATCCAATTCCAACTACACTTCCAACCATAAGACTTCAAATTGGAAGGATAAGGGTAAGTCAAAGAAGGAGGGGTCCTCTCCCTCCAAACATGATGAGGCGTCGGCCAAACACGGCCACAAAGGTACGCAACTTTCTAACTCTACTCCTTCATGTAGTTCTTCTACTACTTCCACAAAGTGTTTTAAATGTCGTGGGAGGGGGCACATTGCTTCCCAATGCCCAAATAAAAGAGCTTTGGTCATCAAAGATGGTTTTGTGGTGACCGAGAGTGAGAGAGAAAGCTCTACCTCCTCCTCTAGCTCTTCTAGTGGGGGTGAGGAAGAAGTTGAGGAACAACCCCTCCAAGGGGATTTGCTTATGGTGAGGAGATTACTAGGTGTGAACCTTAAGATAGATGACTCCTCTCAAAGAGAAAATATCTTTCACACTAGGTATCTAGTTAATGACCAAATTTGTTCTTTGATAATTGATGGGGGTAGTTGTACTAATGTAGCTAGCACTAGATTAGTTACAAAACTTAACCTACCCACCATTGCTCATCCTAGACCCTATAAACTTCAATGGTTAAGAGAGGATGAAGAAATTGTTGTGAACAAACAAGTTTTGGTGAGTTTTAGCATCCACAAGTACAAAGATGAAATTTTGTGTGATGTGGTACCAATGGAAGCCGGTCACATTTTGCTTGGTAGGCCATGGCAATTTGATAGAAAACTCACTCACGATGGCTTTACTAACAAATACACTTTTGTTCACAACAAGCTCAAAATTACTTTATCACCTCTTAGTCCAAAGGAAGTATGTAAAGGTCAAATAGCTCTTAAGGTCAAAAGAGAGAAAGAAAGGCTACAAAAGAGTGGAAAAATGAGTGGAGAAAGTTCCAAAAAAAGTGAGGACCGAGAGCAAAAGGAGAAAAAGAATAAAAAGACAAGTGATAAAAAAGAAGAGAAAATAATACAAAACTTGTTTTTGAGAGAGAAGGAAGTCAAGAGAGCTTTAACATGTAGGCAACCCCTATATTTTTGTATTATAATGATTTGTCCTTGCCAAATTCTTCTCTTGAATTGCCAAAATGTATTGAAAGTCTCTTAAAGGATTTTGATGATGTGTTCCCCAAGGACATACCTCATGGCCTACCTCCTATAAGGGGTATTGAGCACCAAATGGATCTCATTCCTAGTACATCATTACCAAATAGGCCAGCTTATAGAAGTAATCCCGAAGAGACAAAAGATATTGAAAAACAAGTTCAAAAACTCTTAGAAAAAGGATGGGTAAGGGAAAGTTTGAGCTCTTGTGCTATGCCCGTCATTTTAGTACCAAAAAAAGATGGCAGAGGGAGAATGTGTACGGATTGTAGGGTCATCAACAATGTAACCATTAAGTATAGACATCCAATCGCAAGATTAGATGACATGCTTGATGAGTTATATGATGCTTGCTATTTTTCTAAAATTGATTTAAAAAGCGGTTATCATCAAATTAGGATGAGAGAAGGGGGTGAATGGAAAACGGCATTCAAGACCAAATTTGGTCTATATGAATGGTTAGTCATGCCTTTTGGCTTGACAAACGGCCCGAGTACTTTTATGCGTTTGATGAACCATATTTTAAGACAATTTATTGGAAAATTTGTGGTGGTCTATTTTGATGACATTCTCATATATAGCATGACACTAGAAGATCATGTTAATCATTTAAAAAGTGTCATGGAGGTTTTGAGAAAAGAACACTTATATGCTAACTTAGAAAAATGCACATTTTGTAAAAGTGAGGTAGTGTTCTTGGGATTTGTTGTTAGTTCCCAAGGGGTGAAAGTTGATGAGGAAAAGATAAAGGCCATCAAAGATTGGCCCACCCCTAGAAATGTGAGTGAAGTGAGGAGCTTTCATGGGCTAGCAAGTTTTTATAGGAGGTTTGTTAAAAAATTTAGTACATTGGCTTCTCATTTGAATGATGTTGTCAAGAAAAATGTGGCATTTAAGTGGGGAACGGAGCAAGAGCAAGCTTTTCAAGAACTCAAAACTAAATTGACAAATGCTCCTATTCTAGCTTTGCCTAATTTTTCTAAGACCTTTGAGTTGGAATGTGATGCCTCCAACATTGGCATAGGTGCGGTTTTATTGCAAGAGGGGCACCTAATTGCTTATTTTAGTGAAAAATTGAGTGATGCCTCCTTGAATTATTCCACCTATGACAAAGAATTGTATGCCTTGGTTAGGGCCTTGCAAACTTGGCAACACTACTTGTTTCCTAAAGAATTTGTGATCCATAGTGATCATGAATCTCTTAAGTTTCTTAAAGGCCAAGGAAAATTAAATAAAAGGCATGCCAAGTGGGTAAAATTTTTGGAACAATTTCCCTATGTGATTAAACACAAGAAAGGCAAAAGCAATGTAGTTGCGGATGCCTTATCTGGGAGACATGTTTTACTTTCCTCTCTTGAAACTAAGATTCTTGGTTTTGAACATTTGAAAGAACTATATGCTTGTGATGTTGATTTTGCCAATATATATACATCTTGTGATCATGGTGCATTTAAGGGGCATTATAAGCATGATGGGTTTCTTTTTAAGGGAAGTAGGCTTTGCATTCCTAAATGTTCCGTTAGGGAATTGTTAGTGAGAGAAGTGCATGAGGGGGGATTGATGGGTCATTTTGGGGAGCATAAAACACTTGAAATGTTGCATGAGCATTTTTATTGGCCTAGAATGAAACATGATGTGCATAAACTCATAAAGTATGTTCTAAATGCATTACATGTAGAAAGGCTAAATCTAGGAGCATGCCTCATGGATTATATACCCCTCTCCCTATTCCTTCTACACCTTGGGTGGATATTTCTATAGATTTTGTGCTAGGTCTCCCAAAGACAAGGAATGGCCGCAACTCCATTTTTGTTGGGGTAGATCGTTTCTCAAAAATGGCTCATTTTATTCCATGCCACAAGGTGGATGATGCATGTCATATTGCAAATCTATTCTTCAAGGAAGTGGTAAGACTACATGGGGTGCCTAGGACCATAATTTCGGATAGGGATCCAAAATTCCTAAGTCACTTTTGGAGAACTTTGTGGGGTAAGCTTGGTACTAAGTTACTTTTCTCTACTTCTTGTCATCCTCAAACGGATGGACAAACCGAGGTAACAAATCGAACTCTTGGTACTTTGCTTCGATCTCTTCTTAAAAATAATGTTAAAGCTTCGGAAGATTGTTTACCTATGGTTGAATTTGCTTACAATTGAGTTCTACATGGTTCTACTTCCCATTCCCCATTTGAGGTTGTGTATGGTTTTAATCCCCTTACCCCCATTGATTTGTTGCCTTTTCCCATTAATTCGTCCATAATACATAGTGATGGAAAGGCTAAGGCCGGATTTGTTAAAAAGTTGCATGAAAAGGTCAAAGCTAAAATTGAACATAAGTATGAGACCTATGCAAAAAAGGCCAATAAAGGAAGAAAAAGGATTGTCTTTGAACCCGGTGATTGGGTATGGGTGCATCTAAGGAAGGAGCGGTTTCCTTCACAAAGGAAATCCAAGCTCCAACCTAGAGGACAATGCATATAAAATTGATTTACCCGGAAATTATGGGGTGAGTGCAACTTTCAATGTAAGTGATTTGTCTTTGTTTGATATAGGTGATGAGGACCTTAACTCGAGGACTAGTTCTTCTAAAGAAGGAGGGTGTGATGAGGACCTCCTAGCTCAAGGAAAGGAAGCTCAAGAAGGAGTGGTTACTAGAAGCAAAGCAAGGAAGCTTCAAGAGGACATGGAGAAAAGGATTAACTCTTTGTTGATTCCCATTAGAGGAGAATCTAATGAAGACAAAATTTACCAAGTCCTATTCATTAGTGACTAGTTCCTTATAAAAAAAATATATTAGACATTTTTTCTTTCCTATTTGTAATTTGCAATAATTGTACTTTGATATATTTCTCTTTAGAAGCCTAGTAGTTGTCTAAGGCATTAGGTTGTAATTAGAAACTTAGGGTGGTGTGCTTAGTAAATTGCCAAGAGTATATATTGGCAAACTTAACATTTTGGAAATTAGACTTTGATGATATAGAAATTGATTTTTGAGAGCATAGAGTTTTCTCTCCCTTGGTTCTTGGAAGAACTCAAGTTGGATCTTATCAAGGGGCTATTCATCTCCCTTGTGGCGATCACGCACCGATCTTATCATCTATCCTTAGATGTGGCGATCTTCACTCCATCTCCACCTTATTTCCTTTCCATTTTGTGAGTTTTACTTCCTTCATTGTTCTTAATTTTGGGTTGATTGAGTCAAGAAATTGGAAACTTAATCATGGAAAAGATCCTAATATTCAAGATTTGGCTTGAATTCCACATCAATGCGCCCATCCTTTTAAAAAAAAAGTCTCTGGACATTGTCATTATCTTCTATGTCCCATGTCATTTTGGTCTGTATTAAGTAAACTGAAAATATGTATTAGTAATTATATTAAACATTATTAAACATAAAATTTAAACTAACAATATAAGTAATGATAAAATAATTGACACTTACCCTAAAGAAGTCCAGCAGATCATTCCTGTCCTTTTCATCGACTTTACTCCACTTTTATGGAACATTTGAAAATATTTTTTGCGGATGACATGAGTGATGCTTGATGAAGCTGTCTTTGCAGGAAGAAGCATGCATAATGAAAGATATATCAAACAATCAAATATATATAAGTCGTTGCATAATTAACTTAAAATAAACAAACAATATAATACTTACGTGTTACCACGACTATAAATGACTTTGAGTCTGACACCATTAATAACAACCACCTCCACTCTCTCGTCATCGGTCGATGAATCAAAATCAACATTACCACCACCAATATCATGCTCAATATCATCCAGGGGCTCTAGTGTAGGCATAGATAACCCAACTGTGGGGCTCATATGTCCAGATGATGAGCCTATATGCCCAGCTGGTGTGCCCATATGCCCAGCTGGTATGCCCATACCCATCTGGTGTGCCCATATACCCAGCTGGTGTGCCCATAGCCCTGCTGCATACACATTTGGTGGGCCCATATAATGCCCATGTGATGGTAAGTGATACCATCAGGGCCAGATGGAGGCAGAGGTTGTGGGGCAATCGTAGCGGTAGCTGGTGGGCCCAAAAACATATGAACCCTCATATTCCCAATATTAAGTACCACCTCACGATTACGCCTCCTCTTAGGAGGTTCATCGGTCATAGTCTTCTTCCCTTTATTAGGGCGTCTCGGTGGATGAGAACACCCTCCTGGATCCATATCTATGAAAAAATAGAAACGAAATGTGATACTAACAACATTAATTATATATATTTATAAATAAATTAAAGAAAGTAAATTAACAAGAACAATATTGATATATTAATGATTCTAATAAATTTAAAGATAACATAAGGAGTCAACATAAGTAGACAACATATATAAGAAAAAACAAGAACAATAATGACTCTAATAAATTTAAATACAACATAAGATTAATCAAATTATTCATCTTCATTCTCTTCTTCATCATCTTCATATTCATTCTCTTCTTCATCTCGTTCATCTTCATTCTGTTCTTCATCTTCATCAACTTCTTCAACTAGGAGTCGATCATCACATAAGGAGTCAATCGGTTCAACTTCAATTACCTCATCTACTCCCGAAATTTCATCCACCTGATAAGGAACCTCATCCCCCGCATCAGTGGCTTCAATGAGACCCCGTGGTTTTGTCTTAATTGCAACACACCATCCTCTCTGAGTTGATGGATATGGAACATAATACACCAGCCTTCAAACAACGGTTTGTTTGAATCTCTTAACAAATTATAAAATTTTTGTGCTTCTTCATTTGGAAGTTCATCATGATCGTCATATTGAGGCTCGTCAAATGACACATTCACCCTGAGACCATCACAAATCATGTTTTCCATCGACTCAAAAATTTCATTACGTGGAACACCAACACCAGAATTGCTTCAAGCCCCTACCTCAAAATTTTGACGTCGTTGTTCGCCATGGTCCACCCAAATCAAATAATTAGGCCTAAACCTCCAATGATACAAGTGTTCCCTGATTTCATTATCGGTCCTAATAGGTACACCGTCGCAATTTAAGCATGGACATATAACCCCATTTTCCCGTTTAGCCAATTCATGTCGCCACGCTACCATAAGAAACTGTTCAACCCCAATTACAAAAGATTCCTTCAAACCCTCTCTTCTCGGATATAACCGATCATACACCCAATCACAATTAAATCCATACAAATTCATCTACAGGCATTTAAGAAAACGTGTTAGATTCCCTTAACATTCCCAATAATATATCAAGTTAATGGCATCGATATGATCTCAGTGGAGATGATTTCGAGCCGAATATGGGGGTTAAGGACAGATCAGACAAAACCCTTTTTCCATATAAGTAGTGAAGTAAGTTATTTCTAACTCCCAACCTTAAAATTGTTAGTATCGCCTCGCAATTATCTCAATGGAGATGATTTCGAGCAAAATATGGGGGTGAGGGACGACATCACCTCACCCTTTTCCATCAACAACACAGAGTCATCTAACCTAGGGTTCATGAAAACAACAATTAAACACTTTTCAATTAACAACTCTAAAATAATACACTTTTCAATAACACATTTCAATTAACATCTCTAATTAAGTCTTGCTCTAACAACATACACTTTTCAATTTCAATTTCAACAACTTAACACAATTAACAACATACACAATTTTCAATTTCAACAATTTTCAATTTCAACAATTTTCAATCTAACACTTCTCAACAATTTCAATTTAACAAATTCAAATTCACTTTTCAATTACTAACACTCAATTTAACTCACATTTGACAACAACACTTAATCCTTCTAACTCACATTTCACAACAACACTCAATTCTAACACACAACAACAACAATAAATTTATTTTGAAAACTAACCTTTATGAGATTGAGGTCCGGAGCGGTGGTTCGGTGACGGTGCGCACTCCGGTGCGGTTATGAGACTTCAAACACCAACAATTTCAATCATAAACCATTTCAACTTCAATTTCAATAACTAACTTCAATTTCAACTATTAATTTCAATTTCAATAACTAACTTCAATTTCAACAAACAACAATTAAACACTCTAAAATGATACACTTTTCAATAACACATTTCAATAAAACCATTTCAATTTCAAGCAAAAAACATAAATCAATTCACTATTAATTTCAATTTCAATAAAACAACTTCAATTTCAACTTCAAATTTTTATCCTACACAATTTCTATAAATCCTAAACCTAATCCAAAAACCTAAAACACAATTTCAATTTCTACCCAATTTCAATTTCTAATCCTAAACACAATTTCAATTTCTACCAAACCTAAAACCCTACCCAAACCACAATCAACAATATCACAAAACCTAATCCTATTTTCTTCTTTCAAAACAACAATATCATAAAACTATATTCACTAAAATTACCAAACAACAATATCACAAAACTAATTTTACAAATCCTAACAAAACAATATCATAAAAAATAAAAAATCAGTAAAAATCAAAACCTCCAAAGGTAGAGCTCTGGTGGTGAAGAGGGAGAACTCCGGTGGTGGTGAAGAGGGCGAGCTCCGGTGGTGGCGAAAAGGGAGAGCTCCGATGAGAGAGAGGTTCGCGTAGGAGAGAGAGAGGAGAGACGACGACAGTTGGTTGTGGTGGTGTGGCAGTGGTGGTGTGGTGGTGGTGGAGAGAAGAGTGAGGGAGTGAGGTGAAGAGTAAACAGAGAGAGAAAAATGAGGGATCTAATACAATTTAAGTGGGGTTAGCGACGAAATTTGCGAGAGACCATTTCGCTAATCCCTTCACGCTAACCAAGGCTGGAACGGCCAAAATAGTTAGCGAGTGACCCTTATTTCCGTCGCTAATCCCTTCGGTTTCCGTGCTGTTTTAATTTCAGATTCCCTCCCAACAGTTAGCAACGGACCAATCCGTCACTAATGCCCACCATTCCGTTGCTAATGATCAAAACAAACGAGGACCCTTATTCCCTCGCAAATTCCGTCGCTAATGTCAGTTTTAGCGAGGGAACAGTATTCCCTCGCAAATGACCTTTTTTTTGTAGTGATTACAAGGGATGTGATACATCATCCACACGTTTTCTTCTATGATTCAACATATTATATATTTAAAATAAATTAATATAAACTAAAAAAATATTAAAAGTTAAAAAAACCCTAATTTAATAATAGAAACAGTCAAACAAAACGTTGGAAATAGAAACGGCACACACGATTTCTCTTCTCACTTCTCTCCCACCACCGTCCACCAACACTGGAAAAAGCCATAGCCTGCAAATCGCTGCTGCAGGAACTGAATGAAAGATTTAATGACAACTCAGTGGAACTACTCATTCTTGGTTCTGCTATAGATCCAAGAGAAATGCAAATATCATTTAGAATTGATGACATCTGCCAATTGGTAAAGAAATTTTATCCACTAGACTTTGCAGATAATGATATGATACATTTGAGGACAGAATTTGAGCACTTTGATCATGTGAGACAACTTCCTGATTTAGGAGCATTAAAAACTACTTCTGATCTATGTCATTGGATGATAAAAACTAGAAAAGCACAAGTTTACCCTCTTGTATATAGGGTAATAACTCTTATTCTCACACTTCCTGTCACTACAGCTACTACTGAGCAGTCTTTTTCAGCTATGAGTATAGTCAAGACTACACTTCGCAACAAGATGGAAGATGAATTTTTGAGCGATTGTCTCTTAGTATATTTTGAAAAGAGAGAACTGCGAAAAAGTTCACCGTAGATTCAATTATAGATGATTTTCGTGACATGCAAGAAAGACGTTCTGTATTTTGATAAAATATTAATGTAATATTTTGATAAAATATTAAATTAGTACGTTGTTTTTGATGAAATATTTTTGTGGAGATTTTAATTTTTTAGCTAGCCCCCCCCCCCCCCCCCCCCCCTAATCAAATCCTGGCTCCGTCCCTGCATACTTTGCCGACCAATAGGTGTGAAAGAAACTCAACTTCTAGCTGTAAGACACAAAACATCTAATGTGATTAACTAAGGGAGCATAAGGAAGAAGATGATGAACTTCATTTATAAAAAGCTCTTTTGAACAAGAAGTCAACAAAATCAAAATGGTCCGGGAAAAACTAGCCAATGAATGGGACTTAGTAGATTTTATTCAAGAGTACAAAGGTTCCAAAAATATATACATTTCAAGCTCTGGCCATTAAGATTTTTGAGAGGTTGGCATTGCCATGTTAAGCTTGCGACCACCAGCTGAATCCTTCCATTGCTGGGTTACTGTTTTTATCTGTGTATAAAAGTTAACCCCTGCCTTGCCTGCAGTGCAATTCAACAAATCACATCATTTCAAATTCAAATCAAAGAGTCTACCTTATATCATAAGCAAAATGTAACTACTAAACAATGAAGGAGATAAATATTTGCAGAAGAGACGGATATGGGAAAAATCACTCTACCATAGAAATTGAGATCGCCGGCAAATGACGCCTTGTTGCCAGTAAATGAGAAAAAGGGCAAAGGAACTGGAATTGGAACGTTGATACCAACCTGGTCCAAGAGAATTGACAAGCCATTATCCATAACAGGCTAAAATGCAAATTGATTGGTTGATAATAGGACACACGAATGCATATACTATTACTGGGTGAAATTTTTCAGCATTATTATTTTGTAATGTTCTTCCTAAGGAAAAGCCAGAACTAAACATCCAACTCGGGTAACATTACCTGCCCGGCCTCAATCTCAGTCTGAAATTTCCTTGCAGAAACACCAGAGGTAGTAAAGATAGAAGCACCATTTCCATACCTGTTGGAAATGTTAGAGTAAGATATAAATATAAGGCAGTTTAACAAAAGGCAATGACAAAAGTGATATGTTAAATAAATACTTGTTTTTGTTGATAATACTTATGGCCTCTTCCAAGCTATCAGCCTGAGAACACAGAAAAACACTGTATCAGCATATACAGTGTATTGAAAAAAATCTAACATCAATGTGTCTGATACTCTGATGTGGGAAACAAATTTCAAGTTAGAAGGTAATTAACCCTCAAGTGGTATCAGCTCAGGGTTAATTGTTTCTAATAAGAAAATCTCTTAACAAGAATTACATTTTTTATTTTTCGCGTAAAAAAAGTAAGATTTTGAGGATGAAGTAAAGAGAGACACCTCCATGAAGAGAAGAACTGGGCCAAAAATTTCCTCCTGCGTGCAGCATGTTAGAGAGAGTCAAGTTTAATATACATCTAAACTTTTAAGTATTTTTTTAGTAGATACCTTGGGATTGGAGATTGGTAAGAAAATACCTGGTAGCACTCCATGTTGGCAGTGATATTTGATAAGATAGTTGGGCCAACAAAATTGCCAGATTCATATCCAGGGACCTATTTGCCATGCACGTACGAACCGATAAACGATCTTGGGCATAAGAAATGGGATGAAAGTAATACGGATAAGAAGAACCTGGCGTCAATATTAAAAAAGATAGGCCTATATGCAACGATTATTCTATCTTGTGGAATACAGTTATGCATCAAAACATATGTGCTAACATTTTCTATTTTATTTTCCTTTTTAGCGTGCTTCATTTTATTGTATCTTTAGCCTGACAGGCAAAAGTCGAGGGACTACTGAGGGAGTGAGAACAAGAAGCGTGCATGAGAAAACCCGAGACAGAAATCAGGTGCTCGACGTTGTGCGAATGCATTTATGTTAGCGCACTGGAGCACTTTGGCATCAATACTGAGCATGACCAGAAGTTGAGCTTCTTTACCTAGTGAATCAAATTATGTGCAATAACGTGTTCTATTATCTCTTATGTTATTCTTTTTTCCTTAAAAGGAATTCTATAAGGTGGTTGAAAAAGGCAGAAGAAGAAGGTATAAAAGCTACCACTATATTTCTTCCATCAAGCAGTAGTTTCGCACCACTTTCAACCCCAGATTGAACTAATCTGTGTATTCGCTCCTTTGCCTGTAGTCAGTAAAAATGTTTGAGACAAAAGTAGGCCAAATATGCACGACTGGCGTGAAAATGAAATGCATTAAATTTCCATGGCAGTAATTCTCTAATGACGTGCCAGAGATTTGCTATTGTAACTTCTGTCAAAATACAGTGTGGAAGAAGTAAGTAGGGATCATAGACAAACCTGTTTGCTGATGACCGGACCAAGATCTGTATCAGGTTCAGTTCCGGCATTTACTTTGAGTGCTTTGGCACGCTCTATAATTTCAGATTCCCTGCTCAAATATTATAAAGAATGCAATTATTTAAAAAGTTTCAAGTACATTATTAAAATCAATTTTCCAAGGAAAAAAAATGGTTAAGTCAGTTATCCCATACACGTGCAACACATGGATGTCCAATTTTGAAATACTCAGAACAGTATTTTCTTTCGACAACGTTCTCAGAATTGTTGAAAGGGATGGACATAATTTGTTGGTTATACTAATATTGAAATTAGGAAAATATTCACTATTTGTGATTATACATATAATGCAAAAACTTTGTCTGCAGAGAAAATAAGAGAAGTCAAAGTATGTTTTACTAAAGAAAGAATAATGATTCAGTTTGGAAGTCATAATAAACATGCATAATTCAAAACAGAATGGATAATGATACCATGATTGTGAGCCTCCAACAAAAACAACTGTGCTGAGAGCCATGCACCTCTGTCCAGCAGCACCAAAACCAGCAGCAATTAGAGCATTTATAGTAGCATCGACATTTGCATCTGGCATGACGATTGCATGATTTTTGGCCCCCATATTGGACTGCAAACAATAGTTTATTAGTTTCCCAATCGCAACTCCATGTCGTTGCATGGATATAAACCAACAATTTTACTTTAGGAGGAAAAATTATGTGCACCTACCTGAACACGTTTCCCTTTAGCTGCTGCTCTAGAATATATGTGCATTCCAGCCTTTTGATACAAAATAAGAACATCAAATAAGCACACACACATATATATATATATATATATATATATATATATATATATATATATATATATAGAGAGAGAGAGAGAGAGAGTATAAAGGGGGGCAATCGTTTGCATAATCTTAGCATTTCACTCACTTCCCTCTTCTATATATCTTTCTTTTCAAAAACGGTCAAACCACAAAAGTTATTTAATTAACTGGCAACCAACGAGATTGCTTTTGCCTAAAAAAAACATCAATTTGAGGTCACAAAAGAGGAACCACATAAAATCGCTGAAGTGAAAAAAACAGACAATTATCAAATGACTTACAACATTTGAACCAACAAAAGATATGGCTTTGATGTCTTCGTCATCACAAATCGCATTCACGATATCCTATCACCAAATGTATAATTAAGAACATCAATCAGTGAGAATGAGAAAAACAAAGCACAATTAGTGTTTGCTTGACACAGCATAAGGTGACAAGTTGTTGTGTTTTTTTTTGACGTGACAAGTTGTTGTGTTGCCCTTGGAACAACTGTTTTATGAATGAAATCAATTTTATGATAGTATTAGCTATTAACTATTCTTAGTATGGGACAATATTACATGCAACTTTTGGATTTAAAGCTTAGAACATATAAAATGAAATTGCCAAATGTCAAATGAGTTAAAGCATATAGAAATTTAATTAAAAAAACGGGGTTATGGCATACATGGGTTCCATGAACTATATTTAAGACACCCTCGGGCAAACCAGCCTCCAATGCCAATTCTGCAAGCATAATAGAAACACCTGGAAAAACAACAATTTCAGATAAACCTTTTTATAGGTAACCAAAAATGATGAATCATGAAAAAGATATTATTAATAGAGTCATTTACTTTATTAAGAAAGTTTCAAAATGCCTTGAGCTTGCTCTGATTGATAAATAATACCAGAGTCCATTTTGCCACAACTATATTACACTATGCTCCAGATTGAGGAGATAATTCAAGGATATTGATAGAAAACCAAAACAGATCAAGAAAACGTCACCTGGATCTTTCTCTGATGGTTTTAGAACAAAGGTGTTGCCACAGGTAACAGCCACAGGGAACATCTGCAGATGATAGACGTTCGGAATTTGTTATCTTGTCCAATAAAAACTTGTGTACAGTATACTTCTGGGAGTATTGAAAGAGAAAAGACAATGTTATTTTGGCTACATCTTTCTGAATTATTCTATAAGTAAACCTTTTCTGTTTCATACATGTTGATATGAATAAGATGAAATTGCAACAGATAAGAAATAAAGCCGAATCCAGCTACTAAAAGGTGAAATAAATATCAATTCAACAGCCACAACAAAAAAAGAAATAGAGATGAACCAAAAACTAAAAGGTGAGTATCAATTAATAGACAAAAGCCCACTTGAAACATAGAAGACTGCTTACCCACAAGGGAATCATCGCAGGAAAGTTGAAAGGACAAATACCAGCACAAACACCAAGTGGTTCTCTAACGCTGTATGTATCAACTCCATTTGATACATTCGATACATACTCTCCCATTTGAAGAGTTCCCATTCCACAAGCATGCTCGACCACCTCTATAGGATATTAATTAAAATATTCAGAGAATTGCATTAGCAAAAACTATAAACATAATAATGAACCACTACAAAATATTATAATCCAGTCCCAGGAAGGTAGCTCAGTTGGCGAGCTAAAGAACATGAAGGAGTTGCAAAGTTGCAAGAAGGAGGTCCAGGGTTCAAACCCCGGAAACTAACATTCCCCCACCCCCACTAACATTTGCTTATCAAAAAAAAAATATTATAATCCAACATATTATAAGGACCGACCTAAACCACGAAATACATCCCCTTGTGCATCCTTCAGTGTCTTTCCTTGTTCTGCGGTCACATTCCGAGCAAGTTTATCCTTAAACAATTACAAAGTTGAAATATGATGAAATTTTTTAACAGCAAGCATGTTTGGTATAGTATTTACGTTTGCGAAAGTATGTGACAAAGTTGAAGGATGTTGTAAAATGCTTACCATATCTCTGCGTATGAGCTCCTGGAGCTTCAACATAACACGTTGACGTGTCGTAACTGGAGTGTTACGCCATAATGGAAATGCCTTCTTTGCTGCAGATACAGCAGCTTTAAACTCTTCATCTGTAGTCAATGGAACTTGTGAAACAACTTCTTGGGTTGCCTATGATCAGATTAGAGAAATATTAGAAGTCTGTATTTCTCAAACTAAACAAAAAAGAGATACATCTGTAAACTCGGTATAAAAAAAAATAGACTTACCGGGTTTATAACATTGATAAAAGTTGATGATTTTGAATCAAGAAACCTTCCCCCAATAAGATTTGGAACCGTCTGATAGAATACAATGACAAGAATGGGGAATGAGATGTTAACCAAAAAACATTAACAGCTAAGGCACTCATTTATGCTGATGGCTTAAGAGTCTACTACAATAGCATATATTGAATTATGTATTGTCAAATTCCAATCAGAAATTTCTTATGATATGGTATAAAATTAGTCATGATCTAAACGGGCCCTAAAGCAAGTAGTATAAGACCTTAATAACTAGTCATGATCTAAAAGAAACAAATACAGACAATTTCATGAGAAAGAACAAGAAACTAACCAAAAATCAGACAAAAAGCTAGAAAATCACTCCAGCATGTTGCTATGTCACTGTGGATTAAGTAAGCAAAAAGCTAGAAGAGTCTTATTCATTCACTTTGACAAACTATTCTTAACTAATTCAATTGACAGACCTCAAGTAAAATGAAACAATGCAAAATACAATAATTCCACATATAATTTTCTTTACTGAAGCTTCTCTTTAGAGAAAAAAAAACTTTCAGCAATGAAGGGCCTGTTAGATCATTTATTTTCAAGTTTTTTTGGTTTTCAACAAGTAAAACACAAAAACTTTCAGCAATGAAGGGCCTGTTAGATCATTTATTTTAGTCCCAGTGGTGTGGCTCAGTTGGTTGGAGCTAAGGACATCTTTTGGTTGCTCTCGGGTTCAAACCCGGTATGCGACACTCTCATTCCCTATTTCCCCCTATATGTGACCATTGTGCCGGCCTCTTGAAACAAAAAAAAACTTCATTTGGTTGTCTTTAATTTATATCATTTCGAAAATTTATTCCTCCCAACAATTCGTTTTTCAAAACACTTCTATAGTTTTTTTAAACAAGTTTTCGCATATTTTTTTCACTCATACTTCAAACCATCACCAGAATTTCCGCCGCCAGCATCACTTCTGCCGCCACTGTGACCTCCACTCCACCATCATCGTCAAACAATTATTAATTTTAAATTATGTAAATTAGATACTAACAAATACTACTACAATTTTCAAAAACAAGAAGGAAATAACAAAATCAATGAGGGACAAACAAATACCCATGCAGGCACATTTTTCCATGAATCCAAATACTAGGTGATTGAGCTTACCGGTGGACTACGTTTACTGGAAGATTGATCAGCCATTGTTGAGAAACGAGAAATTCCAAAAGCAGAGATCTGAGGCCTCAAAAAGTTCAACTTGTTTGCTGCAAACAAACACAAAGTAAATTCAAATTCCAAGTAAGCACTGATCGATGATCGGAGTACCAAGAGTTACCTCGTTGAATAGAAAGGCGCAGCATCCTCGTTTCGCTCTGCTAGAAATCGCGTTAGTTTGAGGAAATTGAGTGATGAGAGAGTTTGGAAGCAAAGACAAGAAGCTGAGTCAGCAGAGTCGCTGTAATCATAATCCAAAAGTTGTTCCAATACTATTATATAGAGACTGAGAGAAGAGAAGAAATCAATTCACGTATCAATGCATCAATTTGATAAGATTTTCCAAGTAACCTTCTTCCTTCCCTATCAAATTCGATCTCACACTATTGGTTGTTCATAATTGTTTTTGTGTTTAGTTGCAGTAAAAAAATTAATCACAGCTGATTTTTAAGATAGTTGAGATAAAATAAAATATTCTATGACGCATTGTTTTGTAATTGACGTTGTAAAAAATCTTACTAGTAGTACTAATTAAATTCATTTTTTATTGATTTGTGAGATTACTTTTTTTACACAAAAAAAAATGATGCTTTGTCTAGTATTAAAGAAAAACTTAGGCTAAGTATTTTTTACTAATATTAAATATTTTTGGTAAAATTATTTTTTATAGTGTGCTTTGGAGTTGCAACGGAGAAACGTTATATATTGTTGACATAATTTTCTTACTGATAAAATGTTACTAAATATTTGATTTTATTTAAAAATACTATAAATATATTTGACTAAGAACATATAAAATTTTACTATTCAAATTTATTTTTAGAATATTTGTTACCATATAAATTTTTTTATTTAAAATATATTTTTAATTAGTTGTCTAATAATTATATTATTTTAATATTATAATTTGAGTGATACATGATTAATTTACGAGTTTTGTCAAAAAAAATCTACAATTTATGAGTTGATATTTGATAACTATACTACAATTTTGGTTTGAAATTACTTTACGAAAATAACACGCACGACGCTACCCGTCTGTATGCACGGGTATTTTGCTAGTAATAAAGGAAAACTTATGTTCACTATTTGTTAATAATTTTTTACTAATACTATTTTTGTTGACAGAAGACTTTTTTGTTATTGTTTAGTCGATTTGCTTTTATCTAATAGTAAAATGTAAAGGTTTATTTAAGATTGAAAAAGTAATCAATCATTTATATAAAAAAGAAATAAAAAAAAAGTAATCAATCAATCGAATACTATTTACTATTACAAATGAACTTTATTGGATTGAATGAGCTTCCAAATGTCAATCGTTAAGAAAGCCTCAATTATTTATGTTTAAGGTGTTATCTTATCGTGCAACTCTTAGTACGTTTCTACGGGGCATTTTTAGGAGGTAATGTAATATTTTGGAGGAATTCAAACATTAATTTTGAACTCAAATGTTTGAAATCCCCTCAAAATTATATTACCTCCTAAAAATGTTTCATCTAAACATAAGGTTAGAATGTTAGATATTTTAAAATAAGTGGAAATTAGTAGAATGGAATCTCTTGAGGGAGAGCTTTGTCGCCCATTACCCGACTCAAAAAATTAGTCTATGCAGTTGTACACAAAAGATACCCGGTTTATAAAAAAAAAAGAGTGGAACGGAATGAAACATAACAAAATGAAACAAAGAAGAATGTAACAAAAAGTTAATTTTGTTGTTTGAATATTTTATGATGGAAGATACGAAGTCCTTATTTCTTCGTTTAGAAGGTGGAATCAATTATGCTTTCTACATTCCTTTCTGACCCTTATTTAAATTAAGTAGAATTATGTGTAATAAAACTATATAGTAAAATCAATAGGCATAAATAGAAAAAATAGAAATAATAATAATAATAGAAGAGATATTGAAATATTTTAAAGATGTACTATATATAATAAGAAAAAATGTAAAATATTATTAAACATGTATATATTCTATATCTTTTTGGTTACAACAAATTTTAGTGTGACGGGGAAAACACGGCCCCAGTCTAAGGCGGAGAAAACCTTCAATCTGTTTAAGAGATTACAAAGGGAGTTATATTTATCTCACCTCAAGGGAAGTATTGAACTCGAGAGCTCCCATTACAAATCTTGTCATAATACTAGGTCAACCCCTTGGGGTATATAATATAATGAAAAATGAGAGCATTAGGCTCTGTTGGATAAAAAGTAGCGGATATCGGATAAGCTAGCAGATAGCGGATAAACTAGCTGATGACAAATGATGTGTTTGGTAAAACTAGCGATTGCACTAGCTGATAAATGTAAAATGACATAAAATGACATATTTATTTAATTCATAATTACATTTATTTAATAAGGATAGAGAAGTAATTTAAGAAAAATAAAAAGGGTAAAAATGCCAAAAAAACTGAGACGCTATCTGCTATCCACTAGCATTTGAAAAAACATTACTTGAATTAGCGTTTGAAAAAACGCTAAACGCTACCCGAAAGACGCTAAACGCTAGTGCTTACCAAACACGTGTACTCTTCACCCGCTAGTTTCATCCGCTACTTTCATCCGCTATCCGCTAGCGGATAAGACGCGCCAAACAGAACCCTAATATAAAAAATCGAGAATGTAAAATAGAGAATCATAAAGAAATTACACATACATTTATAAAGGAAATTACATAGACGATAAACAATGTTTCCTCCACGAATGATGAGAGGATGTGAGAAGTTTTGATATGAAAAATGAGAGTAGTAAATTTGAACAAGCATCGGCGGTCGTGATTAAAACTTGTTTGGCGATCACATGATTTTTTGTTTTAACCTTAACTATTCATAGTTTGATTTATGACCACAATTAGCTCCTCTCGCCCTATATATGTGGAATAAAATTTCCAAATTAAATGACCGCTTTTTAAAAAATGCAGAGTTCACAATTTTTTACATTAATTTCCAAATTAAATGACCGCTTTTTCAAAAAGGCAGAGTTCATAATTTTTTACATTCTCTAATGGTTACTTCAAAACTGAAAATCCTTAAATCACCAGAGAGGAATTTAAGATGTAAATGATCTCATTAGGTTCCATTTATCCCCCAAAAAAGGTTTTACTGGAGAGGAACTTCGGTTGGATTCTGAAGTGGTAGCACTAGAGGATGGGCTTTTGGTTACCAAGATTGACAAGTTGCTAGAGGCAATTTGGAGTTTTTGTATTAAGCATGTGTACTGATATATGCAAATAAACTACTGGTAGGTTGGCAAATTTAGCTTGTGAGCAAGAGGATAATACTGTGTATTTTGATGTTCCTCCTGTTCGTGTTTCTCAAGAACTTTGACTTGATGCTATGGGAGTTGCATCTCCCAGATTAGTTGCTATGCTCTGTAGTTCTGTCTACTTTGGACTTAGCCCCTTTATTCTAGAAAAATTGAACTCTCGCACTTCATTCCACTCCATTTTGAGGAAGCCATGAAAGGCATGTAGAGAAAGGTTAGTAGGAGAATGACAAGGAAATGAAGAATGTCCAATGATACCATATTACAATTCTATAGAAAAATGAACTAAAACTGAACTAAATCTTTCTATTGATCAAAGAATGTGCTTTATATATAACATGATATAAAGCAAAGAAGAGAAAGATAGAAGTAACAGAAAAATAACCGCCATTCAAGTGAAAGTTATATAATTTAATGCCTACACCAAATTATCCTTGCAATATTGTGTGTTTCAATGCATTTCATTCAACAAAGTTACACAAGTAAAACAAAACCTTGAGGTTAAACTGTATCCATTCTGCAAGCATCAGAATCAGATCCTTCCGACTGCAAGTGCTTCAACACAATTCAATCAACAAAACTACTCTAACAAATCTAAAAATTAAGAGACTAACCCCCCACTGCATAATATACTGTACAAATTAAGAGACTAACCAACCTCACACATTGAACTGTTCCATTAAATGTATGCACAAAGTTACATTACACTAGTAAACCTGAAAGTTGAGTCTAATCTAGCATGCAAAAAAAAATATCAAAATGAATATTTACGCTCAACATTGTTATCAATCAAATTCGAAGATCTCTAGACAAAAAAAAATTCAATTATGGATTAATACAATTTACACTAGTATACCAAAAAAGGTCAGAGAAAAGTGACTTAAAAGCATTTTCTATGTAACAAACAAAATTGGGGACTTACAAGGTCTGTGATTCAGTTTCAGGAGAGCTAACTACAGAACCATCTGGTTCATTTTCAAAACTCCTACATCTACTGTCATCAATGTCAAGTTGGTTTATTTCATCCTCCTCAAGATATTGCTTGAGTTCCTCCCTATAATACCCCAACTGCTCCTCCAACTCACTCCTTCTAGATTCATGCTGCGCAATCGTCCACTGCAAAGACTCAATCACCTCCTCATCATAGTCTAGCTTTTGTTCAGCCACTCTGCGGAATTGATTGGCTTGAATTTCAGCCGCGCTTTTTTCACTCTGAAGCCGCAGAATCATCGCCATTGCCTCTTCAGCTGATGATGCAGCTGCAGTCCGTTCTTTCTCAAGCTCTGCGAAAGCTGCATTGGCTTTCTTGCGCTCAATCTTGATTAACTTTCTCAGCGTCATTACATCAAACACCTCGTCCTCATCACGAATTTCTCTTTCACCATCATCTTTTCCCTCCGACCCATCTTCAGAGAGATTATTCACTTTCTCCCCCGCAACTTTGATATTCTTCTTGGACGAAGAACTCGCATTGGGGTCCGACCCTTTTTGCAAAGGCGCGGTCTTTGGTTTAGAAACTTCCCAAACCATGTTATCGAAACAGAAACGAATTTTGGGCATGCCTCCAACATCGCAAAGGAAACGTATGGAACCCTTAAAACGCCAACCGAAATGAAGAATCTTGAAACAGAAAGCGAACATCAAAACCATGCCGAGAAAGTTGAGAATGCGTGAGAGAGAGTTGAGGAGAACGAAGCCACATCCGAAGTGGGTGAGAAAATTGAGAGCGGGAGCGAAATTCATGAGATGCGAGAGAGAAAAGGAGGGAGAGTCTGCATCTGAAACCGATCTTGATTATTAGCGTGAAAGGGAAAAGAAGAATGGGATAAATGTGTGGATAAAGAAACAGAAAAGGGATAATGTGGTACGTAGCATGGGAGTGAGAAAAGATAGCATTGGGTTTGGGAGTGAAGCGGCGAGCAGTGACGTTGAGTGCACCGTAGAGAAGAGGAAGATGAGGATGATGATGGTGGATGGATGGATGGATGCGTACAAATAGTGGTGTGGCATCGGTTATGGTGACCATTTCAGACAGATTTTCTTATGTTAAGTTATTATAATAAAGAAATATTATTTGGACAATTTTTTTTTTACAAAAAGTATATCAAGATACCAAAATATATTGATAAAAAAGTATACCAAAATACGAATATCTATGAGATACGAAGGGAATACACGTATAATATATTTAATTTAAAATAGAAAATAAATATATTATACGCGTATAACACTCAACTTAATTTAAAATAAAAAAATAAATGTATTATATCCGTATTTCCTCCGTATCTCATACATATTCGTATTTAGATACACTTTTAATACATTTTTTAGTCCGACTAACATTTCTCGTTATAAAAATACCAACCAACCCAGGGGGTGTGGTTGAGCAGTTGGGGCCATCCTCCCTTAACCAAGTGTCGAGGGTTCGATCATCGCCTTGGGTATGGAGCAGCTTTAAATAGGGATGTCAAAACGGGCTTGGCCCACCGGGCCGGCCCGTTGGCCCACCAAAATAAGGCGGGCAGGGCTAAGGAATTGATGCCCGCCGGCCCGCGTTGCCCGGCCCGCTTCGCCCGCTAGCCCGCGGGCTAAATACTGTGGCGGGCCAAACCGCCCGTTTAGCTTTTTTTTTTTTTTTTTAAATTCAGTGTAAATTGATGGGCCAGCCCGCCAGCCCGCTAGCCCGCCAGCCCGCCACTTCGCGGGCAGGGCATGAATTTTCGGCCCGCGTTCGGTTAACGGGCCGGGCCGCCCGTTTTTTCGCGGGCATGTCGCTTAACGGGCCGGGCCGGGCCGGGCCGCCCGTTTTGACACCCCTAGCTTTAAATCCCTAGACTAACTATCTCACCCTTCGAGGTGCCTCCAATCCAGCGAGAGGATTAGTCACTGCGCTCGTCGGTGGATACCCTGGTCTGGACAAAAAAATACCAACCAATATATCAAGCCATCTCCTTTTTTATGATATTACCAAATATAGGGTGTTTAATGAACTTTCCTAAATTGTCAAAAAAATGAACTTTCCTAATTCCCAACCAACCTAAATTCCAATGTCAGGACATTTTTGGTATTCGGGTCAAATTCAAATCAATATATACTACTCCAAATCAATATATACTAACTTGCTGTGATTAGTAGAATTTTCAATTTTAAAAAACAAATTGAATGACTATTTAAAGACATGAGTACTATCTTTGTATGAACTTTTTATATTTGTAATTTATTATTAAGTGGTACGTTTTAATACTTTGGATTCAATAATTATAATTGGTTTTGAGTATTTAAAAGTGTTGGAATATTGCAAAATAAATATAGTATTTTAGATTAAAAAATTCAACATCTTGGTGTATGACTTGTAATCCCGAATTGAACCAACTCATCTAATATTGGATCGGTTTGGTTAGGATTTTGTAGAAAAAAGTACAAAAGTAAAACCAACCCAACTCAAGTATTATCCCAAGAAAGTAGCTCAGTTGGCGAGCTAAGAAATACCGAATGAGTGCTAGAAGGAGGTCTCGGGTTCAAACCCGGGAAACAAACATTTCCCCCACCCCACTAACATTGCCTATAAAAAAAAACCAACTCAAGTATTTGTAATCAGTTCGACTAGGTATGCATCAAATGTATCTAGTTAATAGTAATAGGTTTGAAATAAATTTCAGTTTAAAGGAAATTTTAATTTCTATATATTTATGATTTTTTTTTTGGTAATCATATATTTATGATTTTAATTTATAAGAAATGTTGACAAGTTTATGGGTCCGGATTGTGTGCCTTGAGCGCGGGGTGCCTTGGTGCCTTTGCACTATTTTCATCTGTCTGATTAATCCAATGCAGCATAATAAGCCACGTGGACTTTTAAAGAAAAGCTTAAAACACGGTCTCACCTTCGTTGGAGTTCTCACCTTCACCATTCAAAGTTGGCTTCTTCCCAAGATTTTCATCTTCATTATCCCTTGAACTCATGGTGGTGGGTTTCGCTTGGAACCTTTGTTATTAACACTATTTCTTATATTCAGACATTGCAAACACTACATAGACATGGACGATGCTAAAAGTTCCAAATTTGAAAAACACCCAAACTCCATTAGAGAAACCTGCATTTGGGGTTCAGTATAAAATTCAAAATTTATTCCAAAATTTCATCAACCAAGACATGCAAGAGCATTATTGATGAATTTGAAATATAAATAGATATTAAGTACAAGGAGATTATTTGTTGAATCTAAAAAATAACCTCTTTACTTGATTGTTCTTCCTTCTTCTTTTGTTGCTGCGTTTGTTTTTGATTGGCACTCCAGAGCGGAGCAATGCAATGGGGCGGGTGAGAGTAAGACGGTTGGGCGGCGGTGAGAAAGATGGTAGGGTGGTGGATAAGTCTGAACTCCGGCGATTAGAGCAACACAGTGCCGCAGTAGCAGAACAATTGTTTTAAGTTTTTATTTTTAAAATGGCCGCGTGCCATATTAAGGGGCATTGGATTAATCGTACGGATAAAGAAAAGGCACCAAGGCACTCCCGCGCTCAAGACACATAATCCTGACCCCAAGTTTATATTTATTATGAAAAGTTAAAATTCTCATTAGCAATCACGAGGCATTGACATTATGGATTTGGATCCCCTCTTGTCGTCGACGTTACATCAAGTTGCAATCTCGGTTGTAGAATTTTGATCAGACGGTGTGTAAATTTGAAGTAGTATTTTATATTTATTTTTTAGAAGTTAAATCAAAGCCATTAGATCTGTATCTAATGGCCAATATTTAGGGACAGCACTGACTAGACCATAACTTGATAGGAGAGGATCCGGGTGCTTATATTAATTGTTACCTTTTGGCATGACTATATATACATTTTTTTAGAATTTTCTTTTCTTTTTGACAATTTTTTTAACTTTTTTTTAGAATTTATTTGTTTTACATTTTTTAGAATTTTCATTAACTGTCATGTATTTTTTTAAACCAATGTATCGTTCATGGCGACCGTGGAGACTAATCCTTCAAAGTATTAGAGATCCATTTAAGGGGTTGACCTCTCCCTACAAATATTTTTTCATACACACCAACCAGGGATCGTACTCAAGACCAAATGGTTACGGGACTCGTATCTACCACCTGTGTCACATCATGTTAGTAACCCTCATGTATTTTATTTATATTAAATTGAGAGCACTAGGATTTAGTATTTTTAAAGAAACTAGTACTTCACCTGTGCATCCGCACGGGTGACACACACTTTATTTATTGTAATTTTCTATAAACCCATAAATATTTTGAAAATTATAAAATTTAATAAAAGAAAAAGGAAAAACTCGATAAAAAAGCTATATTTCAACTTGTGTTTAAGAAAGTTTAAAAAAAGTCAGTATCTTCTTATAATTTTAATAATAGAGTAAAAATCGGGAAAAAGAAAATGAGATCTAATATAAGATATGCACCCAGTTGCTGCTTTCCGGTATCGCTCTCGTTAACAGTTTCTCGTTGCCGCACCAGTTGCGGGTCCCAGTTGCTGCTCCCATTGCCACTTGTTTATATATATTTTTCTAGATCAATTAATATTAGTTTAATTATTTTAATCAAATTATTAATTGTTTTAAAAAAAATTATTTTGGAATTTTTTTTAGCGGTATGATTTTTTGTAGACAATTGATAGTAGTTAAATTGATTGGTTTTAGTAGATTTTAGTAAATAGTGAAATATTTTTTATTTTTTCGTTTCTCAAATACAAAAAAAAAATAAAAAATTTGTCAGAGCGCCGGCAACTTCATAAATAATTGTTTAGTTATCTTAGCCAGTTACCAATTTACCCTTTAGATTTCTTATATTAGATTAGATTGATTGATTAAATTGATGGTGGTTAAATTGATTGGTTTTAATAGATTCAAGTAAATAGTAAATATTTTTTATTTTTTTGTTTTTCGAATACAAAAAAAATTAAAATAAAATTTTTCAGCGTCCCAACAACTTTATAAATGATTGTTTAGGTTTTTTTGCCAGTTACCAATTTGCCATTTAAATTGCACGCGTGTCATGTGCGTAGTTGCACTAAAAATATTGATTTGCTAGCACTTAGATTTCTTATATTAGATTGATAGTGGTTAAATTGATTGGTTTTAGTAGATTTTAGTAAATAGTCAATATATTTTATTTTTTTGTTTTTCGAATTCAAAAAAAAATTAAAATAAAATTTGTCAGCGCGCCAGCAACTTAATAAATGATTGTTTAGTTTTTTTGTCAGTTACCAATTTTCCCTTTAAATTGCACACATGTCATGTGGATAGTTGCACAAAAAATATTGATTTCCTAGCACTTAGATTTCTTATAGTAGACTGATAGTGGTTAAATTTATTGGTTTTAGTAGATTTTAGTAAATTGTAAATATTTTTATTTTTTTTTGTTTTTCAAATACAAAATAAAATAAAATAAAATTTGTCAGTGCGCCAGCATTTTTATAAATGATTGTTTAGTTTTTTTTGTCAGTTACCAATTTGCCCTTTAAATTGCACACGTGTCATGTGGATAGTTGCACTAAAAATGTTAATTTGCTAACACTTAGATTTCTCATATTAGATTAGATTAGATATTAGGTTTCTTATATTAGATTAGATTAGAGATTAGATTATTAGAAGAGAGAGTGTGAAGAAGGAAATAAAGAATGATATGAGAAAATAGCGAGATGATGGGAAAGTGTGTAAAAGAAAAAGTAAAAAGTGATAAAAAGTGGGAGTGAGAAGAAAGTGCATTGGGAGAAGAAATTTGAAAAAAGTGGAATAGTAAATTACAAATTTGTCCTTAGTTAGATGAGTTGTCAAGTAAATATAGAGGTTTGTTTGGGTAAATTAAGTGTGATACTAGTAGGATACTCGTGCATATGCACGGGTGCTGTCGTGTTCTTTTTATGAATGAACTTAGACAGTATTTAAATAGTCTGAACATTACTTCATAGAAATAAAGACAAATTTAAAGTAGATAAAAAAGGAGTTTCAAATAAAAAGTAGATAAATATTAAAATTTAAAAATATAAAAGTATCATTTAAAAACAATTTGTGTTGTTATCCCGTGTGTTTTTATATATCAGTGCAGCCATTCCGTGTTTTTATATATATCATTGCAGTTATCCCCGTTTTTTTTATATATCAGTGCAGTTTTTCCGTGTTTTTTATGTATTAGTGCCAGTGGCAGATTCAAGGGGTGTTCCTAGTGTTCCCAGGAACACCCAAACATCAGTGGCTTAGTGGTAATACACCCAAAACTTTGTACAAACATTAGTGGCTTAGTGGTAATACACTCTAACCTTTGCACAAAAGGGACTGTGTTCGAATCCACAGGAACACCGTTAGTGGTAATACACCCCAAGTTGCACAAAAGAAATCCTCTATTTTTTAATTCTGGATCCGCCACTGATCAATGTAGTTATCCCATAGTTTCAATTGATTATTTGAGTTGATTAGTAGATTATAGTAGATAGTAAAAAACAGATAGTAGATTATCAATAAGAAATATTTATTCCGTGTTTTTTTATATATCAATAAAAATTATTTGTCCTTTTTTAGGTATGACAAATATTTGTCACGTGTGTTTTAAATATTAATCAGTTTAAATAGTCATTAAGCCTTCTTGTTTTTTAGATAGTAGGTTGATAGTAGTCTTCAAAAATTATAATTATCAATGACAAATATTAACCCGTGGAGACCGTGGAGACTAATCCTTCAAAGTATCGAAGATCCATTTAAGGGGCTGACCTCTCCCTACAAATATTTTTCCATACACACCAACCAGGGATTGTACTCAAGACCAAATGGTTACGGGACTCGTATCTACCGCCTGTGTCACATCATGTTAGTAACCCTCATGTATTTTATTTATAATAAATTGAGAGTACTAGGATTTAGTATTTTTAAAGAAACTAAATGAATCAAGTCAAAAAAGAAAGAAACTAATGAATATGTTTGGTTTTATATTTTATTACTTCAAAAGGAATATGTTTGTATCATTTTTTTTTCACTAAGATATGTTTTTTATAAGCTAAGATATGTTTGTTTCATTTAATTATTTTTAAATGAATAGGTTTCAAAGTTTCACATCACCTTAATTTTACCATTAAAAGGGTGGTGTTAAGGAAGCGTCATACATACTGTTGGAACTTGGAAATTAAGGTGGTATAAATTGCAATGATTTTGAGCGGTTATACATGATAATCAATTAAATAAAATTGAGGCTATTAGTTGTTCTATTTAAGATGTACATATATAAATTATGAACTATACCAACATGGCACAAAGCAAAATCGAGTGCTAAAAAAAAGCAAAACATTTGTTAAAAAACGGTGATGGTAAACATTGAGGAGAACGAGACCGTAAAGCCAACTTGTAATTAACGGTGATGGTAACCCAACCTTCGTAATTGAAGATCCCACAAAGAAGATTCATATTGATAAAAACAAGCCTAGTTAGTTCTGCTAGCACTAAAAATTTGTCCTTGCTTATTATGGTGTGAAGTGTTAGAGTGCATTATTGGAGGGATAAGTTTAAAAGCATTTAATGACACGCGCATTGACCCGTGCCTTGCACGGGGTAAAAATTCTAGTTAATATAGAATTGTTGTTGGGTAAAATTTGTTTCTAAAATTGCAACATGAAAAAACTTTGTTTAAATCGAAGGTAAGTGTGAATTAAAAAAATGGTGTAATAAAAAAGGTAATTGCAAATTTAAAAACTAAAATAGAGTGTGTATAGATATAATCCAGAGCAATTGTTCCATACACATAATCCATAGTACCGGTATTGGTTTATAAAATATATAGTTTAATATCTGTGAATAAAAATTAAATTATAACTATAAATTAAATAAGAGATAACTGCACTGATACATAAAAAACACGGGATAACTGCACTGATATATAAAAAACACGGGATAACTGCACTGATATATAAAAAAATACGAGATTAATATTTGTCATTGATAATTAAAAATTGTGAAGACTACTACTACAAACCTACTACCTAAAAAACAAGAAGACTTAATGGCTATTTAAACTAATAATTAATATTTAAAATAAATATTTCTCATTGATAATCTACTATTTAACTTTTACTATTTACTATAATCTACTAATCAACTAAAATAATCAATTGAAACTACGAGAAAACTGCAATGATATATAAAAAAACACGGGATAACTATAGTGATATATAAAAAAACACGGGATTAATATTTGTCATTGATAATTATAATTTTTGAATACTACTATAAACCTACTATCTAAAAAAACAAGAAGACTTAATGACTATTTAAACTGATTAATATTTAAAACACACGTGACAAATTGTCACTAATATCTAAAAAAGGACAAATAATTGTCACTGATTTATAAAAAATACAGGATAAATATTTCTTATTGATAATCTAATATCTATCTTTAACTATCTACTATAATCTACTAATCAACTCAAACAATCAATTGAAACTATGAGATAACTGCACTGATACATAAAAAACACGGGATGACGGCACTGATATATATAAAAACACGGGGATAACTTCAATGATATATATATAAAAACACAGGATAGCTGCACTGATATATTAAAAAACACAAGATAACAACACTGATATATAAAAAAACACGGGATAAATGCACATATTGTTTCTAAATGATACTTTTACATTTTTAGATTTTAATATTTATATATTTTATATTTGAAACTATTTTTATCTATTTTAAATTTGTCTTTATTTTCACGGGGTAATGTTCAGACTATTTAAATACTATTTAAGTTGATTCATAATAAGAACACGACACCGCCCGTGCGTATGCACGGGTATCCTACTAGTAATCCATAGTACCGGTATTGGTTTATAAAATATATAGTTTAATATCTGTGAATAAAAATTAAATTATAACTATAAATTAAATAAGAAGATTATAAAATTGAAATTGGCTATCCATAGATACTAAGAAGAAATGAATTCAATAAATGAATTGGTAGTGACCGAACTAAATGAATTTAATAAATATTTCGGGTTAAGAAAGATAATGAGAAGAAGTATAAAAATAAATTATTTTTTAAAGATTCAGAAAAATATGGTCCTAAAAATATAAAGAGAAGAAGTATAAAAATAAATTTATTTTTTAAAGTGGTGGAATCACTAAAAGGGTGAGTTGCACGGGCCTGTGTCACAAAATTAATTTTTTTCACCAAACTAGTTATTGAAGAATGAACTTTCAGTATTTGAACCATTAAAAATTTTTTGAATGCTAAAGTACTCCAAAACACACTGCTTAGCATCACACTTTACGTATTTGACACGAAATTATTATTTGTTTCAACAAATCATTTATTGAGGAATGAACTTTGAGTATTTGAATGATTAAATTTTTTTCCTAACACTAAAGTACTCCAAAACACACGCTGCTTAGCATCACAATTTGTGTATTTTGTCATGAAATTATATTTCCCCCCACCAAACTGGCTATTAAGGCACAAACTTTGCATATTTAAATAGTTGAATTTTTTTGCGAACACTAAAGAATTCGTAAACACACTACTTAGCATCGTACTTTACATATTTTGTCATGAAATTATTATTTTTCCACCAAACTAGTTACTTAAACAAACTTTGCGTATTTGAACGGTTAATTTTTTTTTTGATTGCACTTTACGTATTCTCTTTCACCAAACCGGTTATTGAGGAACGAAGTTTGCGTATTTAAACAGTTCAAATTTTCTTGAACCCTAAAGTACCCGAAAATACAGTGCTTAAAACATGAAAAAGAAACAAAAAATGAAAGTACCTCAAAATAGACTTCTTAGTGTCGCACTTTACGTATTTCGCCACGAAATTACTTTTAAGATTGATGAATGAACTTCACGTATTTGTACTTCTATTTTTTTTTAATTCTAAAGTACCCCAATACACATCGGTTTTTTTTGGGACCAAAGCCAATACACATCGTTAATCGTCACACTTCACATATTTTGTTAAAATCAATTATTTTTAACGAAATTGGTTATCGAGAAATAAACTTTGCGTATTTGAACGGTTAATTTTTTTTTTACTCTAAAGTACCCCAAAACACACTGACAAGAATCACACTTTACATAATTTATCAAAAAATTAATTTTTATCTTTATTAATTTATAGATCTAATTTTTTTTCCGAAATGAAAATATAAAGAAAAAAAAAGAGAGAGGGGGAGGGGGTGGTGGGGGTGGGAGTTTTGGAGGGGAAAGTAGAGTGGGAGAATCTAATATTTATATCGTTAAGATTTTCATATTCCTCGGTCTTTTAGGCCAAAAAAAAATTAGATCGAGGAATTTTGGCCTAAAAGCATACTCAACGCATTGACTGATTCAATCAGCCAACACTTGAACTACGTTACTCCACGTCTCCACCAGGACCAGGTACGTGATTTCCATTTTTGTTATTACATGATTCCTCCATCCATTTTCACCCAACATCGATTTTGCCGCCATGGAAGCATCTGTGTACTGCAAAAAATCTCATTTTCTAATTGCTTACTTTCATGTAACATTATTATCACTCTTGCTTATTGCAACTTCTCATGCAGCTCCATTATCTTTCAACTACGACAACCTCAGTAGCAGTTTTATTAACACACCAAATGCGTTCAATACCTCAGGAGACGTTCATGTGGACGACAAACAACACCTCCAACTCCAACTGACCAATTACGAGAAAGACAGTCTCGGTAGAATCCTATACTCCAAACAACTTCATCTTTGGGACATAAAGTCAGGTAAAGTCACTGACTTCACCACCCGTTTCTCTTTCATCATTAACACACATAACAGAACTGATCATGGAGATGGCATCACTTTCTTTCTCGCACACCCCAATTTTCCAGAACCTGTTCCAAGAGATGGAAGTGGTATTGGTCTCATGAGCCGTGCTCAAATGGGTATTCCAAATTTCACAAAAGAAAACCCTTTTGTGGCTGTTGAATTTGATACCATTGTCAATGAATGGGATCCTGCATATGACCACGTGGGGATCGATGTTAACACTGTGAAAAATTCTTGGACTACTCAATGGTTCAGCAGCATGGATGAGAGAGGGTATGATGCTCTTGTCACTTACAATTCTAGCTCAAACAATTTAAGTGTCACCTTCACGGGATACAAGGATGATATCAAAATTGAACAGCACTTGTCCCATGTTGTTAATCTGAGAGATGTTTTACCTGAATGGGTTGAATTTGGCTTTACTTCAGCAACTGGGTTGGGTTTTGAGGAACATACTCTTAGCTCATGGTCCTTTAACTCTAGTTTGGAATTTGAAGCAGGCAAGGATGAAGGAAAAAAAGGACTGTTGATAGGGGTCAGTGTTGGGGCTGCTGTAGCTGTTTTGATCTTGGCTTGCTTTGTGATATGGAAACTGAGGAGGAATAATAATAATAATAATAATAATAATAATAATAATAATAATAATAATAATAATAATAAAGGGTTGACTGATGATGCCATGCATTCTGATCTTGCAATGGATAATGATTTTGAAACAAGTTCTCTACCTAGGAAGTTTTCCTATGAAGAACTTGCTAGAGCAACTGATGATTTTGCAGAGGGAAACAAAATTGGACAGGGAGGTTTTGGGGGAGTCTATAAGGGGTTTATAAGAGTCTTGAACACATATGTTGCCATTAAGAAGGTATCTAAGGGATCTAATCAAGGGGTGAAGGAGTATGCATCTGAAGTAAAGATCATTAGTCGATTGAGGCATAAAAATTTGGTTAAACTCTTCGGGTGGTGTCACCAGAAAAATGATCTGCTACTAGTTTATGAGTTTGTGGAAAATGGTAGCTTAGATTCTTACATTTTTAAAGGAAAAGGGTTGCTGACATGGACAGTGAGATACAATATTGCTAAAGGCTTGGCCTCAGCATTATTATACCTGCATGAAGAGTGTGACATGTGTGTGCTTCATAGAGACATAAAATCCAGCAATGTTATGTTGGATTCTAACTTCAATACCAAGCTTGGAGATTTTGGATTGGCCAGACTAATGAACCATGAGATGGAATCTAAAACAACGGTTTTAGCTGGATCATATGGATACCTATCTCCTGAATCTGCTACAAGAGGGAAGTCTAGTAGGGAGTCTGATGTATACAGTTTTGGAGTTGTTGCTTTGGAAATAGCCTGTGGTAGAAAGCCAATTGAAAAAAATCTCAGTGAAGAACACATTTACTTAGTGGATTGGGTTTGGGGACTCTATGCCATGGGTGATCTCCTTAAAGCAGCTGATTCAAGATTATATGGAGAATTCAATGAGAATGAAGTAGAGAGACTAATCATTGTTGGACTCTGGTGTACTCACATAGATTACCTTCAGAGGCCTAAGATTAGGGAAGCTGTTAAGGTCCTTAATTTTGATGCTCCACTTCCAATTCTCCCATCACATGTTCCTATATCTACTTATTATAATACATCTTTCTATTCTCTGCCCTCTAGGACTCCTGCTCTTGCAAATACCCAAACTGTCCCCTCAACTTCAAGCACTAGCAATAGTTCATTCACAGGGTCCTCACAATCAAGCACAACCTTTGAAGTCATTTCTCCATCAGCTGCACTTCTACGTAAACAATAAGTTTGATAATTTGCAGTAGATTTTTCTTTTAAGCATTCTTTCTTTTCATCTTGAGGTGAAGTTCTACATTAGTGTTACACATAATAAGTTGTAGAATCTGTGTGGATCATCAATTGGTTTAGTTTCTGTCAAAAAAACAATCAATTGGTTTAGTTAGTTAAACTTTGCCTATGCATAAAGCTATATGTGATAAGTTTGGTGTAACAGTTTTTTGTTTAGTTAGTTGCTGAGAGATTTGATCACAACTAGCCAGAGATTTGAATCAATTTTTCATATTTCAAATATTCAAATAATAAATAAATAACATCAGAAACTGTGATTAATAATTCAACATACAGAAGGAAGCATCAAGATAAATTAACTTTTAGCGAGTGTACAGAAGAGACACAGAGGGAGAAGAAACATCATCAGAAGTACTAGTAGTGAACCCAGATGACTCTGTGTTTGTGTTTGAAACAAAGCTTATATTCTGCTTATTGCCTTCCTCTGAAGCACTTATGCTTAATGAGTTCATTGCTTGGTGCTCAAGATATGTAGGCACAGGCATACTTAGTGAAAGATTAGGCAAAGGAGCTTCGAAGTTAAGCACTTGAATTGCTTGTCTTATAGAAGGTCTATTATTAGGATCAGGATGAGCACACCAAAGACCAACAATCATCATACACTTTATTTGTTCCTCATCAAATTCCCCACCTAATCTTGAATCCACTGCTTCAACAATTCTCCCTCTTCCATATAGTCCCCATACCCACTCCACAATATTTATTTCATTTTCTTGAACCTTAAAGTTAATAGGTTTTCTTCCACAAGCTATTTCTAGAGCAACAACTCCAAAACTATACACATCTGTTTCCTTACTAGCTCTTCCAATGGTTGCACATTCAGGTGCCATGTACCCCATAGTACCCGCTAATGCTGTTGTTTGTGCACCTTTTGCATGGTCCACAAACCTTGCCAAACCAAAATCTCCTAGTTTTGCATTGAACTCTGAATCCAACATAATGTTACTTGGTTTTATGTCTCTATGTACAACACATTGTTCCCATTCCTCATGCAAGTATAACAATGCTGACGCTAAACCTCTAGCTATTGTATATCTCACTGCCCATTTCAACAACCCTTGTTTCTTATATAAATGAATATCTAAACTTCCATTTGGCATGTATTCATATACAAGCAAGAGTTTTTTCTTTTCATGACACCAACCAATTAGTTGCACTAAATTTCTATGCCTTAACCGGTTAATAGTTCTGACTTCTGATGCAAATTCCTTTATCCCTTGGTTAGAACCTTCTGATACCCTCTTAATAGCAACATGAGATTTTATGTCTTTAAGATAACCTCTATAAACACCTCCAAACCCTCCTTGGCCTAGTTTATGCTCATCTTTGAAATTATTAGCTGCTTGAGCTAATTCTTTGTATGAATACTTATGAGGTCCTGTTCCTCTTCCAAAATCTTCACCCATGTACTCTTCAAAATCATGATCTTCCTCTTCATTTCCCTTCTTCAAATTCTTCCACAAACCAAAAATCAAACCCAACACACCAATAAACACAAATCCACCAATACCAATTCCCACTCCAAGTCCTGCTTTGGACTTTTTCTTCTTTCTTTTAGACCTTGCAACTGGATTGGAGATTTCTGTGTTTGTTTTGTTATCTACTGCTTCTAAATTTGAACTAAAATCCCATGAAAGGATACTATGTATAGCAGTTGCATTTCCTGTAGCAGCTGAGAAGCCAATAGTAACAAATTCTGGCAAATAAAGTCTTAGATCAACTATAGCAGATAAATTTTGGTTCACAATAGTGGAAGTTTCATTGTCAAAACCAGTGAATACAACACTTAAATTGAATGAACTAGCATTATAACTAACCCAAACATCATTGACTTTACCTTCCTTGATATTTTCCTGAGCCAACCATGTAACATTAGCAACAGAGCTCATAGAGTTAATGTCAATACCAGCATGTTCATGAGGTGGATCCCAGTTATTCTTATAGATATCAAATTCAACAGCAACAAATGGATTATCAGTTGAATTCCGTGCTTGGTTATCAAGTGTGAGACCCATTGAGCCTCCTTTTGTTGCATTAGGCATCTTTGAACCAGCAGGTGAAAGAAAGAAAGCAATTCCATCTCCATATTTAATTCTATTCTGTGAATTTATAACAAAAGTGAAATGAGATTTGAAATCTGTGAGATTCCTTGTTGTTTTGTTCCACAAAAGGATAGGTTGGTAATATGTAGCTCGACCTATGCTTCCATTCATGAGTTTTCCTTGTTGGTTTATTGTAAGTTGGATAGCTGATGATGCTGGATTTGCTGATCCTTCATATATTATGCTCTTGTCATTAGGATCAAAACTAGTGTAGTTAAATGTTAAAGAAGATGTATATGGAAGAATGAAGAGTATGAAAATGGATAACCACATTAATAAGGAATAATATGGGGAATTAAGATTGGATAACTGGAAATACATTGCTTTTGGTGCTGCATGTATCATTATGTGGAGCTAGCTATATTCAGGTGAAGCTTGCAGGGTCAATCTAAATGAAAATGCTTATGTGCTTCCTAGGCAGTCATTGTTTACTACTAACATTTAATTTGTTTTATTTATTGCCACTTGTAAGTAGAAGAACAAAATTGTGATATGTACTTCTAGAAAGAGATATAATAATGAGTCTCATATATAGTTTATTTTAAGGTAATCGGCAGAAAGATATATTTTTTTTGGACACATAATGAACTCTCTTGGAAGTTATTGGACAAAACGTCAATTTCTGTTGGTATTTTATAATAGCAATATTTTTGGATTCTTTAAGCTTTTGTAAGGAAGCTAGCTGTTACACTTGGATCAGGAATGGATTATGGATAGGAACAGTTATGCTTGGAGAGATAGATTAATTGTACGATTTGGAAAATTTGAAAGGAGTTAACAGTGAAACTAATGTGCTGTTAAGTGTTAACCAATTTACAAAACATAATGTGCAAGATAAAGTCTATGCAACTGTGCCAATCATGGTTGTCAAACTCGAGATCTTACTAGAGATCGTGTGAGTATAGAAAGAGCGTAAATCGTGGGATCGTAACACGGATCGTAAGATCCCACCAAAGACAAAACTATAATTAAAATCCCAGCAACATAACCTTAGCAATTTTTTTCATTAAATTTAACCATAAATCAAAAGAACACTAAAAAAACATAGTCTCAAACAGTAACACCTCCAGAATCTAAAACTTCTAAAAAAACACTAATTTAACAAGTCATCTAAAACATCATCCATACAATCTTCAGCTCCTGCTTCATCAATTTCATCATCAATATTAGGAATTTCCAAATCATCTAGTGTGGCAGCAGCTTCAACACCTGGGGCAGCAGCTTCAACACCTTCTTCTTCTCCTGCATTTTGAGTGTCAAGTTCCAATTCTTCATTATCTAAAGTAAAATCCAAAATGTCAGATGAGCCTTCACCATTCTCCACAATCCATTCATCATCTGATTCAAGATCATCAATGTTATATTCAGCCATTTTTCTAGTTTTCTTCTTCTTGGCCAATTTAGAATTTGTCATCACAAAGACAACATCATTCATTGTCTTCTGTTTTAAACGGTTCCTCCTCTTTGTATGAACCATTTCAAAAGCGCTCCAGTTTCTCTCACAACCAGAGGAACTGCATGTCAAGCTTAACACACGTATTGCAAAATTCTGAAGTTCTGGATGCTCATCCCCGTATGACTCCCACCACTGCGATGGAGTTTTGTTTTTAAGTCCAGCCATAGCTATTGGACTACCAAAAAATTTTGCCCTTGTCTTGAAGTCTTCTAATTGAGCATCAATTATGCTGATTTCTCCAACATCTCCAACCATTCTTTGCAAACAATCATACAATCCACGTTTTACCTCAAAGTCCGCTTTAAACTCAGGACTGTAATGCAACTGAGGGTTCAGATAGTAGCCTGCTGCATGCAATGGTCTATGTAATTGTTTATCCCATCTATCGTCAATGATTTCCCACAGAGGTTTGTAACTAAATAAAAAATCAGAATTGAAGTAGTTTAGAATACAAACTCAATTGAAGGGATAAAACAGAATATGAACCAGAATAAAAATACTCAATTGTAGTTTACCTTCTTTGGACACCATTGAATGCACTCTGAATTTTCTCTTTGGCTTGGTCCATAGCTTCATAGATAAATCCCATCGCCGGCTTCTCATCCGAATCCACTAAACGAAGAACTTTGATCAATGGATAAGCACCTTTCAAACATGTAACTATATTTTTCCAAAAATCTTTATCAATGATCACTTCTTCAATTGCCTTCCCTTCTCTTGTTTTTGCAAATCGACTTGATGTCCATTCATTGGATGTAAACATTCTTATCAAGTTCCCTTTGTGCTCCATGAGACACCCCAAGGTAAGATACGAAGTAGCAAACCTTGTCACAGCTGGTCTTACCAAATCCCTTCCTTTTGTAAAATGCTGTAACATAGAAATTAAAGTTGTTTTTGAATAAATAAACTGTGTGATTTTCTTACCCTCTGCTATTGTTTCGTGATGAACCGGGATCTTCTTCTCAAAATCTTCCAACATGAGATCGATGCAATGTGCAGCACACGGCGTCCAATACAACTTCTTTCTCTTCTCCATTAACATTGCACCGGCAGCTTTGTAATTCGCTGCATTATCGGTCACAATTTGGACTACGTTTTCTTCACCGACTTCTTCTACAATACTATCTAGCATCTCAAAAATCTTTTCAGCAGTCTTAGAAATGTGAGATGCATCAATTGACTTCAAGAAAACAGTACCTTTAGGGCTGTTTACTAAGAAGTTTAAGATGGTTCTTCTTCTTCTATCAGTCCACCCATCACTCATGATACTGCATCCTTCCTTCTTCCAAACAAGTTTGTGATCTTCAATTGTCTTCAATGTCATCTCCATCTTCTTCTTCAAATATTTTGTTCTAATTTGATGGTAGGAAGGTGGTTTAAATCCCTTTCCATGTCTTGCAACCATCTCAAACATCCTATGAAACTCATCACTTCTAGCCACATTGAAAGCAATGGCATTATTATAGAAGAAAGAAGCAATTTCATGACAAGCTTCTTCTCTCAAATTCTGTTTGAAGATAGTGTTTATGGTTGCTTGAGAGCTAATTCCTCTCTTCTTGAACAGATTCGCAGCTGTATCCTCTGCTGGCCTTTTCCCATTTGCTTTTTCAGTTTCTGTTACAACCTCCTCATCAGCTTTTTTCAATAGCTTTTCTTGTAGTGCTTTTACAACATTCCACATCTCCTTTTTCACATCATCAGGTACTGCTGTGCAACCACCAACATCCTTTTGTGTACAAGCTAAGTGGTGTTTCAGCCTATAAACTCCCCCAATAACTACTTTTTCACAATAGTTACATTTGATTTTTCTGGTTCCACCATCAATAGAAACCCCATGTTTCCAAGCTATGTCACTTCGATTTCCAGCAGCATTAGTTGGAATTCTTGGGGGTGCAGAACCAGAAGCAGTAACAGGGATTGAAGACATGATAAAATAAAAAGGGGATTCTGGAAACAGAGGGAATGGAAGAAGAATTTGAGTGATTGAGTCTATGTAATATCAGAGGTGTTTGAGTGATTGAGTCTATGTAATTGTTTGATAGGTATTTATAGAAAAATTTGAAGAAGAATTTGAAGAAGAATTTGACGAATCAGAAATTTGAAGAATCAGAATTCTGGAAACAGAGGGAATGGCCGAATGAATGATGAATCTGAAATGAATAATGAATCTAGGAATTGGAAACAAATTAATGATGCATAGTCCCAAAGAGATGTTACCGTTGGATCCCATTGGCTTTAATTACATTTGCTGGCCGAAATTAGGGATATATTCCAGTCGGGTCGCGTTTTGTCTTCCGGGTCGGGTAACGGGTCACGCGAAATTCTGGCTTCCTGCAGCGCGCGAGAGAAGCGCTGATCCCACGCTTTTACGCGCTAGCACGGCGCGCCCACCGCTCCACCACTCCCAGCGATCTCTTTCACGAGTTGACACGGCGCTGCAAGCAAATCGCGTGAGATCGTGCGCTCCTACGAGGTGGCGCGCGCGTTTGTCAACCATGGTGCCAATTATTATAGTCAACAAATCAAGGTTTCTTAACTTTCTTGGAATATTCGAATGCTTTTTGGTACAATAAAACGAGAATACAATAAATTTGTCTCCTCAAAGTCAGAAATGGCTTCTTTTCTCCTTGTTTGTTTGTTGTACCTTTTCTCCATCTTTTCTTTTCAATTTTCAACCAACCAAAGTAGGTTCCAAGTATCTTCTTTTTTTCTTGGTTACAAGGTTCCAAGTATCTTCTTATCTTCGAAAGTTGTGATATATACCTTGCTTTTTTCGTCCTTTATCTTAATTTTAAATTTCAATTTGAGCCCCCTTTTATTTTTTGTTTCAAAATAGTCTATTATTTTGTAAAAATTATTCCAAAACAATTCTAGTTTTTGTTCGAACTCATTTTACAAATTTATGGCACTGTGGTCCTCTACTACAAAATTTTAAAGGAAAAGTATTACTTTACAAAATAAGGAACTCTTTTAAAGCAAAAAATAAAAGAGGAAGCAAATAGTAAACTAAAATAAAAACAAGGATCAAAAGTATAGTTTAGATTTCCTAAAATAAGTATAGTTTAGCCCAAAATTTATGTGATATTCAATACACATGAACGAGTTTGGATTGCATTAAGTATTGAGATATACCTTGTAATTCTATTGCTAGTAATAATCATAGGTGTAATTAGTAACCTAGTCGAAATGGGCTGGTCGAAATTATGGGCTTGGGCCTGTTTCATTGTATATATATACAGACGTTAGTAGCATGTAATTTGTACCCTACTTTTATGAAATTCAGTGCAGCTTTTACTATTCTATTGATTTTGCCCTAATCATTTTCTGACACCTTAGCGCCGCCACCTCCCTTTCTTGTCCCATTCAGGTGTTTATCCCCCAACAAACTGGTATCAAAGCTTGTTAGATCCTTACAAAATCTATCAAGATCCATGGCAGCGCGAGAAAACTCTGGTGGAGGTATTCCGGGGAACCTCCCAATCTTCGACGGAAAGGATTATGAACGATGGTGTGCGCAGATGAAGGTGCTGTTTCGATATCAAGATGTCCTTGATGTCGTGAATGATGGTGTTCCACCCTTGGCAGCAAACGCCACTGAAGCGGTGAGGAACAACCACCATTCGCTGAGGAAGAAAGATGGAAAAGGGCTATTTTTGATTCACCAATGCGTTGATTCCAATGTCCTGAACCTGATCATCGACAGTGAGTCAGCAAAGGCAGCTTGGGACATCCTCAAAAACTCGTATGGAGGAGCAGATAGACTGAAGAAGATACGCCTTTAGTCGCTCAGGAAACAGTACGAGGCCTTGAAGATGACAGATGGAGAATCAATTGGAGAATTCATTACGAGGTTAGTAGCATTAACTAATCAAATGAAAGGTAATGGTGAAACTGTGACTGAAGTAAATAAAATCGAAAAGGTGCTCAGATCCTTAACCCTGGAATTCGACTATGTTGTCACTGCTATCGAAGAATCCAAGGACCTAGATACGTTGAAGTTAGATGAACTTCAGGGTTCCTTAGAGGCTCATGAGTTGAGAATAAGGCAGAGAGGTTCAGAAAAAGAAACTGAACAAGCCTTACTATCACACTCCTCTAAGAAAAATTGGAAGGCAAGCAACAAGAATGAGAAGGGTAAAGAAAAAGGATCAAGCAGTAAGCAGAAAGAGCAAGGATCTTTCGACAAGAAGAAGGGAGACCTGTCGAAAGTGCAGTGTTATAACTGTCAGCAATTTGGGCATTATAAGAACAAGTGTAAAAACAAGAAAGTTCCTAGAAATAAAGATGCTGAAGCCAAATTTGCAGATGATAGTGACACAGATTCCGACTCAGATGGGTTAATGCTAATGGCAGTCGAAGATGAGATTCATCTCAATGAAGAAGTTGCTGAAAGTAGCGAGCAAAACGGTGGGAACACTTGTATAAGTGGATACACTTGTGATGCTCAAAATACTTGTGCATTGTGTGTATGGCAGGGCAGTGGTAACACTGGTGATGCCTCCAACATTGCAAGCAACGATGACGAAGAACTATCATTCATGACAGCTATTGACCCAGAATTACTGTTGCTGAAGACAGATACAAATTCGACTGAAGAGAAGTCTGTCGAATGGTTTCTCGACACAGAATGTTCAAACCACGTGTGCTGTCATAAGGAGTGGTTTGTCGAATTGAAGAAAATTAGCAAAAGAATAAGGTTTACTGATAATAGCAGAGTCACTGCAGAAGGAATTGGTACCATAAAGTTTCTGTCGAAAGATGGAAAATGGTGCTACATTCAAGAGGTATTCTATGTACCAAATATGAGGAGCAATCTGCTGAGTATTGGGCAGATGATTGAGAAGAAATTCACTGTCGAAATGGGTGATAATAGTCTCAGCTTATTCGATTCAAACAAGAAGATGATCTTGAAGGTGTCGATGCAGAATAACAGAACCTTCAAGATCAAGTTGGAAGTAGTCGAAGAGAAATGCCTAAAGAGTACTGTCGAAGAGGAGCACTGGAAGTGGCACAGAAGATTTGGCCACCTAAACTTCAAGAGCTTGAGTCAACTACATGAAAAGAAGATGGTTCATGGGTTGCCTGCAGTAAAGGTACCTGTCGAAGTATGTGAGAGTTGCTGCAAGTCGAAGCAACCAAGAAACTCATTTAAATCAGAAGTACCTAGTAGAGCAGAGAAGAAGTTAGAGGTGATATTTTCTGATGTTGTGGCCCTTTCAAAGACAGTTCATTAGGAGGGAACAAGTACTTTGTCACTTTCATTGATGAATACACTAGAATGACCTGGGTGTATTTGATCAAAAGGAAGAGTGATGTACTTGTGATATTCAAAAGGTTTAAGTTAATGATTGAGAAGCAGCGTGAATGTGCAATCAAAACCCTTAGAACTGATGGAGGTGGTGAGTACAATTCACATGAATTTGTAAAATTCTGTGAAAATGAAGTCATTGTACATGAAGTCATTTCACCTTACACGCCTCAGCATAATGGAACAGCTGAGAGGAAAAACAGGACCATCCTCAACATGGTAAGAAGTATGTTGAAGGAGAAGAAGCTACCTCATAGTTTATGGGTAGAACTTGTAGCCACAGCAGTATACATTCTGAACAAATGCCCCACAAAGAGGTTGATTGAGAAGACACCTGAAGAAGCTTGGCTAGGAAGAAAGCCAAGTGTCAAGCATCTCAGAATAATTGGCTCATTATGCTATAGACATGTCCCTGAGCAACTAAGGAGCAAGCTGGATGATAGGGCACAACAAATGATTCTTGTTGGCTATCATTCGACAGGAGCATACAAACTGTATGATCCTGTGCAGAAGAAAATGGTGAAAAGCAGAGATGTCGTAGTAGATGAGTCGAAACATTGGAACTGGGAAGAAGGCTGTGAAAAACCTACAATGATGGACTTCGACGAAGTTCAGGATCTAGATGATCGAAATGAAGCTGCCGAACCAGAACCTATTGCTGTCGAACCTATCAGAAGGTCACAGAGGGAAAGGCAGAGATCAGTAAGGTTAGAAGGATTCGACACGTTCCCAGATTCTGCTGTTACAGCAGAGGGAGACCTGACACACTTTGCATTAATGGCTGAAGCAGAACCAGTGAGCCTGGAAGAAGCTCTTAGTCACAAGCAGTGGAAGGAAGCAATGATTGATGAGCTGAAGTCAATCGAAAAGAATGGCACTTGGAAGCTAGTCGAACTTCCAAGGCAAAAGAAAGCCATAGGCGTGAAATGGGTCTACAAGACCAAAGTCAAGCCCAATGGAGAAGTGGCCAAGTACAAGGCCAGGCTAGTAGCCAAAGGGTTCCTGCAGAAACCTGGTTTGGATTTCAATGAGGTCTTTGCCCCAGTAGCCAGGATCGAAACCATAGATTGGTAGTAGCATTGGCAAGTCATAGAGGCTGGCCCCTACATCAACTAGATGTAAAGTCAGCATTTCTTAATGGACCTCTGGAGGAGGAAGTCTATGTTTGTCAACCACCTGGTTTTGAGTCGAAGGGTCAAGAAGACATGGTTTTTAAGCTTGAGAAAGCCCTATATGGACTCAAGCAAGCCCCAAGAGCGTGGAACAAGAGAATTGATGGATTTCTCTTGGCTCAGAAGTTCATGAGCTGCACCAATGAACATGGAGTATATGTGAAGAAGAATGGAACTTCGACTCAGTTGTTGTTGTGCCTGTATGTAGATGATCTACTAGTAACTGGCAGCAATGAAGTCGAAGTCTAAGCCTTTAAGAAAGTGATGATGTCTGAGTTCGAAATGAGTGATCTAGGACATCTATCATATTTCTTAGGAATGGAATTTACAGAGTCGAAGAAGGGAATATTTCTGCATCAGTCGAAGTATGCAGCTGATATCCGGAAGAGATTCGATATGATCAACTGTAAGGAGGTTTCGACACCAGTAGACACAAGCAGCAAGCTGTCGAAAGATGATGAAGGGATTGAAGTAGATGCCACCCTCTTCAAACAGATTGTGGGCTCCCTGAGGTACTTGTGCAACACTCGACCTGACATTATGTTTAGTGTCGGAACGATCAGCAGATTCATGGAGAAGTCGAAAAGCTCTCATCTAGTAGCTGCGAAAAGAGTACTAAGGTACATAAAGGGAACACAAAGTTATGGTATTCTATTCCCTAGCAAGTCAGAGTCGAAGAATAGCGCTGAAGTGTTTGGTTACACAGACTCCGACTGGAGTGGAGACAAGAGTGATCGAAAGAGCACAAGTGGGTATGTCTTCATGCATGGATCGACACCCATCTCTTGGTGCTCGAAGAAGCAAAGTATAGTTGCGTTATCCTCTTGTGAAGCAGAGTATGTGGCTGCTTCCTTTGCAGCATGTCAAGCATCATGGCTGAGCATGCTATTGGTCGAAATTGGAGTGCACAGGGTTGAAGCAATGAAGTTGTTGATCGACAACAAGTCTGCGATAGATCTTGCCAAGAATCCTGTCGCACATGGTAGGTCGAAGCACATAGAGACCAGATATCACTTCCTGCGTGATCAAGTAAACAATGAGAAGCTAAATCTGGAATATTGCTGTTCGGAACTTCAAGTAGCTGATGCAATGACCAAGCCATTGCAAAAGGGAAGATTCAAAGAACTGAGAACAATGCTTGGGATGATGTCACTCAGCAATGTGAATTAGGAGGGAATATTGAGATATACCTTGTAATTCTATTGCTTGTAATAATCATAGGTGTAGTTAGTAACCTATAGTCAAAATGGGCTGGTCGAAATTATGGGCCTGAGCCTGTTTCATTGTATATATATACAGACGTTAGTAGCATGTAATTTGTACCCTACTTTTATGAAATTCAGTGCAGCTTTTACTATTCTATTGATTTTGCCCTAATCATTCTCTGACACCTTAGCGCCGCCACCTCCCTTTCTTGTCCCATTCACGTGTTTGTCCCCAACATTAAGGAGGGTAGCTACTCCAACTAACTTTATTTGTCTAAGGAGATAAAAGAACAATATCAAGTCCATTAGTTTAATTAGTCTCATATGATCAAAAAAAGTATTATTATCACAAACAAATATGGTGATTTTTGTTAACTTGGTGATTTTAGTATTTTTATTTTACTTCGACAATTTGGTGCCCATTTTTCTTAATTTTGCAATTTTTTCCCTCAAAATCATATACTATTTGCACTTTTGGTCCTCAAAAATCTTGAACTTTGGAAAAATAAGGGAATAACATTGCACAATCCATGATTTTTAGCAACAAAAAGTGCAATAATAAAAATCACAAGTACCAAAACTACCAAATTAGAAGAGCAAAGTATGTTTAATTTGTATACACCACTATTGTAAAAACTTTTTAAGGTAGATGAGATAAAGTCAAATATTTTTTATGATGTATTGTTTCGTGATTGACCGATGTTGTAAAAAAATTTCTACACAACAGTATTTACTAATTGCTAAATTAAATCGTTTGACCACCTGAACCAGCAGGGGCCTAAATACACCACTAGAGCTAAAGAACATGAATGAGTTGCATGAAATAGTTAGGGTTAAAGTAAGATTCCGCATGCCAAAAGAGCGTATAATATATGAGATTGATGTAGTAATCCATTACAAATGGCCCTTAAGTTAACAAACTCATTAAATTCTTGGGTTTTTTTTTATACCCCCATCATCTCCCTAGCTACCCCCATCGACCCTACGAAAAGACGCAATTGCCCTTAACAAAATTTAAAAATCCCGAATGTATCCTGATTTCATTTTTTTTTGGCTAAATCCGATTTCCACTAAAAATTTTAAAAAATTTAAATCGGATTTAGGTAAATCCGAATTCCACTAAAAAATTTAAATCGGATTTATTTAAGATGGGTAGATCCGCTTTTAAAAATAACAAATCGGATTTACCTTAAGTGGGGGTAAATCCGATTTGTTATTTTTAAAAGCGGATCTACCCCATCATATGAGGTACATCCGCTTTTAAAAATAATCAAAGCGGATTTACCTTATGTGGGGGTAAATCCGCTTTGTTAACCTAATTAATAAATAAATAAATCAATTAAAATTTTAGAAACAAATTTCGACCGTCTTTTGGTTCTGTTTAGTGTGGTGTTCGTTAACACGTGACGATATTGTACGTCGGGAGAATAATTTAGGCTAAAAAATCAGTTTTCGGGCAACCTACTCAAATTGTAATGAAACCACATTCTTTAAATCCGAAAAATATCAAGGATCAATACTCCTCAAGAAGTAACTTCTTTCAGGATAGGGGACCTCAAAATCCCAAATTCCATCGTTTACTATTTTTTATTAATTTTTTTAATTTTTCATAATCTCCAAAAAATCTGAAAAAATTTGCATAACTTTATTTTGGTTTTATTAGATTTTTAGTGGTGTTTTTTTTAAATTTTTGGATTAGTTTTGGCTGTTTAACGGATTTTTAGTAGCATTTTATAACCTTTTTTAAAAAATTAAATAAAAAAAAATTTAATAACAAAATCGGATTTACCTTAGGTGGGATAAATCCGATTTTCTTTTTTTAGGGAAATCGGATTTACCTTAGGTGGGATAAATCCGATTTTCTCTTTTTTTAGGGAAATCGGATTTATGTACCCACTAGGTAAATCCGATTTCCAAAATAACAAAGCGGATTTACCTTAGCTGGAGGTAAATCCGCTTTGTTATTTTGGAAATCGGATTTACCTATTGGGCATCCCCATTTGAGGTAAATCCGACTTTAAAAATAACAAAGCGGATTTATCTCAAATCGAGGTAAATCCGAGCGAATTGAAAATTGGGCAGGGGTATTTTCGGGTTTCACTTTTATGTGGGGGTAGCTAGGGAGACGATGGGGGTAAAAAAAAAAGGCCCTAAATTCTTTTTACATAAAAAATAGAAAAGAAAAAAAAAGAGGAGAGAGTGAAGCAACCAACAACACTACACTAGTCTGCTAACACCAGCTATGCGATGATAAGGAGTCATCCTTTCTTTGGTAAAAAAAAAAGGAATCATCCTTTGATTCATATATGTCAAAAAATCCTTTGATTCATAAACCGCACCAATGACGTTTGCTTTCTGGAGTTCATGGTGTTGTTCGTGGGGCTGGAGCTAGAGCTAGAGCTAGAGCAATAGTCGCTTGTTCCTCTTCGTTGCACTCGAAACAGGGAACACGAAGATATCAAAAAAATCATCACAAATATTTTGGCAGGTAAATTGACAACCCATATCAATTTTCTTCTTCTAATTTTTATATTACTTGAATTACATTTGGGATTTTTGTTCTTCTCCTTCTTTCCAAAATTTTAAATATTCTTTTATGTTTCCCTTGAAACAGTGAATGTGATCTTTTAGGTTTTCTCTTCATGCTTGTCTAAATTGCTTCTCACCATTTGTATCCGAGCTTCGAATTTTTAGGGTACTGCTTGAACAATAAGATCATCAATCATTGAAGTGAAAAGGCTACTATTTCATTATTTATTAATGGTTTAAATACGCTTTTACCCCCTGCAAATAGGAGGTGTTTTGCTTTTACCCCCTACAATTTTTTTTTATTTAAAAAAACACCTTGCAAAATTCACCATTTTGGCGTTAGCCCTTCTGTTAAGATGGACGTTACAAAAATGTCTACGTGGCTTTTTTTTATTCTTTTTTAATTTTTTTAATGCTGACTGGCATTCCATGTCATTATTTTTTTATTTTAGGTTTAAATACGCTGTTACCCCCTGCAAATAGGGGGTGTTTTGCTTTTACCCCCTACAAATTTTCTCTTCCTTACCCAGAAATCCTTTTATTCTCTTCATCTTCACCATAATCCATCTCTTCTTCATCTTCACCAAACACAAAGCCACAAACACCGAAGAGAAAGAAGAAGGAAGATATGAGATTTTGGTGGTGGTGGTATGTGTGTGAGAGAGAAGAGAGAAGAGAGTGGTGACAGAAAGTTGAGTTTTTGTTGAAGATGATGATTGAGAAGAACAACACAAAGGCACTCTGAGTGGTGGTGGTGTGAGTGGTGGTGAACCTTACTCCTCCCTTTTTTACAGAAGGCACTCTGAAATTCATCATCTTCAACCTCACCCATGTTTGCAGCAACAACAGCAAGACAAATCTGTAACAAAAACAACAACACAAACCTCACTCTTCAAATCTATTTTTCAATCTAGAATCATTTCCAGCAGCAAAACATCAACATCGATTGACATGGAACGAATCAACACGAACCCAAAAAACCCCAAAATCGAAATAGAACAAATTGAAAAATGAAATGACAACGATTTTGATTTTGTTTCCTCTTGAACAACAGCGATTTTGTTTCCAACAACAACAACAACATCGATTTCGTTTCCTCTTCACGGCGATTTTGTTTCCTCTTCACAACGATTTGGTTTTTGTTTCCTCTTCAACAACAACAATTTCAACAAAGAGGGACGTACGGTGGTGAAGAGATGAAGAGATGAAGAAGAGAGGAGTGGATTGAAAACTCAACAAAGAGGGACAAGTTTCGTGGTGGTGTTGCGAAGGACCTCCTTTTCGTTCTTCTCTACTCTTTTTTTTTTTAATTTCACAGATCCAAGGAGAGAGATGATGAAGAAAGAAAAGTGAAACTGAAGGGGAAACGAAGGAGTGAGATGATGAAGAAAGATGGAAACAACAACAACAACACAGAGAGGGAGAGATGATGAAGAGAGATGTTGAGGGAGAGGGTGTGTTTGTGTTTTTGTTGATGATGAAGCTGAGATGGAAACAACAACAACACAGAGAGAGATGAAGATGAAGAAAGATGGGTTCAGATAAAAAAATTTGTAGGGGGTAAAATCAAAACACTCCCTATTTGCAGGGGGTAAAAGCAAAGCCAAAACGTCAGCAAAGCCATCTGGCAGTTCCGTTAGACACGTCAACAAACCACTAACGGAGATTTGACAGAAGGGCTAATATCAAACAAAAAAATTTTGCAAGGTGTTTTTTTTTAGAATTTTTTTTTGTAAGGGGTAAAAGCAAAACACCTCCTATTTGCAGGGGGTAAAAACGTATTTAAACCTTTATTAATTTAATTTTACAATTAAAGCAATTTTGATTTTGTATAAACACTTCAATTAATTGGATTTAAATCTTAGATATCTAAGATTTAAATCCAATTAATTGAAGTGGTTTGGATGTTCGGCTTTATTAGCAGTGAAGAGTGTGATTGGAAGGAAGCCTACAAATAATGAATTATCTGATTGGAAGACTATTTTCACTTATTTATGCCAAACCCACCTTAATTAAGACCTTTAACTTCTCAATAAGTCCATTAGGGTATCCCCACAGCCTCAGTCCCTTGGACCAAGTATGAGACTGATTCCAATTCGATAACGAAGACGCACGGAAATTAACCAGTTGGATTTTGCGACCTCCTACCAACGGGAACACGTGCTAGAAATCGAATTCGAGTTCTCTTACCAATGGGTTAGGCACATTTCCACTCCAACCAGCTAGGGTTCGTCGGAAGACTTTTTTGAAATATACATGAAATGAGCTTATTGGAGCTTTAGGACTCATTTACTTCCTTTTCTTTGTTTCTTGTTTTCGTTTCTACTAAAACTAAGTTACATCCTACTTTAATAAATTCAATATTTTTAGAAATTTTGAAAATGACAAAATTACTGTTTTAATTGTTAAATGTTTATTGTTTCTAGGAATGCATTGTCACTAATTACTCTTTCATTTTCTCCTTATTACAATAGTCCATTTCATAAATCATTCATCTTCTTCTTAGCAACTACAATGAACACAAATTTTAGAAAATCAAAATAAAAAATGTTTTCAAAAAGTAAACTGTCCTCAGCTTCTCCATATAACAAAACAATAAAGTATGCACCAGATGAATTATGGTTTCAATTGCATATTGAATCAACAATTGGAATCTGATTTGTATACATATTAAATCAAGAATTCGAAGGAAATTAATTGCATTAGGATTAGGATTAGGATTTAAGATTTATTACTTGCAATATGATTTATATACATTAAATTAATAAATTAAAATATGTTTCAACAACTTATGTAAGGTACACCATTTACTACTTAAGTGAATGCTATGAATCCCAGAGTTGCAAACTAAACCTCAGTAGTTACATTCTTTTTTTCCTTTTTCCAATTATCTTGTAGCTGTAGCCTATAAGGAAGAAGGAATGTGAAAAGCAACTCATCTGTTGTTGGAGGGTGGTTGGCTATCACATGGATCTATTGTGGGAGTTTTGGTAATGGAGCTTCACAGTTGAGTACCTTAATCACTTGCCTTATACAGGGTCTTGAGGTGGAATCTGGATTAGCACACCAAAGGCCAACTGCTAGCAAACATTCCATTTGCTGCGCATCAACTAGCCCACAAAGCTTTGGGTCTGCTGCTGTAAGGAAATCTCCTGATCTATAGAGCTCCCACACCCACTCAACCAATGATACTTGACACTCCATGTGTTGGTGGTGAATGGCTTTTCTTCCACCGGCTATCTCTAACAAAACAACCCCAAAGCTAATTATGTCAAATTCCTTTCTAGTTTGTGACACTTTCTCATGATCCACCAGCATAGCCTGGCCAAAACCCCCTAGCTTGACATTGAAGTTGGAATCCAACATTATGTTGCTTGATTTAATGTCCCTATGTAGCACACATTGTTCCCATTCTTCTTGCAAATAAAGCAATGCTGAGGCCAAGCCAAGAGCTATGTTGTACCTCACCTGCCATGACAAGAAGCTTTCTCCATTAAAAAGATGAGATTCTAAGCTGCCATTTGGCGTGTACTCGTATATCAGGAGAAGATTTTTCTTCTTGTGGCACCAGCCAGTGAGTTTCACCAAATTCTTATGCCTCAATTGGCCTATGATCTTCACTTCTGCCGCGTATCCCTTTACACCCTGTGTTGAATCAGCTGATATCCTCTTTATAGCAGTGTAGGAGTCAGAGTCTTTCAAATAACCTTTATAGACAGAGCCAAAAGTACATTGCCACAACTCATGCGCCTCTTCAAAGTTGTTTGTTGCATATACCAACTCACCATAACTGATCTTCTTTGGTCCGGTGTTCATTTGGAATTCATCATCCATGTTCAAATCAGAAGTGGCTTCTGAAGCGAGTTCTTCTTCTTCTTTTCTTTTTTTCCTCGTCCATAACAAAACATAGACTAACCCTATTAAACTCGCAGAAAAGCCTGCACCAGTTCCTATTCCCTCCAACAACATTTTTGTGTCTTTCTTAGGATCGTCATTACTTGGTAGGCTCGTACTAAATGACTGATACAAACAGACACAATAGGGAAAATAGAGAGATGAATCCTTGTATTATTAATCAACAAATCTGAGGATCTCTCAGATTTGTTTAGCAGAATTACAAGGAAATATGAGTGAAAAGTATAGAAAATACGATAGAACAGTGAAATGGTGATCCTATCACCAAGTCCCTTTCCCAAACCAATCCCAATTCTAGCCTTCCCTCTCCACTAAACTCCAACTCTATTTATTCTTTAAGCTGACATCTCTTCAGCTTTCAGCATTCATACCCCCCACTATTACATAATTATTACATAGACCAATCTTATTCCCCCACTACTACTTATTTATTAAATAGACTATTCTTTCTTTTTTTCCTCCACTACCTCTTATTTATTTTAGCCCAATTTGCCCTTCACTAATGATGTCCGTATCAATACCTTCCCCTTCAAAATTCACCTTGTCCTCAAGGTGAAGATACCCAAAATGAACAGTTATCAGTCTTCCACCAGGATCCCACAGCTTGAAGCAAAATGTCTCAATAATGCAAGAAGCGGAGTATGGTTCACCCGGATCCCATTGCTTGTGATGTCTTTCTTCCATTGCTATTCTTGAAGACTCCAACCCTTGAATCAAGCGCTCACCCCAAATCTCCTTCCTAGTTTGTAGCCATGCTTGAGTTAGATTCTCAAGACCTTCACCATTATGAGCTCCTCCTTCATAAGTTGGAATTGCATATAATACTAACACCATAACTCTATGAGAAATGAAACTGTGATAAACTCCACTATGCACCATCTCAAACATCAAAACCCCATTCCACTTCTCTGCGAATATCATCGCTGCTCTTCCTTCCAAAAATGGTGCCAACCATGTAACCTCCTCTTCCTTCCAAAAATGATTTTCATGGCTTGCCAACACAAATGTGTTGGCACTTTCTTGCATGGCCTCATCTCTTTTAATGCCACACGGATTCCACTCATCTCTTGTAAGGCCACCTGGATCCCACATATGGGCGACTGGAGACTCCACCATTTGAATAATGTGTTCAACTATAAGCTTGTGCCACTTAGACTTATCAAAATCAGAATTGTTTTCCTCTTCCTTGTCATGCAATTCCAGTGGCTTATTTTCTATAATTCCATTTAAATCACCAACAAAACCCCTTAACCACTCATAAAGCCAACCAATGGATTCCTTTGAAAATTCAGACTCACTTTGTAGAGGGGGAATTATGTGACTCCATGCTTGAGGTTCAACCAAATTTTTATGATAATGTGTTGAAGCCACAGATATTATAGAATCTCCTTTATAGCAATTTAAAAAGGCCATAAAAGCTGCAATAGTAAAAGACAAACCCGGATATTGTTGGAGTAGTAAGTAATTGCTGAATAATGGATTCCAAAGCTTGAAGCATGATGACTGAGTAATGTATAAAACTGAGAAGTTTCCTCCTGGATCAAATGCCCTGTTTTCAACTGTGTTTTTGAGCAGAAAACAGAGTATTGCAACAGCTCTATTTTTGCTATATGCAACTCCAAGAATAAGAGCAAACTCTTCTAAAAAATCAGTAATAGGGTTGGCATACCTCCCCATCGCTTCAACATTAATAAACGAAGATAAAGGAGAAATGTTGATGAACTGATCCCACGTTGATACTGCTGCTGTTTGTGATGATGTATTTGTGTTTTTGCACTCCAAAACACAGGGAAATGCCTCGGGCAGAAATAAACAGAGGTGTGAGTTTATATTTTTCACCTCCCTTATTACTTCTAACACACCCTTGTCCCTATAAGAATTGCCATACTTACTGACCTGCCTGTGGGCTGGGCCCACTGAGTTATAAATGAAGTCCAAATCCTCTAATCTCCAAACAGCTTTAGTCTTTCTTTTGGGGCCCATTCCTTTTACTGCTTGTAGCTCCCAATCCCTATTAATGAATTGGGGGGGGTGTACATATCAAATACTGGGCTTGACCAATTGGGTCAATCAAGAGGCCCACTTCCACTAGTGACCCATCAGCGCTGGCTCCACTCTGCCTCGCAAACCTATCGCAACTTTCCATTACGAGAGAAAGATATTGCATTCTTGCATCACGAAGGAGTGGCACCTCCGCCACCGTTACTCCTCCCATCACCGCCGCCACCGTGTTTTCGTCATCACAACTCTGATTCTCTTCCTCATGCTTCGACTTCAACCAAGCGTTCTTCCACTCTTCTCTTTCGCGGACATCCACGGCAAGAGAGAGAAAAGGCGCCAGTAAACTGTTCGCTGTCGCCGGCGAACCTTCTGTCGTCAGTGCTTCCACTGGCGCTTCCTCCTCACCACCGCTCAGAACCACTCTCTCTAATTTACCATATGGCTTCGTATCAACATTCCAAGGTACGCCACTGGAGCCTTCGATTCCCTCCTTCTCCGATTTATCTTCTTCACTACAATATACTGGTTCTGCAACAGTGAGTTTTTCACGTTTTGTGCTTCCATCCTCCTTTTCTGTGAATGTCGTTTCATCCTTCTCAATTTCTGCTTCCTTCCTCAGATCTGAAACCTGCGATCTCAAATTCTCCAAGATCTCTTCACATTTCTTCAGAATTTCACCTCTTCTCCTACTCCTTCGAGTTGGAGCATGATGTCGTCGACGATGTTTCGTGTTTACAAGCTCTGAGTTTTCTGGTATGAACTTCTCCATAATTCTGCCTAGTAGCCTCAAGAGCACCCAAGATCGAGTGCTTTGATACCACTTGATACAAACAGACACAATAGGGAAAATAGAGAGATGAATCCTTGTATTATTAATCAACAAATCTGAGGATCTCTCAGATTTGTTTAGCAGAATTACAAGGAAATATGAGTGAAAAGTATAGAAAATACGATAGAACAGTGAAATGGTGATCCTATCACCAAGTCCCTTTCCCAAACCAATCCCAATTCTAGCCTTCCCTCTCCACTAAACTCCAACTCTATTTATTCTTTAAGCTGACATCTCTTCAGCTTTCAGCATTCATACCCCCCACTATTACATAATTATTACATAGACCAATCTTATTCCCCCACTACTACTTATTTATTAAATAGACTATTCTTTCTTTTTTTCCTCCACTACCTCTTATTTATTTTAGCCCAATTTGCCCTTCACTAATGATGTCCGTATCAATGACCATGACAGCAGTGTATGTTCCTCGGAAAAATCACCCGACGCAGCTGATATGCCAACAATAACATAATCTGGCAAGTGATCACTCAAATTCACGTTGTATGTAAGGTATTGCGATACTGTCCTTTCATTGAATCCAGAACTAGTGAGAGACACAGTTAGAAAATTATTTGCAGAACTGTATTGGATACTACAGTCATAAACAATGTCCATTCCAGAAACGTATGGCGACCATTGTTCAAGTATGTCAGACCTCATGGAGTTGATGTTCACACCTACATGTGCACCACGTGGGTCCCAATGGTTCGAGAAAGTGTCAAACTCCACTGCAACGAAATGATACTCGGTATTGAGAGATGTTTTGTTGTCCACACGGCCAATGCCAATGCCTCCTCTTCCTAGTCCTGATGTACCATTTAAGTTTGTGAGACTTTGGCTTGCTAGGAAGAATGCCAAACCATCTCCACTAGAACTTTGATTTGATGAGAAAATGGTAAAAGAAAAGTGGGTGGTAAAGTCTCTTAGTTCGTTTGAGCTCTTATTCCAAAGATGAATGGGTTGGGTGCTTATGACCCGTCCTACACTCCCAGTCCAGTTGCTGTTTGGGTCCACAACGTTATTTGTGAGTTGGATGCCAGAATCTGAAACAGATGCATCTCCTTCCAGCTTTAGCTGCTTTAAATCAGCATAACTAGTAAATTTGGGGTACTCCAAGGACCCGGGCTGGGAATTCGCAAGAGGGATTATCAGGAGAAACCAAAGGGTCTTTCTTGCATAACAGAACAAAAAAGTTTGTGCATTGAAACCAAACTGCCAATCACAGTTGGCCATTGCTAAGTAAGAGTCGCGTTAGAACTTTGAAGCCTTGAACATATTTTTCCATGTGCGGTGTATTTATCTTTTATTCTTATTTGTCATTTATCAAACTTACCTTGTAATCTGCTTATTATCTATTTGTCTTAACTATCTGTCTTGTGATGAATATTCCCAGATACACAGTTGGCCAATGCCTAAACATAACAACCACAACATTGTTTGTGCTGTCTATGCTGGTTAGTTTATAGTATCTAATTGATTAAAAACAAAATTAGCCACGCTGCTTAACGGAGATATTCAGGAAACATATAAGGGAAAAACATTGTTTCCTTTAAATATTATTTGACATAAAATCTAGTTATAGTTTATGAAGGTTGACTATGAGTTGTCATTCTAGCTATTAGTATTATTACATTTTTGCCATTTGACTTTTATTGTTCAACGGTTGTCTCTACATTGAGTCATTTTAGGTGACTTGCTCTACATTTGTTAGTATGCCTTGGCACTCTGTTGTACCTCCCTCAATCCCTATTGCAAGTTACTTCCCTTGTACCTGCAGATGTTGTGCCAGCAAATCTTCACCTACAGCCCAAAGAATGTAGCCATTTCCCCCTATCACTAGTGGCCTGAAAAAGCAACTTCTCCAAACAGACCTCCATCTTAGATTCCCTCTCATTTTCTATTTTGCATCACCATATGCATGGCTTCCCTAAATCCTATACTCTCCCAACAGAAGGCACAATCCCCAGCACCCCACGTTAAAGAGTCATAAATTATGAAATTCATTGAGTAGATGTTCAATATGTATATTGCATTTCACTGAGACACTGACTCTCCATGAAAGGTGAGGTACGTGGGCTGGGAATTGTAAAATATCTTAGTTTCTGTAAAAAAAATCATAATTTAAGTTCTAATAAAACTTAAAAGGATCCATTTCCTTAGAGTAGTATTTGACTGTTCGCTGCACATATTTTTTTCACCACATGCTGTTAGAATGATGGAAGGTCTTTTTTTTCTCGAAAGAAGAAAACTCTTTTTAACTTTATACCATTTTTACAATATAACTAAAGTGTATGATAAAACACTTCTCTGTTTCAACTTTCAATAGAATGAAATTCCAAGTTTAGAAGTGCTTGAACAATTGTAAATAATTTCTCTCCTATACACTGAAGTGAGAAAAAGAACAGTACATTTATGCAAGATGTGTGGTTGGAATACTTTTTATGCAGACATGACATGCATTCATTTCAAAACAAATTGTTCGCTAATCAAATGAGAAATATATACAAATTATACATGACTTACAACATGATTTATATGTAAAGTATAGTTTACAACTGAAGAGAACCTCTAACTCACAAGGTCCCTAACCGAATATGAAACATCGAACTTGAAGACTAAATTCTGTTTGCTTCCAACTAACATGTAGCCCTAAAGAAAGAGGGCACTGAATAAAAACAATCATTTGTTGCTGGAGGGAGAAGGGCTAGCTTAGGCATGTGTTGTGGGAGAGTTGGTAATGTAGCTTCAAAGTTGAGCACCTTAATCACTTGCCTCATACAGGGTCTTGAAGTCGAATCTGGATTAGCACACCAAAGGCCAACTACCAGCAAACATACCATTTGCTGCACATCAAATACCCCCCATAGCTTTGGATCTGCTGCTGCAGTGACATTTTTCATTCTATAGAGCTCCCAGACCCACTCAACTAATGATACTTGACCCTCCATGTCTTGGTAGTGAATGGATTTTCTTCCACTGGCTATCTCCAACAAAACAACCCCAAAACTGTATATGTCAGATTCCTTTCTAGCCTTTCCCGTATTCATATATTCAGGAGCCAGGTAACCCATGGTCCCAGCCACAACTGTGGTTTCTGACCCTTTCTCATGATCCATTAGCCTAGCTAGGCCAAAATCCCCTAGCCTGGCATTGAAGTTGGAATCCAACATTATGTTGCTTGATTTAATGTCCCTATGTAGCACACATTGTTCCCATTCTTCCTGCAAATAAAGCAATGCTGAGGCCAAGCCAAGAGCTATGTTGTACCTCACCTGCCACGACAAGATGCTTTCTTCATGAAAAAGATGAGAATCTAAGCTGCCATTTGGCATGTACTCGTAGATCAAGATGAGATCATTTTTCTTGTGGCACCAACCAGTAAGTTTCACCAAATTTCTATGCCTCAATTGACTGATGATCATCACTTCTGCTTGGTATTGCTTTACGCCCTGTCTTGAATCTGCAGATATCCTCTTTATAGCAGCATATGATTTTGAGTCTTTCAAGTAACCTTTATAAACACCACCAAAACCCCCCTGGCCTAGCTTTTGTTTCTCTTCAAAGTTGTTTGTTGCAGTTAACAACTCATAGTAGTGAATTTTCTTAGGTCCAGTACTCATCCGAAAGTCATAGTCCATAGCCAAATCAGAAGCGGTTTCGGAAGTGGGTTCTTTTTCTTTTCCTTTATTCTTCTTCCATAATAAAATGTGGACAAACCCTACTAAACTTAAAGAAAAACCTATACCAATTCCTAGTCCCTCCAACAATTTTGGGCTCATTAACTTCCTTTTCTTCCTATGGCGCACAATCCTTGGTTGACTTGTACTAAATGACCATGACAGTATGGTATGATTCTCAGAAGATCCTCCTGTTGCAGCTGACATGCCAACAACTACCGACTTTGGTAACTGCCCTGTGATATTAATTTGGTAAGCTAGATACTGTGTTACAGGCTCACTGTTGAATCTGTATCCTGTGAAAGAAACATTGATATAATTATTTCTGGAACTGTATTCAATACTACAATCATAAACTCTCCCATTTGGTATATCTGTATCCCATTCCTCAAGAATTTCTGACTGCATAGAATTGACATTCAAACCTACGTGTGCGCCATCCGGGTCCCAATTGTTGGAGAAAGTATCAAACTCAACTGCCACAAACTGATCAGGACCAGTTCCGAGAAGATTTTGGTTACCATCCACAAGAGCAAGGCCAAGACCCCCTCCAGTTTGTTTTGCAATATATTTTTCGTTTACGAGATTGGGACTAGCTAGGAAGAATGTCATACCATCACCATAAGAAGTCTGATTTGAGGAAATAACAAAGGAAAAGTTGGTAGTGAAATCCATTTGTTCTCCTGTGCTGTTATCCCAAAGATCCATGTGCTCAGCATATCTGACTCTCCCAATTTCTCCTAACCCATTGCTATTTGGGCCAACACCATCCATTGTGAGTTGGATAGTTGAACCTATGATAGAAGCATTTCCCTCCAGTTGTAGCTGTTTTGAACTTACATTCATAGGACTGAAGTAAGGGAAATTAAAAGACTGAGGTTCTGCATTTGCATGAGGGACTATCATCATCAGCATGAAGAACAAAAAGCTCTTCCTTGCATAACAAATTGTTTTGAGACCAAAATGCCAATTACAACCACCACCCATTTCTAAGTGAAGCGCCTAACAGGTGACACACTTTCATGTGTATGTAGTTATAAGTTATTCTTGTCTGTCATTTATCCTATTATATTATCTAATAAAACTTTGTAATGTGTGTAATTTATGTACATTTATCTCAACTGTTAACGTTGTGATGAATGTTCCAAAACTTATCCGACTCACGATGCCATATAAAACTAGCAGGGATCACAACCAACTACTGTAGACCGTGCTTGTTAAAACGGGAATATTTGGAGTTACAACATGTTTTGATCAATTACATACAAACTTGTCTGTTACGGAAATATTCAGGAGACGAAGGGAAAACGCGTTATCACCAATTACAAACAAACTTGGCTGTTACGGAAATATTCAGGAAATTTGTGCCGTTTGGAGAATCTTGGTGATGTTTCCCATGTTAAACCCATAATATATTTAAAAAATAATTAACTCTTAAGCTACAAAGGTATAAATATAATTCCGTAAAGATATAAAATCTATACATATGTTTGGTGACTTTCTCTTCAAGAATATTTTTCAGTTGGAGATTCTTTTGTCTTCTTCAAGGATCTTGGAAGCATCTATAACAGCTAAAGCAAGAATTGTCCAACTGTCATGGTTTCTTCTCATCTCAAATTTTAAGTCACTGTAATCAAAATTATATTATTTTTTTATAGGAGACCACAAGGCCACTTCGGAGAAATACAGGGTGAGAAGTAGAGCTGTCAAAAGGGAAGTGTGACACATACACACATTAAAACAAAGGAATTACCTCACGCCTTAGTTTTGGTGAAATGCACAATTGGTTTTGACCGAAAGATGTTTCTGCTTTTGTTGTTTTTGGCATATAATAGTAGTTTATGCGTTCTATAGCTTTCCTTGGAAGGTATTGTGTAAATAGATACATCCCAATGTTTGTTGTTGATAGGTGTAGCAAGAATCATGCTTTGGGGTGCTACTTCTTTACCTAAGGATACATCTATTGAGTTTACTTGCAAAGTTGCAAATCATCCAAACTTTCCACAACTGGGGTACCCTTTAAATTCCAACCTCTTGTATAGAAAAATTCTTTTTCAGCTCTTTGGTTTAGATTAGAACATGTTTCATAATCAAATTTCCAGTTCAAGTTTATAAAACCTGTGTCTATTACATAATATCATGTTAGTTTAAAAGCTGTTTTTAATAATTTGCTCTTACATATTTATGTTTACTGCTGCACTGCATACCAAGCTAGCTTTATAATTCCCTTGAATACATTAGCAATATAGCATCATTACAAAGCAAATTCGATCTCATTTGAAGCCTCAAATCCATCCATAATTATCTGAGGAGAGATCGACATAGAAACATCTGATAGAAATTTACTCATAGAGTTGAGAAGAGTGGAACAGAATCCTTCAAAATTAGCAAGTGCACCTTACTTCTTTTAAGCACAATTAAGCATAATAAACACTATGGCAGTTCACGGTAGCAGGTAGTGCCACCAGATTCATTAACTATGAGGGATTTCTAAAATATGGAAGTCCAAGAGAACCCAAGAGGAAAGACGTCTCTTCACGAGTTTAAAATCTTTTCTAGTAGGTGAATTATATCACGAGTGTATGTGTCTATACATGAATAGATAGATACATGCATGAAAAGTTGTATTACTCCGTTCAATACACGATAAATTGTTTCCCCTCAGCAAGTGGCATGAGTTTCTCTATGTATGCAGATTTGTAACACGATTTAGTCAAGTCTTTACCACTCCAAATCATCTTCTTCTCTCCTTGTGCGCAAAGAGAGTTAAAAAAACTATTTGTGAAAACTGTCATTGATGACATGGTTGGTGTAGGTGTGCTAATCATATCATGAACTCCATTGTACCCTGAAGGGGACTCATTGTTCAACCATTTGCATCCATCCAGTCATAGAGGGACTGGTGGGGGGGAATTAAACCTATGACTGGTGGGGAGGGAATTAAACCTAAAGTTTAGTGTTCTCACGCGCCTTGGAATTTTACGCAATGATCGTTCATTTCACCTTTGTTCTCTATCTTACATAATCTCTATTTGAAGTAATCATTTTCTTTTGTTTGCTCTTAATAGTTGCAGCCCCCATCAACAATTATCACCAACAGTAACACCAAGTCTGACCAAACAAAATAACCCTCAAAGCAAAATCACATCATCAAATCATGACCAAAAATGAACTATATCCTATATACTTTTCATAACCTTGTAAACCAGATAGGATATATCTTAAGTTCAGAAACTCATTCAGCAGCTGCTCCATGGAAAATACTCCAATATACTTTTGATAACCATGGAAAATACAACAATTTTCAACAAATTTTGTAAAAGTATTGTTTACAATTTAAGCGAACCTCTAACCCATTGGATTCCAAACTGGATATGAAAAATTAAACTTAGTAATTACATTCAGTTTTCATTCAATTAACCTGTACTGTCGTCCTTAAAGAAAGAGGAAACCGAGAAAAATTGCTCATTTGTTTCTTGCATAGGCATATTTTGTGGGAGAATTGGTAATGGAGCTTCAAAGTTGAGCACCTTAATCACATGCCTTATACAGGGTCTTGAGGTGGAATCTGGATTAGCACACCAAAGACCAACTATCAGCAAACATTCCATTTGCTGCACATCAAATACCCCACATAGCTTTGGATCAGCTGCTGCAAGGAGATTTCTCAATCCATAGAGCTCCCAAACCCACTCAACTAATGATATTTGACCCTCAATGTCTTGGTGGTGGATGGCTTTTCTTCCACCGGCTATCTCCAACAAAACAACCCCAAAACTGAATATGTCAGATTCCCTTCTGGCCTTGCCAGTGCTCATGTATTCAGGAGCCAGGTAACCCATGGTCCCAGCCACCACTGTAGTTTCTGATCCTTTCTCATGATCCATTAGTCTAGCTAGGCCAAAATCCCCTAGCTTAGCATTGAAGTTAGAGTCTAACATTATGTTGCTTGATTTGATGTCCCTGTGAATCACACATTTTTCCCATTCTTCTTGCAAATAAAGCAATGCTGAGGCCAAGCCAAGAGCTATGTTGTACCTCACCTTCCACGACAAGATGCTTCCTCCACGAAAAAGATGAAAGTCTAAGCTTCCATTTGGCATGTATTCGTATATCAGAAGGAGTTCATTCTTCTTGTGGCACCAACCATTGAGTTTCACCAAATTTCTATGTCTCAATTGGCTAATGATCTTCACTTCTGCTGCATATTGCTTTACACCCTGTCTTGAATCTGCAGATATCCTCTTTATAGCTGCATGGGCGTTTGAGTCTTTAAAATAACCCCTATAAACACCACCAAAACCGCCTTTTCCAAGCTTATGTGACTCTTCAAAGTTGTTTGTTGCATTCAACAATTCATCATAACAAATCTTCTTAGGTCCAGCACTCATTTGGAATTCATCATCCATATTCCTATCAAAATTTGTTTCTGAAGTGGGTTCTTCTTTTTTTCCCTTATTCTTCTTGCACAATAAAATGAGAAGCATTCCTATTAAAATTAAAGACACAAACATACCACCAATTCCCATTGCCTCCCACAATTTTGTCTTGATTAAGTTTCTTTCCTTCTTAGGATCTTCATTGCTTGGTGTGCTTGTACTAAATGACCATGACAGCAGCGTGTGTTCCTCATCTACGATTCCTGTAGAAGCTGATATGCCAACAACTACGTACTCCGGTAAGTGTTCTCTCAGATCAATGACGTGTGAAAGGCGTTGCGGCTCTGGCTCTTCATTCAATCTGTATCCAATGAATGAAATGTTCAGATAATTATTTCTGGAATTGTAGTCAATACTACAGTTATAAACTATCCTTTGTGAAATATCTGTCAACCATTCAATATATGTGTCTGACAGCATAGATTTGATATTCACTCCCACATGTTTGAAATTTGGGTCCCAAACATTTTTGAAAGTGTCAAACTCAACTGCCACAAATGAATACTCAGTGGAGTTTAAGGAAAGCTTGTTTAGAAGACCAAAGCCTCCTCCACCTCCTATATCATTAGCTTTCGGGAGATCTTGGCTTGCTAGGAAGAATGCCAAACCATCTCCATAAACACTCTGAGTTGAATATATAACAAATGAAAATTTGGTAGTAAAGTCATACATTTTATTTGTGCTCTTGTCCCAAAGTTGGATACGTTCGGGACTTGTGACTCTACCAACACTGGAATTCACCCCTAGATTCCTAGTGAGTCGGATAGAATAGTCAAAATCTACAATAGCTGCATCTCCGTCCAGCTCTGGCTGCTGTTTATCTGCGTGGCCAAACCCGGAGTAATCAAAAGACACAGGCTGAGCATGTGCAACTGCAAGAGAGACTATCAGGAATAGCAAAATGGTTCCCTTTGCGTAACAGAATATTGGAGTTTTAGAATTTGAGACCAAAATGTCTGCCATGTTTAGTTTGAGGGTCAAAGCCTAACACTCCTTATGTACGTATTTATCAGCTGTTCTTATTTGTCATTTATCTAACTTCCTCTGTAATTTATTTGTTTAAATTACATATGTATGTCCAGAATTTTGACATCCACAGCTTGTGTCGATAGAGACTAGGCAGGGATCACAACTATGCTCCTAAGAGTTAACGCCAAAGTTTGAGGTAGTAACATTTTTAGTTTTTTACTAGGAACAAATTTTGTTGGGTTGGATAACAGAAACATTCAGGAAACAAATGGCATAACCTTACTATACAATACATAAAATTAAATCATACAATATTTTAGAAATAGATAAAAAGTTTTGACTGATCACCAAAAAAAAGTTGACTTTTGATGAGCCACCTGTCTGATTAAATGAATGGCTTTTTATGAGATTCTTTAGAAAGAATGTGTGGTGTCTTAGAACACAATAATACCAGTATATAGTGCAATGATCGTTTATGGTCAATTGGTTGTGTAACAATTTTTTTGTCAAAATAAGAAGTGGTGGCAAACATGATAATGAGTGTTTTTATTGCAACAAGAGCATAATTTTCCATACATCATATGATCGCATTGAAATGATGAGCACATTCAGCTCTGTACTAGTATAATAACATACATAGTGTCGAGTTCTGTAACAATTTTTTGAATGCTTCTCTACAAAATAAAATTATCTAATGATTGTTACACCGTGTCTAATACTAACTTTTTGTCCAATAGGTGGACGAAATTGAAGAAAAAAGTGCTTTTATTGTTGGAGGAAGATAGGTTGGAACAGGCATCCTTTGTGGGAGAACAGGTAAACAGGACTCAAATTTGAGCACCTGAATCACTTTCCTTATAGAAGGTCTAAATGAATAATCTGGATGAACACACCAAAGGCCAACAATCACCAAACGTTCCAATTGCTTCTCATCAAATTCCCCACATAACTTTGTGTCAGCTGCTTCAATCAACTTTCCTAATCCATACAGCTCCCAAACCCACTCAACCACAGTTATTTCACCCTCCTTGGCTTCTCTATCAATAGCTTTTCTTCCACTGGCTATTTCCAATAACACAACCCCAAAACTATATATATCAGATTCCTTAGTAGCCTTTCCTGATGTGAAGTATTCAGGTGCAATATAACCTCTTGTCCCAGCTATAAGTGTGGTTTGTGAGCCTTTCTCATGATCCACAAGCCTAGCTAAACCAAAATCACCAAGCTTAGTATTGAAGCATGAATCCAACATAATGTTACTTGACTTAATGTCCCTATGAATCACACACTGCTCCCATTCTTCTTGTAGGTAAAGCAATGCTGAAGCCAAGCCCAAAGCTATGTTATACCTCACTGTCCATGTCAAGAAGCTTTTCTTGCCGTATAGATGGGAATCTAAGCTTCCATTTGGCATGAACTCATATATGAGAAGGAAATCATTCTTCCTGTGACACCAACCAATGAGTTGCACTAGATTCCTGTGTCTCAATTGACTTATGACCTTCACTTCAGTTGCATATTCCTGTATCCCTTGTCTAGACTCTCTTGATATCCTCTTGATAGCAACACATGAGTTCAAGTCTTTCAAATATCCTTTATACACACCACCAAAACCACCTTGCCCCAGCTTCTCTGACTCTGCAAATTTGCTTGTTGCACTTACTAGTTCATTGTAGGAAAACTTCTTAGGTCCAGTTCCCTTTTGGAATTCATCATCCATGTTGAGATCAAAACCAAACTCTTCATTTCTCCTTCTATTCCTCTTCCATAATAGAGCACAAACCAGCCCTGATAAACTCATAGCCGAGACTATACCAATTCCAGCTCCCACCCACAATCCTATCTTTTTTCCTTTTTCAGAAACAATAGGACTGGGAATTGGTGCAGTTATCTCATTCTTAACTGTGTTATTAATATTATCACTTAGTAGACTTGAACTAAATGACCATGATTGCAAAGTATGCACCTCATACAATGTTCCTGTTGCTGCGGAGAAGCCGAAAATAACCCTCTCTGGTAACAAATCCCTCAAATCAACCTTGTATGATATGGATTCTTCAACTGGTTTATCATCAATGTACACAGTGAATGAAACACTCAAATTAAAAGTGCTGGAATTGTACACAATGCTGCAATTGTAAACTCTCCATTGTTGAATATCTGTAGTCCATGGTTTAGTTATGTTAGACCTCATAGAGTTGAAATTCAAGCCTACATGAGTGGCTTGACCTGAAGGGTCCCATGATGGATTATTGAAGGTGTCAAACTCCACTGCTACAAATGAATGTTTTGTTGATTTCAGTACTTGATCTGCATCCACAAGGCCAAGACCACCTCCTTCTCTAATATCCTTCACAAGTGGGAGACTTGGATCGGAAAGAAAAAAATGCCATTCCATCTCCATAATCTCTCTTTTCTGAATAAATCATGAAAGAAAATTTGGTAGTGAAGTCAGAGAGCTTTCTGGAGTTGACATCCCAGAGGCGCATCTGTTCGAAACTTGTGACTCGACCCACACTGTAATTGTTGTTTTGGCCAATGGTGTTTGAAGTGATTTGGATAGCTCCTTTATAAGGAAAGGCATCAGCTTCCCAATTGACATCACCATTCTTAAAGTTGGTGTAATCAAACGATAGTGAGTTTGCAAGGTGGGTGATTTGGAGGGTGAAAATGGCTACTACTGCATAATAACAGAAAACAAGGGATGGAATGTGAAGACTAATATGTAAAGGAGCCATTTGTAAGTGTGACTAATTCAATTTTCTTTGCCTAGAACATTATATCATCTATCAATCATATGTAACTATGTAAAGGCTGAACCTACTAGGTACTTGGATTTTATTTTTAATAATTAATCTTAACTGCCTGCCATCGTTGCAACATAGAAGAATGAGCGATGACTACAATGATTTTGTTCCATAGCCATCATATATAAGTCTTGAAAATTTGTCTTCATGCATGTGTATAAACATGAACTATGAATTGGTCACCTTGTTAATATTTGAAGTAGACAAACATTGGGCCAGTCATTACATTTCATTGGGTCTTTATGAGCAACAAGTCAAAAACCTTTTTTTACTAGTAATATTTTTCATTAAATGGATGTAAATATTTGGACTTAAATAATTATTGGCATTTAGCCTTTAGGATCGTTTGATGCGTGTGTCTATCCAGTATGCCACTTGATCAACAGTGAGTGAGCTAGTCTGAATCTGAAGAGGCTTATTTAAGAAATAAAGAATCTGTGCAGAAAAGAAATTGTGAAATAAAGAATGCAAGACAGTATTGATAAAAAAAAATGGGGTCAAAGTGTGACATATGAGCTTCGATGGCAGAGTTTCAGAATTATTTTGTTATCCCCTCCTTGTTTCAACCATATATAGTGATGTATATAGTGTCGACTTGTCTTTTTTTTTTTTTTGTATAGATATACTATTGGGGGCATATCTAGTGAGAAAGACTTTTTTATGTGAGAGTGAGAGGATCTTTTATTAGCCTTAAGATTAAAATAGATGGTTGAGATTAAGTACTAAATTTAAGTGAGTCACGTGACTCCTATTTCTGTTTCCAAGGCAATTTTTCAGACCCACTTAAATTGTGTACTTAATCTTGACCATCCATTTTAATCTAAAGGCTAATAAAATATTCTCTCACTCTCACATAAAAAAGTCGTTCTCACTAGATATGTCTCCTATACTATTGCTCTAAATGCAAGTGCACTTTCTCACAATTTGCAATAAAGTGAAGCTATTGATCTCGATTGTCAAACTCATAGAGAACAATGGTGATTACCGAAATTACTAAGATTACCTTATTATTTAGGGGAGCGATTTGAGTAAAAAAAGCTTTGTTGCTATGAGAACACAAAATGCGAATTCGCAAGCAATGGATTAAAGGTTATGGTGACGGTTTCATTTATCCCTTCACCCATTTTCTTAGTTGCTCATGTCTAATGTAAGAAAAATAAAAGTATAATTAGGAAGCATAGTTAGGAATGGAGAAAAACTGGTGTAGAAGATCCTAATCATGTCCCTAAATCCTTGGCTTTGGCTCAAAAGCTTTCAATACTAGGGTTATCTATCGGTACGAAAAAAGGTCCCTTATGTGAAGTCAGCAGCACATCTTGTTCAAAGGCTTCTCAATTTCCTATACATCACTTACACATGAATCGCCTATGTAGGGGCACGATGCACGATCATATACTTATCCATGATCGTGCGTACATATTTAAGGGAATACACATCACTACAAGAACAAGGGGATTTTCCGGCCGGAACTTTTTTGGCGGATTTCAGACATTACGCCGAAAAATTACCGGCGGATATCTGGGTTTTTCCAGCGGATTTTGTTCCTCCGGCAATTTTCCGGTGGATTTAAGGGAATTTCCGGCAGATTTATTTGGTCAAAATATAATTTTTTTTAAAAAAAAGAGATCCACCGGAAACGGGATAACCGGCGGATTTATTAAAAAATTCAGAAATTTAAAAATGAGTAAAGGCCCAAATTAGTCCTTGACAAATTTTTTGTGGGACGAATTCGTCCCTCACAATTTTTTTGGGACACATTGGTCCCTGACAATTTCAAAACAGGACACGTGTCCCTCCATCCATTTTGCCGTCTTCAACTGTTCCAACGTCGCATACGTGGCACGTTAAGTGCCACGTGTCACGTTAAGTGCTTATTTTGGGACAAATAAGTCCCTGCTTTACAAATGTTAAAAACGCCCATATTAGTCCCTAAAGTGGTTTCTGGTTTTCAAAACCAGTTTCCACCATTTTAGTGTTGTTTCTCAGAGACAGAGAGAGAGAAAGCGCAGAAAGAAGAAGAAGAACCAGTGTTCGCCGTAGAAGAAGAAGGTAGGTTTTGTTGACTATTTTCCGTTTTGATTCATGATTCGTGTGTGATTTTTAATTCCATTTTATATTCTGATTTCTATTCGTTCATTGGTAGTTTGAGTGTTGATTACAAGAATGAGCAGTCATGGATCTCAAACTACTCACTTTTATTCTTGCGATTCAACAAACACTCGTAGGCATTGGAGTGGCCCAAGATGTTGTTGTGGGTTAAAAGCTGATGTAACCCTTTCAAAGACAGCAGCAAACCCCAATAGAGAGTTTTTTGGGTGCCCTAATTTTAAGGTAATTAAGCTGTAAATGTTAATTCTGTTTCCAGTACTTTGGAGATTTTAATCATAGTTTTTTATACAATGCAGAACCACATGCCAAATTGTAAATGTTTCATATGGGTTGATGAATTCTTTGAGACCCATAATCAGATTGACCTCCAAGAAACTAAAATCATTCAATTGGAAAAGGAGCTAGAAACGATGAAAAATCATATGTACGAAGTTGAAGCGAAGATGGATGCAATGACTGAAATGATGCAATTGAAAGTGCAAGGAGCTAATGGGTGGAAACATTATGTATGGATAGTTGGAGTTGTGATTGTTGCTATTTTAGTGAAGCTTATGTTGTTGTAATGAACCTTGGCTTGTTGTACGAAGTTGAAGCGAAGATGACATGATTTGCTATGTTGTTGTAATGAACCTTATGTTGTTGTAATGAACCTTAGCTTGTTAGACTATGGCATGATTTGCTATTTTGTTGTAATGAACCTTATCTTGGTGTGTATTTGTGTGTGAAGTGCAAACTGAAATAAATGATATAACTGAAAGAACTGGAAACTGAAATCATACAAAGGAAACATCCATTAGAAAGCACCATTTGTTCATTAGTGCACCAAAATAAACTACAAAAGCACTATTTGTTCATTAGTTACATATTCTCCAAAATAAACTACAAATCATCCCCTAGTTAGGCCTAGATGGTCTGTATCCGGGAGTAGGCATGCACCAAAATAAACTACAAAAGCACTATTTGTTCATTAGTTACATATTCTCCAAAATAAACTACAAATCATCCCCTAGTTAGGCCTAGATGGTCTGTATCCAGGAGTTGGCATGAATCGGAAATTCATGTTTGCCATCCATCTTTCATCTTCATTCTGAGAAACTGCTCTTGGAGGTATAAAAGGCCTAATAGGAGGTGGTCGAATTGCTGGTATACCAACTGCTGAAGAAGGAAGTGGGTTGAAAGGTGGAGGTGTTGATTGCGGTCTCATTTGAGCAGGTGGCCTAATTGGTGCTGGTCTTATAGCAGGTGGAACTGATTGTGATTCCTGAAATAGAAAAATATAGGCCAAATTAGTCCCTCACTAATTTAAAAGAGGCCATATTAGTCCCTGACAAATACCAAAATACGCCATATTAGTCCCTGACAAATATCAAAATACGCCATAATAGTCCCTGTTAATACAGACATACAGACTGATAACAGCATGTACTAACAAGTTACACAGGTACTCTATTAGTTCAATATACCAGAATGATAGCAACAGCTAGTCTAGAAATTGTAGATATTAATACCTGTGTGACAACTTGTGGCTGTGATGGGGTTAGGCTAACTTCATCTTGAGTAGGTTGTTTAGCCACTCTAACCTTCTTTGCAGCTTTCCTTTTGACATATCCAGGTTTAGCAGGTCCTTTGCATGTCTTTTCATAATGACCAGCTTGAAGACACTTAGTGCAGGTTGGGCTGTACCTCTTTTTAAGCTTCTTTCCACTTGGCACTTCTTCAGAAACCGCATCCTTTCTTCTATGTTTTTTGGGCCTTCCAATAGGCCTCTTTAGTGGTGGTGGCTCTGGCTTAGGATGTTCACTAACAGCCCAATATTCTTCACTATTGACAGGTTGAATATAGTGCTCATAAGTTGTATTCAAAGCCTCCATGGTCAGCCATTGATGCACATAAGACTCGGGTTTCTCATGTTTATGTGCAATACATGCGATGGCATGCTCACAAGGCATCCCAGTCAATTGCCACACTTGGCATGTACAAGTCTGGTGAGTTAAACTGACCCCAACCTTGGAATTTTGTTTATGAACCTCAAAGGTTTCATTGGAAGGATCACCATTAAAAATAGCAGTCCAGAACATACTCCCCATCTTCAACTGTTCCATCCTTTTTCTTTGCACAGGAGGTAGTATATCCTTGTAACTCCCTAATACCCTTTTATGTCCCGCCATTCTTGTCATACAGTAGCACCTCAATCCCTCTAGCATGGTCAAAATTGGCTTATCTCTATGCTTAACAATCTTGGCATTCCAAATTTCACAGTTGTTGTTTGTGATGTTGTCCACCTTAGGCCAGTGACTGAAATATGCCTTCACCCATGCACTTGGCTCAATGTTGTTTAGGTAACTCCATGCCTTTTCATTTATTGCCTTCAGCCTAATCATGTTTGTCTTGAATTCTGCCTCAGTTGTACTCCTTGAACATTGAAAGACCATTGTACGCAAATCTGCTTCTTTAAATTGCTTTATAAAGTTCTTCCAAATGTGTACAACACAATTTCTGTGATGGGCACCTGGCATTAGTTCTTTCAATGCTGGAATTAACCCCTGGCAAATATTTAAATAGGCCATATCAGTCCCTGACAAATATATAAACATGACATATTCGTCCTTACTACGTACTACTACAATCAAATAGGCCACATAACATGCATGCATGCACTATAATGACATACCTTTTGCTGATCTGATATAAAGTTCCAACCAAATGTTTTGTAGTCTCCTAGGTCATCTAATAGTAGAGTCAGAAACCATTTCCAATTTTCTTTTGTCTCAGAATCAACCACAGCATATGCAATTACGTAAAACTGATTGTTAGCATCCTGACCAACTGCAGATAGTAGTTGCCCCCCATAATATCCTGTCAGAAAGCACCCATCTAGGCCTATCAAAGGCCTACATCCAGCCTTAAATCCTTTCTTACATGCATCCAGACAAATATAGAGTCGTTGGGACAAAGGTGGTAACCTAGGACGTCGTAAAACATCCATCTTTGCTGTTGATCCGGGGTTGCTTCTCAACAACTCACCCAAGTAATTCCATGTCTTCCCATATTGCTCTTTTTCAGAGCCTTCCACTTTCATTCTAGCCTTTTTCAGTGCCCTTGACACCACCTTGTCATTCAAGTGGACATGAAACTCATCCTTCATTATGTCATATACATGTCGCCTTTTAAGGTCCGGTTGAGTCAACAATCTTTTCTCTAATTTACTCGCAACCCAATCCCTATCCGCAGCCTTGTTTGTAAAGACTCTACTACATGTATGCTCTAAGTCAAGTGTCTTTATTTGATAAGCCTTGTCATTGCTACCCCGAGAACAATATGCAACCCATGGACAATCATTATCCTTACAAACAGCCCTAGCCCGAACACTATCATTCTTCTTCCACACAAATTGCCTTCCAAGGTTAATATTATAGTCTTTAACAGCATTCTTGAAAATCTCCAAGTTCTCAAACTCCATTCCAAGTACTAGGTTGACTTGACCAAATGTAGTGGATTCCCTAAACATTGGAAAAATTGGCCTTGAATTCCCCTCATCATCTGTTGAGATTGGAGTCCTCATGCCCTCGGAATACGAAGCATACCCATTGATTTCAAATGACATCCTTCTGCTATCATCACTACCCTCTTCTACTACCACATCCTTCTTTTTAGAACATTTCTTGATTGGAGAAGCTGATTTTTTCTTACCGGAAAGTTTTTCAAGTTCACCATCAAGAATTTCTTCCAAATCAGTGTCATCACTCTCATTATATTGAGTCGGAATGTATGTGGAATCCTCTGAAGTTTCAACGTCGCCTAAGACCGATTTGGTAGCTTCTTCCTCAACATCCTCTGAAGCAACATCATCAACTAAATCCTCCACAATTGGGACATCCTCCACACCCTCCACACTGTTGGTACCTAAATCCTCCACAATTTCAATATCCTCCACAATTTCAACATCATTCAACCCTAACACCGGATGCTCAATATATAAATGAACACTACATTCATTTGACTTCATTGATTTCATTGCTGCCTCACACATAAGATTGATGTCATTGTCACAACTTAGTTTATTTAAGCCACTATTAAGGCACGGATAATTCGGATGCATCCAATACATTGCCGTCAAATCGTGATAGCTCAAAGACTTAAATAACTCCACCAAATCAAAATAGTTTACGAAATCAATATCCATTGGAGGCACACTATTTACTGTACCACCTACATAAAAGAGTTTTCGATTTTCATCTCGTACAAATTTGCCTTGGGTGTGATAATAGAAGGTGATATTTGTTGTCATCTACAAAACAAAAGACAAAAAAACAGCATTTGTTTGGGGTTATTAAACAATTTCACATCAAGGACCACATACAACTTCCAAAATACACAAACATTAAACAATTCAAAATCAAGTCAAACAAGGACAAAATACACAGCATTAAACAACTCAAAATCATGTCCATTACGGTTTTCCTCTTAAACAACTCAAAATCATGTGGATCAGTAAACAAATCAAAATAGGGAAACAACTAAATAACCTCTTAAGTTAGGGCTTTTCTCTTAAATAACCTATTAGAAACGAAAATGGTGGAAGAAGATGAAAACCACGAAAAAAGAAAATCAAAGAACAGATAAAAATCAAACACTAAAAACCTAACCTTTGCGAAAATGGTAGAGAGTCGCGGCCAGATGCGTGTCAACGGCGTCCAAGAGCAGTAAAATGGTCTTCTCCTTCAACGGCGACTCTTCTTCGTTTTTCTTCTTCTGCACTTTCTCTCTCTGTCTACGGCGTCTCTTCTTCTTCTACGGCGAACACTGGTTCTTCTTCTTCTTTCTGCGCTTTCTCTCTCTCTGTCTCTGAGAAACAGCACTAAAATGGTGGAAATCTGGTTTTGAAAACCAGAAACCACTTCAGGGACTAATATGGGCGTTTTTAACATTTGTAAAGCAGGGACTTATTTGTCCCAAAATAAGCACTTAACATGACACGTGGCATTTAACGTACCACGTATGCGACGTTGGAACAGTTGAAGACGGCAAAATGGATGGAGGGACTAACGTGTCCCGTTTTGAAATTGTCAGGGACCAATGTGTCCCGAAAAAATTGTGAGGGACGAATTCGTCCCACAAAAAATTTGTCAAGGACCAATTTGGGCCTTTACTCTTTAAAAATTATTTAAATCCGCCGGAAATTCAACTCAATCCGCCGAAAAAGTCCGTCCCAGACCAAATCCGCCGGAAATGGTATTACCGACGGACTTTTTAAAAAAACCGTATTTTTAAAATTTGATTAAATCCGTCGAAAAGTGTATCAGATCCGCCGAAGATTTACCGTTTTTGAAAATCCGCCGGAAACGTCATTACCGGCGGATTTTTTGAAAAATACGGGGAAATTTAAATTTTGAAAATCCGCCGGAAAGGTACTCAAATCCGCCGGAAATCCCGTTTTCCGCCGAAAAAAATTTAATCCGCCGGAAAGTTGTGTTAGCGGCGGATTTGTCAGTGTATCCGTTGCACCCCTCTTCCTCTATATATAACTTCTTCAAATTTCTTCTCCACATTTCTTCTTCACACCCAAATTCTCTTCTTGAAGTTCCTCTGTTCCTTTCTACGAATTCTCTTCTTCTCTCTACTAAATATCTTCCTCTCTTTGGCAAATTTCTTCAATCTAAGGTATGTTTGTAGCATGAGTTAATAGTTTTAGTTTATGAATTATTTTATTATACGAGTTAGTTACTAATTGTGGTGTTGTTTGTATTGTTTGAGTTTGGTTTCCTTGGTGTTCCTCTTTGTTTGAATTGGGGATTCGCATCAAGTTAGAGCCTTCTCTTCACTACGGTTAATTATCAAAGTTATTAGTTGTCATAAAACGTTATTTGATTTTATTAGTTTAAATTTCTTTATTAAGTAAATATCAAATATTATAATATATTAGTTTATAAATAAATACGAAATATAATAATATATTACTAATTGTGGTGTTGTTTGTTTAGGTATTGTTTGAGTTTGGTTTCCTCTTTTTTCCTCTTTGTTTGAGTTGGGGATTCGCATCAAGTCAGAGCCTTCTCTTCACTACGGTTAGTTATCAAAGTCATTAGTTGGTATAAAATGTTATTTGATTTTGTTAGTTTGAATTTCTTTATTAAGTAAATATCAAATATTATAATATATTAATACTAATACTATAATATATTAGTTTATAAAAAATAAATTAATTAATATATCAATATATCAAAAAGTAATATTTGATAGTTTATTTCATTTACTTTGTTAAAAAATAAAGTCAATGTAATTAATAAATCTGAAATATAATAATATATTAGTTAAAAAATAAATTCAATGTATTGTTTGTAATTTTTTTAGATAAATACAAAATATTATTAATTTCTGTTGATGTTAATTAATATATCAATATATATCAAAAATTAATATTTGACAGTTTATTTCATTTACTTTGAATAGTTATGATATTTAATTTTTTGATAATCAAAAATTGGATAGTTTGTTTAAAACATCGTAATTTATAGTTATTATTTAGTCAAAATGTTATTTATGTTGTTAGTACATAGATCCCTATATTATGATAATGATAATATTTATTGTAGTGTAGTACATAGATCCTGAAATTATGGATCGTAGTTTATTTTCCTGGAAGATCCGGTTTAAAGCGACGTTTTGTAGAAGGAGTAGAAGAGTTTATTTTTTGTGCTAAGCGTCATGAAGAATTTGCGCGACAAGGCGGAATTAGATGTCCGTGCTTGAAATGTTCATTTCGATTTATAAGAAATGAAGAAGAAGTTAGAGTTGATTTGTACAATAATGGGTTTAGGCCAAATTATTGGATATGGAGTCGTCACGAGGAACTAGGACCTGGGGTAGCTGCAGTTCCTACGGTTAATGTTTAGGTTGAATTAGTAGCTCCCACATCAAGTAGTTATCCAGCGACTACGACATCTGGAGGCCAAATTATACAACTGTTAGATGTTTATCAGGGAATGATATCTGACGCTGTTGGAGTAAATTTGGATTTTTAAGAACCAGAATATGATGCTGACGAAGTTCCAAATAAGGAAGCTCAAAGGTTTTACATGTATTTGAGTGAGACAAATAAACCATTATTTGAAGGATTTAAAGACTCAAAATTATCAATGTGTGTTCGGTTGTTGGGTCTTAAGTCTCAATTTAATGTTGCTGAGTTGTGCATGGAATATATGACCAAAATGATGTTGGATGCAACCCCCATTAGAGGGCTTTTGCCGTAGAGTTATTATGATGCTAAAAGACTGGTATCGAAGCTTGGCTTAAAATCTAAAAGAATTGATTGTTGTGTGTCTGGTTGCATGCTCTATTATAACAATGAGTTTGGCATAAATGATGGAGAGTTGTCGAAATGCAAGTTGTTTGGAGAGCCACGCTATCGTGTCAGTAGGAAAGGGATGAGCAGAGGCAAACTGGTTCCAGGAAAAGCAATGTTCTATCTGCCGTTTATACCAAGGCTACAGAGGATGTTTACTTTAATGGAGACCGCGGGTAAAATGACGTGGCACCATCAAAATAGAAATAATTCTGGTGAATTACGTCACCCATCTGATGGTGAAGCTTGGAAGCATTTTGATCGTGTTCATCCAGATTTTGCCAGTGATCCACGCAATGTTCGGCTTGGTTTATGCTCTGATGGTTTCACACCATATATTCAAGCCTCGGCAACACCGTATTCATGTTGGCCAGTTATTGTTACCCCATACAACCTTCCTCCAGAAATGTGTATGTCTAAACCATACATGTTTTTAAATTCTATTATTCCAGGGCCAAGTAATCCAACAGCCGGTATTGACATATATTTGCAACCTTTGATTGATGACCTAAAAAGGTTGTGGAATGGTGTTTTAACTTATGATGCAGCACGCAAACAAAATTTTGTGATGAGGGCGGGTTTGATGTGGACCATTAATGACTTCCCTGCCGATGGAATGTTGTCTGGATGGGGGACACATGGTAAGATGGCGTGTCCGATTTGCATGGTTGACACAAAGGCTTTTACTCTTAAATACGGAGGAAAAACTTCATGGTTTGACTCGCACCGTAGGTTCTTACCTATGGATCACCCATTTAGAAAGCAGAAATATGCGTTAATCAAGGGAAATGTTGAAACAGCTGGACCTCCTCGTAGGTTGACACCAGAGGAAGTTTGGAATAGTGTTAGGGATATCCCTCCTGTGGAAGTCGTAGCGGGTGTTGTTTCTCCTCCAGATGGCTATGGACAATGGCACAATTGGACAAAAAAAGGTATTTTTTGGGAACTTCCCTATTGGAAAGATAATCTATTGAGACACAATCTCGATGTAATGCATATAGAGAAGAATTTTTTTGACAACATATTTAACACTGTCATGAACGTGAAAGGCAAAACGAAAGACAATGAGAAAGCTAGGAAGGATATAGATCATTACTGTAGACGAAATGATTTGTTGTTGGTTGAGCAAGGTACTAGGACTTTGAAACCCAAAGCCAATTATACTTTATCTACCGAACAAGTGAAAGCAGTTTATTAGTGGATAAAAGAGTTGAAAATGCCAGATGGTTATTCTTCCAATTTATCTAGATGTGCGGATGTGGATAATAGGAGGTTGCATGGGATGAAGAGCCATGATTGTCATGTATTCATGGAGTGCTTACTTCCTATCACTTTTAGTTTGTTGCCAACACGCGTTTTGAATCCGCTCATTGAAATAAGTCAATACTTTAAGAATTTGTGTTCTGCAACGCTAAAAGCTGATGATCTTTCAAAAATGGAACAAGATATCCCACTTATCTTATGCAAGTTGGAGCACCTACCGGTGCATCTCGCATATGAAGCTAAGTCAATACTTTAAGAATTTGTGTTTCGCCTGGTTTCTTTGATTATATGGAGCATCTACCGGTGCATCTCGCATATGAAGCTAAACTTGGCGGACCTGTCCAATACAGATGGATGTATCCATTTGAAAGGTTAGTTAATTTTTATAATATAGGAAACAAGTTTAAAATATATTATTATTATTATGTTAATTAATATCATTTTCTCTAGGTTCATGGGTGATTCAAAAAGATCGGTGAAAAACAAAGCTAGAGTTGAAGGATCGATATGTTCTTCTTACTTACACTCTGAAACAACCCATTTTTGTTCTTATTGTTTCAAGAATGAGTTTGCTCCTGGAAGCAATCGAAATGAAATGGATACTGAATGTCCTAGACATCATTTAGCTTTGTCTGTCTTTTGTCTACCCGGTCGTCCATCTGGGAAGGACTCAATTCACTGGCTAATAGATGAAGAGTTAAGTTCAGCACATGTTCATGTGTTGATAAACTGTACTGAGGTGCAACCATTTATTGAGTATGTTCCTCAACATTAACTATCGATCTTAATTAGTTAATATAAAGGAGACAAATGTGTAACAATTAATTATTTCTTTTTAGGGAATTCTTGTCATTAGAGGACGTAAGTGAGCAACAATCTTCTGCTCATATTAATGCACATTTTCCAACGTGGTTTAGGCAACATGTTTATGCCCTCCCACCAACTCCTACCAACCAACACTTGAGGAACATATCAGACGGTCCTCGAAGATGTGTTAAAGAATGGCACACATACTTTGTCAATGAATATAAATTTCACACCAATGAATGGACACAGGGCAGAGAAACAGTCAATAGTGGAGTTTGCATGAAGGGTGTCACTGGAGGAGGTGAATATGATTTTTATGGTGTGGTTCAACACATATATGAACTTTCGTACCCCCATCTAGATTTTAGTCAGAAGGTAGTGGTTTTTTTATTGTAATTGGTTTGATCCGTCTGCTCGAGGAACAAAGGTGAATCCAAAGTCAAATATAGTGGACATTAAAATGAATAGTAGATATCGACTGTATGATTCGTTCGTCATTGCACAAAATGTGAGACAAGTCTATTATGTCCCTTATCCATCAACGCGGACTGATAGGCGTGGTTGGTATGTCGCAATTAAAACAAAATCAAGAGGTCGGATTGAGACAAATGATGACACGGTGGAAGATGTGCCATATCAAATGGAAGAGAAGTCTAATGTAAATGAAGTGATTCAAGTTGAACCCATTACTCGTTTATGTGATGAGCCAAACACCGGCGATGAAGTTGATGACGAAGAAGATGCTGATGAAGATGCAACAGACCACATTGGTGTATCAAGAATTCACTCCTCTAATGATGATGATTTTGAGAATGAATGAGATTTCAATTAGTTATTTTATGTTTCAACAATATATGTTAACCTATTTTTAATCAAGGACGTAATTTATGTTTGTTTAATTAGTATGTTTATATATTTTTGTTTAGTATGTTTATGTTAACCTTGTTTAGTATATGTTTGTTTGTTTAAATGTATATGTCTAGATACGGTCATGGCATCGTCTCACTCAGGATCCGATCATGACAACACATATGTTCCTCCACCTGTCACGGGTGATGGCGCCAGCCCTAGCAGGAGGAAGACTTCTGCTCGCCTAGGGCGTCGTCGTCAGCCTGCTCGTGTTGTTGTTTCTGGTGGCAGATATTTGCCACCACCTGGGTCTGAGGGTGCTAGTAGTAGTACTGCAGGGCAGCCAGTGATTCCTGATGGTACCGAGGGCTTACCCCAGTGATTCCTGGGGTACGCGCATTTACTGTTAACCAGGAGGTGGTGAGGTATACAACTGATGGTCGTATCATATTGGAGACTGCTGGCGATTCGTAAGTATATATATTATTATTTATTAATTTATTTTTGTTGCCTTTTATATAACTTATATAATTCGGTGTAATAAAATTCATATTTTTTTTAATGTAATACAGGTTTCTTCCTTCGAATGCTACAGCTAGCGTCATCACAAAAACAATTAAGGAGAATTTCACCGGCAGCTGGAAGAATTGGACGGCGGTTAGAAAAGATAAAAAGGCAATTGCGAGGATGTTAAGATCATTCTTGGTAACTTGTTCTACGAAATAATTAATTTGGTGTGTTATCTTATTGACTTGATTAATTAATTTGTCTTATTAACAACATTATTGTAAATTTCTTAAATAGGAAAAATGTACATGGTTACCAGAGCAGCAAAAAGAAGTTGAGAGAGTGTTCCATAAGAGGTGTTCCCATCGCTATTCTGAATTACTGCGGGATGCACGCAATAAGAATGTGAAGGCATCTTATATGGGAGACTCAACTTGGGCTTGGTTCAAAAAGTATTGGGAGACACCAGAATTTAAGAATTATTGTGAGAAAAACAAGAAGAACCGTGCTTCTGAAAAAGGTGGATGCATACACACAAGAGGGAGTGTTAATACTGCAACCCACCTTTTTCAGAAATAATAAAGTAGTAAATTAAATTTACCAAACGCCTGTGATGTCTCAGCTGATGTCTCACCACTCGAGGCCATCATCATCACATATGCCATCCTACCTACTGCAGCAGCATTTCGGCGGTGCATTTCAGCGGTGGCCTCAGCCCCAGTATTCCCAGCAGTATATGCACCCCAGTATTCCCAGCAGTATTCACCGCAGCAGGTTCAGCACCGCCAGCAGCAGCCATACCAGCACCCCTAGCAGCAGTCACCCCACCAGCCATACCAACACCCCCAGCAGCAGTCACCCCACCAGCCCAACTCAAACATTGATCTTAATATCGATACGATTAGTGCTTTTCTTGCATCATATGATACCTATTATCATGGTGATGAGTCAGGCCAGCAGCCACCCCAGTAGCTTTGGATCGTTTAAAATTAATTAATTATTTAAAATTAATTACTATAATCTATTAATTAATAAATTAATTAACAATTAAATTAATTATTAATTTTCATTCCTAATTTTTATTTTTTTAATTAGTAAATTAATTAATAATTAAATTAATTATTAAATTTTATTTTTTATCAATAATTAAACTTTTTAATAAAATAATATTAATTTTTTAAATTAAACGAAAATGAACTTCCGGCGTATTTCAAGGTTTTTCCGGCGGATTTTTTATTTATTTTTTCTAAAAAAAAATTTCCGGCGGATTTAACGGGTTTTCCGACGGATTTTTATTTTAAAAAAAAAAGTTTTTCCTGACGGATTTAATGGGATTTCCGGCGGATTTTTTTTTTTAAAAAAAGTTTTGTCCGGCGGATTTTTGGGCGGGATTTCCGGCGGTAATGTTATGAGATTTTTTTATGGAGTTTCCGGCGGATTTTTTCGGCGCCACGAAATTACCGACGAATAATCCGCCGGAAACCATTTGCTGCGAGCTGGCTACCGACGCAAAAAATCTGCCGGAAAGTCCAAATTTTCGGCGAATTTTTGACTTTTCTGGCATATTTTGCCCACCAAAAAAACCAACTTTTCTTGTAGTGATAAGTTGTGTGGAACTCGATGCATGGTCTCACATGGTTATATGCATGGGCCATGCATATATGATTGTGAGGACTTTCGTATATGCAAGACCTAATTTGTGGGCAAAGGAAGGGGGAAGGGTTGCACGACCTCGTGTAAAGGCACGCGCATCGTGTAGGCTCCCTTGTAAGGCTCACACATCACTCGAAAATGTCCATTTTAGCTTCACATCTTTAGAGTGTGTTTGTTTCAAATTACTTTCGATTTTTACATTGACAAAGAGAGCCTATATATAAGTGAACTCTTTTTTTTTACAACAATAAGTGAACTCTCTTATAAATGTCTTCTATCTAACTAATTATATTCCATGCTAGTATGTCGTGCGAGTGGGATCCAATGATATACCATAAAAAGCATCAGGGCGGACTGATAGGTGTGCAGGCCTGTGCAATTGCACAGGGCCTCCACCAAAAAAAAAAATTTTAGGGTCCCATTTTTTTAACCCCAACCAGCCCAGCCCATTGCTTATTCACCTACCTTAAAAAAAAAAACATAAGTCTTCAGATTTTTTCTTTATTCACACTTACGACCCAAAAAAAAAACATTATACCAATATCACTTTTTAAGTAGCTAGGAGGTTGTGGGTTTTGAATGATCTTTTGGAGTATTGGATATCTCTTTTGTTAGATTTTGTAATATCAAATGCATAACCAACTTTGTGATGAAAGTTTGTATATTCATTAAAAATTGAGTAAGTGATCCATAACTTTGATTGTTATAGTACTTTTGTTGTCTAGCAATGTAATATATGTGATCATCGAATAGCAGTTAGCTTTGGGCTACCTTTCTTGAGGTTGAATATCTCTCTTTTTATCAAATAGCCAAAGGCATTGAATGTAACAAAGCTATGAATTCAGGTGCTAGCCATAGATTTGAATATCTCTCTTTGTATTAAAGTTTGAGTTTTATTTGGAAAAATATAATTAAGGCCCCTTTTTTATCATTTGCACAGGACCTCTGTATCGTTTGGGCCGGCCCCAAAAAGCATATCATATGCCAAGAACTTAAGCACCACATAAAAATATTGAAAGGATCATTTCCAATGTTAGATAGAACAATGTGATTATAGTACTATGTATTAATATTTTAAAAGGGTGATGTCCTGTAGTAGTTGACTGATCATACTCTCCACGTGGTTATGATAAACAATAATATTGGATACAGTACATAATACCAGATGCTTTATTTAATCGCAGTCCATAAAATGTAAATAAAGAGTTAGTTGCTGGTACTGTCTGAACTCATTGATTGTTTAAGGAAACAAAAGTATCTTCCTTTGGATACAAAAATCTTTTCACATGCTTAAGGTTTAAGGCCAAGCACAAGTATATATAAGTGCCGACGAGAGCAGAACGTACAATATTATAAAAATATAGGTGGGGCCACTATTTCCAATATGGGAAACCTTAAAGAATCCGAAATTATTTCCAATATGAGTAATTAAGTGACGTTTTTCGATCTTTTGTGGGAGTATAATTAACTACAAGTTGCACAGTCCACCACATGCGAGATTTCTGATCACTGATTCTTAAGTAGCACCAACTATGAAAACCATCGTGATGTGATGTGGGTTCCCATTGGAATTTGATCGGTTGGCGAGCTAACTACTTCACCTTCCGTTTTATATTACTTGTCGATTTTTGAAAATAAACTTATTTCTTTTTAATCGTTGATAGTTTAAAGTTACATTAATTACTTATTTTTGAATTGTATTTTTAGTTACATTTTTTTGATAAGCAAAAAATTATATTAAGGAGAGTACAATGGTTACTCCAACCCGTACATGCTGTTTGGGGTAGCCTTGGACGAGATATGACATGCCTGCACGCTACAACAAAATCTTGAAAAAAAAACACACCTTTTAGAAGTGCTTATACTAAAAGCGCCCCTTATTTTGAAACATGCAACCAATCAGAAGCGCTTGGGAGCACAGGCGCTCCCTATTTGAAAACACGGATCCACATTCAGGGGCGCCTCTTACTGAGCGCTCCCAAACTAGAACACGGAACCACAATCAGGGGTGCTTTACACACGAGCGCCCCCAATTCCTAGAACACGAAGCCACCTTCTGGGGCGCTTTATATACACGAGCGCCCCCAATTCCTAGAACACGGAGCCACCACCAGGGGCGCTTCCCACACGAGCGCCCACAATTCCTAGTTTTCTTTTAATTTTCATTTCTTTACCGTTGACAGTACTACTCCCTCTTTCCCTGTTTCCCTCTCTCACGCCATTCATGCATACTGTTCTCCCTCTCAGCACAGCAGAGCGCACCACCACTGGCCGTTGCGACGCTGCCGTTTCGTCTTCCGTCCGTCGTCGTTCCTTCGTCGCGACTCATCCTCTTCCATCGCGCAACGTGGCTGGTTCCCATTTCTCAGGTTAGCCCTTTTTCCCTTCAAACAAATCCGTTTTTCAGTTAGCGCTTTTCATATTCTTTTCTTCGATTCTTGCTTCCATTAGACCAACATTGTGATTTTAGAGTTTGTTTTGTTTCAATACTTGAGTTTCTACAAATCCTAAGTGCAACTACGGACATCACCAAACCTAAATCCCTAATACTTTTAATCATCTATGCTGAACTTAGATTTATTTGTTATTAACAACTGTGTTGTTAATAACTTTGAGCTTATATTATGTTTAAGTTGGATGCTTTAGGATTTTTGTAAGTTATAGTGCAATCATAGGATTTTCCTAAGAAGTGGGATTGATAATATAACAAAGTGTTTAAGTGAAATTAAAAAATAACAAAGTCTAATGTCTTAGGTTCAATATGGATAGAAAGTGGATGTCTGTCAATCGTCTGTTGAAAGAATATGCCGATGGAGTGGAATATTTTGTGAACTTTGTTGTTCGACGTTTAGGAACTTCTAGTAAGTTCAAGTGTCCTTGTTTAAGTTGTTGTTACGCCAACCGAGTTACTGCAGTTGAGTTGGAGAGACATTAAAGGCCAACAGAATCGATCAAAGTTATATTTGTTGGACAATGCACGGTGAGGAAAGGGGTGAACCTTCAAATATGGATAATAGTACTCAGAGATGTGATACGGTTGATTATCCTGAAACACATGCATACATTTGATGGCGACCAATTTGAAGAGATGGAAAAGGAGGTTGAAGACGATCTTAATGATTGTCCTCAAATGTTTGAGAAGTTGATAACCGACGCGGAGACATCGCTGTATGCGGGTTGTACTGAATTCAAAAAGTTATTGGCTGTGATAAAGCTGTGTAACTTGAAAACTTGCCACGGATGGACGAATAAGAGCTTTACGGAATTACTCGCACTATTGAAAGATATGTTGCCGGAAGATAATGTGCTCCCTTCTCGGACGTATGATGCAAAACAAATGTTAGGCACCATTGGTTTGAACTATGAGAAGATACATGCTTGTCCAAATGATTGCATTTTATTTCGGAATGAACATGCATTGTTAAAGTCGTGCCCTAAATGTAATGCATCGTGGTATAAGAAGGAAGAATCTGCTCCAAAAAAGGTATTGTGGTATTTTCCCATAATTCCTCGATTTAGGCGTATGTACCGTAGTTCGGAAGATGCAAAACAGTTGACTTGGCATGACGATGAAAGGATTAAAGATGGCATGCTACGACACCCGGCGGATTCTCCGCAGTGGAAAAAAATTGATATTGATTATCCTGATTTCGGGCATGACCCAAGAAACCTACGCCTTGCATTGTCTGCCGATGGATTTAACCTGCGCGGTATCCAGAGTAGCTCCCACAGTACATGGCCTGTGATTTTGGCGATTTATAACTTACCTTCATGGCTTTGCATGAAACACAAATATATGATGTTGTCTTTGTTAATTTCTGGCCCCAAACAACCCGGAAATGATATTGACGTATACTTGGCTCCTTTAATAGACGACTTGAAGAAAATGTGGGAGATTGGGGTAGAGGTGTATGATGGGTTCAGAGAAGAAAATTTCATTCTAAAGGGTATGATTTTGGCACCATTAATGACTTTCCAGCATACGGCAATCTATCTGGGTACAGTAACAAAGGTCAGTGTGCATGTCTTATATGTGAATTGATAATACAGATTGGATGTGGTTGGAACATGGTAGGAAGAATATATATATCTTGGCCATCAGAGATTTTTGCCTCCAACTCATCAATATCGGGTGTGGAGAAAGGCATTCAATGGGAATTCAGAAACTTGTAAAGCTCCCCCGCCTTTGACCGGTGAACAACTATTTGAAAAGGTGAAAGATTTGAACATTAAATTTGGGAAGCCTTTTGCAGGAGAGCTTGCCAAACAAGGGTGGAAGAAAAAGTCGATTTTTCTTTGAGTTGCCATACCGGAAGTCATTACACGTAAGACATTTTATTGATGTGATGCATGTTGAAAAAAATGTATTCGAAAGTGTCATTGGTACCTTACTCAATATGCCAGGGAAGACTAAAGATACCATCAACATGTACAAGGTTGGATTTTGTTAGTATGGGGTTGAGACCCGAATTGGGTCCGATAAAGAAGGGTACACATACATATCTACCTCCGGCAGCTTATACTGCTAGCCACTAGGAATGGCTTGCTACTTCCTAGTTCATCCTAGCCATTCCTAGTTCATTGTAAGTGATTAAGAAAAGATTAGGAATAAGATAGGATTAGCTAGCCACTTCCGTTTTCATGCTAGCCACTTCCTAGTTCATTATATCGATGAAAGTTCCAGAGGGGGTACTCTTCAAATGTTAAAGTTAAAGTTCCAGAGGGGTACTCTTCAAACGTTACGAACCTTGTATAGATGAAATACCTCAAGTTAAAGTCTCTAAAATCTCATGATTGTCATGTTTTCATGGATAATTTGCTACCCATTGGTATACGATCCATTATACCCAACAAAGTGCGTCAGGCCATACACTACAAGAATATCGCGTATTACCGGCGGATTTTTTCCGCCGGTAAGTTTTCGGCGGATATTTTCCGTCGGTAACTTTCCGGCGGAAAAAATCGTATTTCCGGCGGATTTTGTTCTGTCGGTAACTTTCCGGCAGAAAAAATGGTATTTCCGGCGGATTAGAATAAATAAATTTCAAATTTGCTTTTTTTAATTAATTTTGCCTCAATTTCGCCGGCCTCTTTAGGCTGTGCCGGGCGGTGCACTTTCAGCCCATCATATTATATGGAATTTTAAAGAAATTCTCGTGCGTCCATTTTTGTGCCAATTTTTTATTAAAGGCTAAAGAGCCCCCGGGGTCCCTTATCTTTATTTAAAGTAACGATTTGGTCCTTTATCTTTTTTTTGTCCCAAATCAATCCTTTATGTTTTAAATTTTTGACACATAAATCCTTTTCTGTCCCAAATCAGTCCTTTATGTTTGAAATTTTTAACACATAAATCCTTTTTTTTGACACATAAATCAACATTGTTAACGGAAAAGGATTTATGTGTCAAAAATTTGAAAGATAAAGGACTTATTTGGGACAAAAAAAACATAAAGGACTAATTCGTTACTTTAAATAAAGATAAGGGACCCTGAGAGCACTTTAGCCTTTATTAAATATCTTTTATACCATGACCAATACCCCAGTTAGTTCTATACATATGACCTGAAAAAAATTCAAAGAAACTTTTGCCCTTTGATCAAAATAAATATAAGTGGGGGCAGTTTTCCGGCGGATTTTTTTGAATTTCCGGCGGATTTTCCAAAAAAAAAAAGAAAAAAATTTCAAAAATCCGCCAGAAATTCAAAAAATCCCCCGGAAATGTAGCCGAAAATTTTCCGGCGGATTTTGTTTAAAAATAATATTAAAAAATTTCAAAAAATCCGCCGGAAATGTTAAAAATCCGCCGGTAAATCCGCCAGAATATTTTGAAATTCCTATAAATAAAACTTTCTCCTACACTATTCTCATTCTCTCATTTCACTCTTTATTTCCTTATCACTTTCTCCTACACTCTTCTACATTTCTTCTCTTCTTCCTACTCATTCATTCTCACTTATTCATTCTTATTTCTTCTTTCTCATATACTCTTCAAACTTAATTAAATTTCTCTACATATCTCTTTTCTATATTTCCCATTTCTTCTTCCTTCTCACTTCTTCTTATTTCTTCATTCAGATACTCTTATTTATTCTTATTCCTTCTCACTTATTCATTCTTATTCTCTCCTACTTTATTTTTCCATACACTCTTTCATATATTCTTATTTTTTTGACACAACTCTCTTTCATTCTAATTTCTCTATTACTTCTCATTCTATTCTATATAATTTTTTTCTCACATTATAATTCATTTTTTATTACTTCTTATATTAAATCACAAAAATTCGAAAAATGTAAAAAAAATTAATTTTTTTTAAAAAACCGCCGGTAAATTTCCGGCGACATTTCCGGCAGATTTTTTGAATTACCGGCAGATTTTTTGAACTTTCGGTGGATTTTTTTTAAAAAAATCCATCGGAAATTCCAAAAATCCGCCGGTAAATTTCCGGCGGATTTTCCGCCGGGAATTTCCGGCGGATTTTTCGGCGCCACGAAATCCGCCGGAAAGCGTTTGCCACGAGTTGTCTACCGGCGCCAAAAATCCGGCGGAAAGTCCACATTTTCGGCGGATTTTTGGTTTTTCCGGCGGATTTTGTCCGCCGTAAAGTCCAATTTTTCTTGTAGTGATAACTAAACTTTGTTTCTTCTTTAAGGCGATTTGTAGTAGAGTGATTGACCCTGGAAAGTTGCCAGCTCTGCAAAGATCAATTACTGTCACTTTATGTGAGCTTGAGATGTTGTTTCTGCCTTCATTCTTTGACATAATAATTGCGCAATTCCCTCATCTTCAGAAACGAGTAGAGGTTTTCGAGACATTGTGGTGGAATCAGATTGTAAATTGGCGATTCAGCTTCTTCTCGATGGTGCTCCGCCATCACATGCCTTGTCGGAACTGATAAATGGTACTCGTGATTTTGACAGTCCATCATGTCGTCTTTAGTGGCACCATATTGATCGTTCAGCAAACAAAGAAGCTGATGTTCTAGCAAAATGTGGAGCGAAATCAACATCTCTGTGTTCTGTCTTTGAGGAACATCTGTTGTTTTTACTAGATACCCTGGGATTGGGTTGTAATGGATCTCCCTCAATGGGTTGATCCTCTTTTGGGCCTCTTGCCTTGCTTTTTTTTCTTTTGGGCTTTAAGCCCTTGTATTCACAAAAAAAACCCGTACAAGACTTAGAGGCCTCGTTAAAACTTCATTGGGCCAAAACTCAATTGGAAAAAGACTCAAGAAAGAAAAAGAGTATCCCTAGTGATTTAAATATATTGGCATAATACTAATTATTAGTGATTTATTTAATTGATCGAAATTATTTAAATTGAAAATGACTTGTTGATTTATTAAGTATAAGTTTTATGTGTGATTGATAATTAATTAAAGCTAAGTTAAAGTAATTAGAGTGGAAAGGAGCCTTAGGGAATAGAATGTTAAATGAAGGGTAAACCTGTCTTTTGCCTTGCCCATATTTAAACCCCTTCAGCTGGAACAAAATAGAAGAACCTTCATTTTGTTTGAAATTGAAAACAGATATTGAGAGAGAAGAGAGGGAGTGAGTGGCGAGAAGAGAAGGGGAGGGGAGTGATCCTCCATGCATGTCCAGAATTCCTACACCATTACAATCCTCATATCACCTTGTGGTCCATGGTTTCGTGAACGGCCCAATGCGGATATATGGAATGTGTCATGGATATTGCTTAATGTGATTGATGTATTGTGTTGGACTGGCTGGATTATTATCAGGATAAGTTAGAAGAGTAAACCTTAGTAAGCCGTGTGAGATCACCTAATAATAAGATCATGTTAGTACAAGACTAAGTTAAGACAAGTTCACTGTTAAGCATAAGCTCATGGTTTGATTAAGTTCATTGTTCACTGATCACAGTTCACGGTTTACTGCTCATTGGTTATTGTTCATCGCTCACTGTTCACTGCTCATTGTTCATGGTATATATTATATACATCATTGCTGGGGTAACGACCCTGTTCATGGATTAGCGTACTAGTGGGAGAGGAAGTCATGAGCCTTATCCCCTAGGCCCACTGCATTGTTGTCCCTAAGGTAGTAGAAATGGCCGGGGACTGGGTTTGCCGGAATCTATAAAATAAGACCCGGTGATATGCTAAGAATCATTGTCATTGTGTGTGCCTTGTGTGTCGCTTAGAAGGGCCACGAGTACACGTTGTATGTTCCCCGTAGTCGACTTAAGGGCTACGATTCATGAAATCAAGCATAATTGAACCGAGAGAGTTAGTAAGGGGTCTCGATAGAACTCACTGAGACAAGTTGTCTCACCCAATCCATTGTTGTTGTTTTTCAGTCAAGCTGGGAAAGTTGAAGACCGTGAGGCACGGCTATGGAGACGCTTGAAGAGTTGCTGACGACATTCATTTTGTCATGTTATGTATCTTTGTATTTCAGTTTCCTTTGTATCTCTGTATATTTTTAGTACCTTAGATGTACGATTGTACGACTTATGTCATGAAGTTGTAAATCGCTTCCGCAGACTTTCGGTTTTGAGTATTGAACACTAGTTTGAGTTATGTGAGGACCGACTTTAATTATATTATGTTCAGATATGTAAATGCGTTTGATGAGTTTCATCGAAATGTAGAATGTGTTCAATATTTTAAAAGGAAAGTCACTCTGATGTATGCCAGTAGTGCATTTCGGTAGTTTCTACAAGTTAGAAACTATCGGGGTGTTACAAATGGTATCAGAGCAGTTCGACCTAGTCGGGCTTAGAATCATGAGTCTCTTAAGTCCTCTAAGTGTGATTCCTCTTTATATGCTATTAGACGTTTAGCCTGATCAACTAAACACTTTGTGCATATTTTGCAGAATCATGGCTGGTGGAAGTAGGAGAAGCGTCCCCGTTGATCCGAATACCGAATGGATGCAGAATGTGATCGAGAGACAACAGAAGATGATGGAAGATATGTTGCTAATGCAGCAGAATGCTCAAGCTCCGCCTCAGCAAATTCCTGAGCCTCAAGTTGACCCAAGGAGGGTTTTCTCTGAATTCCTGAAAATGAAGCCGTCCGAGTTCAGAGGAGGACCAGATGTCATGGAAGCCCAGCATTGGCTAGATGACATAGAGAAGATTTTCGTAGCTATGCAAGTCCCTGATGAGGACAAGCTGAGATTGGCGACACATATGCTGAAGGGAGAAGCTAACAACTGGTGGGCTAACGCCAAAGCCATGATGGCAACTATGGGTACTCCCCAGACTTGGGAACATTTCAGGCAGGTATTCTTTCCGACAGCTATGAGGTTTGACAAGGAGAATGAGTTTCTGACTCTCACTCAAGGAAGTTCAACTGTGGGTCAGTACGCGGCTAAGTTTGAAGAGTTATATCAATTCTTCGGTTTGGCCGGGTATGCTCCCAATGACAAGTGGAAAACCGAAAGGTTCAAGTATGGATTAAGGGAGGACATTGCTCAGAGTCTAAGTTCTTTTGCATATACCAATTATGCGGCCATGGTTCAGCAAGCTCATATAGCCGAAAGTGATTTGAAGAGGTTGTATGCTAGTAGAAAGGTATTCAATCAGAATAATAGGAAGGAGGTCGAATGGGCAGACAGGGACGATGAGTCAAGGGGTAACTTCGGTAAGGATAAGCAAGTGCGGACATCCGAGTTCTCAAAGCCTGAAAATTGTTCAAAGTGTGGAAAACCTCATAGGGGAGAATGTCGCATGGGCTCAGGTCATTGTTTCTTTTGCAAGGAGGAATGACACTACTCTAGGGATTGTCCCGCGAAGAAGAGGAATAGAGAGGGGACGGCTGCTCTGAAAGTATTTGTGTTGGACGCTCAGAAAGGGAAAGCTGATGATGATTCGATGAAAGGTATATTGTGTGCTAAATTGTTTGATTAGGTCCAATTTTGAGGACAAATTTTTTAAAAGTTGGGGTGAATGTAACATCCCCTATTTTTGCTATTTAAATATATTGGCATAATACTAATTATTAGTGATTTATTTAATTGATCGAAATTATTTAAATTGAAAATGACTTGTTGATTTATTAAGTATAAGTTTTATGTGTGATTGATAATTAATTAAAGTTAAGTTAAAGTAATTAGAGTGGAAAGGAGCCTTAGGGAATAGAATGTTAAGTGAAGGGTAAACCTGTCTTTTGCCTTGCCCATATTTAAACCCCTTCAGCTGGAACAAAATAGAAGAACCTTCATTTTGTTTGAAATTGAAAACAGATATTGAGAGAGAAGAGAGGGAGTGAGTGGCGAGAAGAGAAGGGGAGGGGAATGATCCTCCATGCATGTCCAGAATTCCTACACCATTACAATCCTCATATCACCCTCTTCCTATTGATATCAGATTCATCATCATCTTCCCCTTCCTCCACCAAATCACCAAATCGACCTACACCTCCATTGATGAAGCAATAGAGGTTTCATGACTTTGTTGGGTTTCCTTAGTGCTTTGGAAGTGGTTAGAAGAGTTGCATGTGGGTTGGGGAACAATTTCAGTGGCTGGGATCTTGCGTAGGTTGCTGGGTTCGAGTCTGAGTTGCTGATTCGAACAGTTCAGCCGTTGAGTTCGTGTTGTGAGCAACATCGTGTGTCCTTGGTCCGTGGAATTTCAGTCAAAATCTCGGTGTTGTGAGCGATCCTCATCGCTATAGGTGAGTTCTATACTCACTAGGGAAATTATCATGTGTTCTGGTTGAGTCTCGCGTTTCGAAACAAAAATAATTGGCGACAAGCCGCTTTGCGAAAACCCGTTTTAAATACCGAGTTATGTTGTTGTTTGATTGAGATGGTGGTTGATATTTATGGTTGTTATGATGAGTGATATATGGAGTGTTTGGCTGAATGATATTCTGTTATTAAAGGTTGATAAGTTAGGTATCGGTCGGGAAAAGATTTGGACACGAAACAGAGTCAAAAGCAGCACGAAATGGCCATTTTACAGGACTGTGCATCAGGCACGGATCGTGTGCCCTGGCACACGGATCGTGCGGATCCTTCTGATGCTTTCTGTAAAATTTCCATTTTGCGCACGGATCGTGCGCCATTAAGCACGGGTCGTGCGTATCTGTCTGACCCAGATTTTAAAAGGTGTCCAAACGGTTCCTAATTGATTCCAAACCTATCCTAATCCCTTCCCAATGTTATACGATGATAATATAACCGTAATTCATGGAAACTACTTGTGTTTGGATCATTGATATGTTCACGCTATTTTTAAGAACGACCCTTGTGGTCCATGGTTTCGTGAACGGCCCAATGCGGATATATGGAATGTGTCATGGATATTGCTTAATGTGATTGATGTATTGTGCTGGACTGGCTGGATTATTATCAGGATAAGTTAGAAGAGTAAACCTTAGTAAGCCGTGTGAGATCACCTAATAATAAGATCATGTTAGTACAAGACTAAGTTAAGTACAAGTTCACTGTTAAGCATAAGCTCATGGTTTGATTAAGTTCATTGTTCACTGATCACGGTTCACGGTTTACTGCTCATTGGTTATTGTTCATCGTTCACTGTTCACTGCTCATTTTCATGGTATATATTATATACATCATTGCTGGGGTGACGACCCTGTTCATGGATTAGCGTACTAGTGGGAAAGGAAGTCATGAGCCTTATCCCCTAGGCCCACTGCATTGTTGTCCCTAAGGTAGTAGAAATGGCCGGGGACTGGGTTTGCCGGAATCTTTAAAATAAGACCCGGTGATATGCTAAGAATCATTGTCATTGTGTGTGCCTTGTGTGACGCTTAGAAGGGCCACGAGTACACGTTGTATGTTCCCCGTAGTCGACTTAAGGGCTACGATTCATGAAATCAAGCATAATTGAACCGAGAGAGTTAGTAAGGGGTCTCGATAGAACTCACTGAGACAAGTTATCTCACCCAATCCATTGTTGTTGTTTTTTAGTCAAGTAGGGAAAGTTGAAGACCGTGAGGCACGGCTATGGAGACGCTTGAAGAGTTGCTGACGACATTCATTTTGTCATGTTATGTATCTTTGTATTTCAGTTTCCTTTGTATCTCTGTATATTTTTAGTACCTTAGATGTACGATTGTACGACTTATGTCATGAAGTTGTAAATCGCTTCCGCAGACTTTCGGTTTTGAGTATTGAACACTAGTTTGAGTTATGTGAGGACCGACTTTAATTATATTATGTTCAGATATGTAAGTGCGTTTGATGAGTTTCATCGAAATGTAGAATGTGTTCAATATTTTAAAAGGAAAGTCACCCTGATGTATGCCAGTAGTGCATTTCGGTGGTTTCTACAAGTTAGAAACTATCGGGGTGTTACAAATGGTATCAGAGCAGTTCGACCTAGTCGGGCTTAGAACATGAGTCTCTTAAGTCCTCTAAGTGTGATTCCTCTTTATATGCTATTAGACGTTTAGCCTGATCAACTAAACACTTTGTGCATATTTTGCAGAATCATGGCTGGTGGAAGTAGGAGAAGCGTCCCAGTTGATCCGAATACCGAATGGATGCAGAATGTGATCGAGAGACAACAGAAGATGATGGAAGATATGTTGCTAATGCAGCAGAATGCTCAAGCTCCGCCTCAGCAAATTCCTGAGCCTCAAGTTGACCCAAGGAGGGTTTTCTCTGAATTCCTGAAAATGAAGCTGTCCGAGTTCAGAGGAGGACCAGATGTCATGGAAGCCCAGCATTGGCTAGATGACATAGAGAAGATTTTCGTAGCTATGCAAGTCCCTGATGAGGACAAGCTGAGATTGGCGACACATATGCTGAAGGGAGAAGCTAACAACTGGTGGGCTAACGCCAAAGCCATGATGGCAACTATGGGTACTCCCCAGACTTGGGAACATTTCAGGCAGGTATTCTTTCCGACAGCTATGAGGTTTGACAAGGAGAATGAGTTTCTGACTCTCACTCAAGGAAGTTCAACTGTGGGTCAGTACGCGGCTAAGTTTGAAGAGTTATATCAATTCTTCGGTTTGGCCGGGTATGCTCCCAATGACAAGTGGAAAACCGAAAGGTTCAAGTATGGATTAAGGGAGGACATTGCTCAGAGTCTAAGTTCTTTTGCATATACCAATTATGCGGCCATGGTTCAGCAAGCTCATATAGCCGAAAGTGATTTGAAGAGGTTGTATGCTAGTAGAAAGGTATTCAATCAGAATAATAGGAAGAAGGTCGAATGGGCAGACCGGGACGATGAGTCAAGGGGTAACTTCGGTAAGGATAAGCAAGTGCGGACATCCGAGTTCTCAAAGCCTGAAAATTGTTCAAAGTGTGAAAAACCTCATAGGGGAGAATGTCGCATGGGCTCAGGTCATTGTTTCTTTTGCAAGGAGGAAGGACACTACTCTAGGGATTGTCCCGCGAAGAAGAGGAATAGAGAGGGGACGGCTGCTCCGAAAGTATTTGTGTTGGACGCTCAGAAAGGGAAAGCTGATGATGATTCGACGAAAGGTATATTGTGTGCTAAATTGTTTGATTAGGTCCAATTTTGAGGACAAATTTTTTAAAAGTTGGGGTGAATGTAACATCCCCTATTTTTGCTATTTAAATATATTGGCATAATACTAATTATTAGTGATTTATTTAATTGATCGAAATTATTTAAATTGAAAATGACTTGTTGATTTATTAAGTATAAGTTTTATGTGTGATTGATAATTAATTAAAGTTAAGTTAAAGTAATTAGAGTGGAAAGGAGCCTTAGGGAATAGAATGTTAAGTGAAGGGTAAACCTGTCTTTTGCCTTGCCCATATTTAAACCCCTTCAGCTGGAACAAAATAGAAGAACCTTCATTTTGTTTGAAATTGAAAACAGATATTGAGAGAGAAGAGAGGGAGTGAGTGGCGAGAAGAGAAGGGGAGGGGAGTGATCCTCCATGCATGTCCAGAATTCCTACACCATTACAATCCTCATATCACCCTCTTCCTATTGATATCAGATTCATCATCATCTTCCCCTTCCTCCACCAAATCACCAAATCGACCTACACCTCCCACTACAAGAAAAGCTGGACTTTGCGGCGGGCGAAATCCGCCGCAAAAGCCAAAATTGCGGCGGATATTTGGACTTTGCGGCGGAAGTTTTTCGCCGGTAGCTAGCTCGAAGCAAACGCGTTGCGGCGGATTATCCGCCGCAAGTTTGCGGCGGATTTAGCGCCGCCGCAAAATCCAACGCAAATTTGCGGCGGATAATCCGCCGGAAAAGGGGACAAATTTTTGACGCAATATATCCGCCGGAAAGTACCCAATATCCGCCGCAAATTATCCGCCGCAAAGTACCCCTTATCCGCCGCAAAACACCCGTTTTATTTTAAATTCCGTCGCAAACGACACAAATCCGCCGCAAAGTACCATTTTTTTTTAAAAAAAATTATTATTATTTTTAAAAAATAAATTTTATTTTTTTAAAAAAATCGTTTTAATTAAAAATATATATTATTTTATTAATTTTTTTAATTATTGATAAAAAAATAAAATCCAATAACTAATTAATTTTTAATTTAAAAAAATAAAAATTGGGAAAAGCAGTAAAAATATCCATACAATTAATGAAATATCTAGACAATTAATAAAATATCCAGACAAATAAATAAAATAATCTAAAGCTACTGGGGTGCCTGCCGGTTAATGTCATCAACATTATTATAATATGTATCATCTTGAAGTAAAGCACTGAGCGATGACATTTGGACATTAAGATCAATGTCCAGCGGGGGTGACCGCTGCTGGGGGTACTGCTGGTTTGGCTGGATCAGGGGTGACTGATGTTGGGGCTGCTGGTATGGCTGGCGGGGTGACTGATGTTGCTGCTGGTATGGCTGGGATGGCGGCGCATACTGCGGTGTATACTGCGGGGGATATTGGGATGCATACGGCGGGGGATACTGGGGTGCATACTGCTGCTGGTTGTACTGCTGCTGTGGCGGCGGCGGGTAGGATGCTGATGAGGATGGCCTCGAGCTAGACACTATCTGATCCTGCAAGAACTTAAAGCGCTCCTCCATGCGCTCCTCAGCTACCCTAGCCTGGTCCCGAATCGCCTGAATTTCCCGCTCACTTCGATCCCGAATCGCCTGAATTTCCCGATCGCTTTGCTGCTGCCGCTCGGCAATCTGACGCTGAGCCTCGCTCAGTTGCTGCATCAATTGCCTAACCTCATTCAACTCACCAGCATTGGGAACATAATTGCGACCAGTCGAGGATCCAGAATGTGAATCTGATAGACTCGGAATAATGCTTGTTCGAAAAGCAGCCGGTCCAATACCACCTGATCCTACCAGACGATTAGTCTTTTGGGGACCAAATGCTCTCTCTCAAACATCACGAGCTACTCTAGCCTCCTCCACTGGATCGACAGCTGCCCCACTGCCCTGTTGTGACTGATGGTACTCAGCCATCCCACCCTCGAAGCTCTCCTGAAAAAATAACCCAACAAATAAATAACTAATTATTAATATAAATAATAAACATTAATTAATATATATATATAATTGTAAAAGTAGTTTTACCTGAATACGCCTCGCCCGATCTGTAACGTACTCACCAGTCTCCTCCACCATATGCATGTGGCAATGCAACTCAGGCAAAGTGATTGGCCTTTGTTCCCTCTCCACCTATATATATATATATATATATATATATATATATATATATATATATTATTAATTAAATACACATATTGAAAATGACTAGTTAATTATTATAAATAATTAATTAATTAATCAAGTAATAAATTAAGTAATAAATTTACCAAACGTATGTAATGCGTTGCAGTATTAACACTCCCCCCGTGTGTGTGCAGCCACCTTTTTCAGAAGCACGGTTCTTCTTGGCTTTCTCACAATAATTCTTAAATCCTTCATCTTTCTCCCAATACTCATTAAACTCAGCCCAAGTTGAGTCTCCCATATAAGATGGCTTCGTACGCGTATTGCGCGCCCTCCGCATCAATTCAGAATAGCGATGAGAACATCTCTTATGGAACACTCTCTCAACTGCGGCTTGCTCCCCTGGATACCATGTACATTTTTCCTATTTAAGAAATTTACAATAATGTTGTTAATTATAAGGCAATAATTAATTAATTAATCAAGTCAATATAAAAGATAATACACCAAATTAATTATTTCGTAGAATCGAATAACTTACCAAAAATGATCTTAACATCTTCTTATTTACATCCTTATCTTTTCTAACTTCCGTCCAGTTCTTCCAGCTCTTGGTAAAATTCTCCTTGATTGTTTTTGTGATGGCGGTAGCTGAAGCCTTCGAAGGAATAAAACTGCATTAAAAAAATGAATTTTGTTACACCAAATATAAGTTATATATATATATAAATGGCAACAAAAATAAATTAATAAATAATATATATATATATATATATATATATATATATATATATATATATATATATATATATATATAGACTTACGAATCGCCAACAATCTGCAATATGATACGCCCATCAGGTGTAACCCTAATCGCCTCAGTCCCATCAATGAATGTGCGTACCCCATCCGCATCAACATGTGTCGGGGATAAGCCCTCAGTACCAACAGGAATCGATGGGCCCCCTGCAGTACTAGTACTAGCACCATCCTCAGACACAGGTGGTGGCAAATATCCGCCAGTAGTAACAACAACACGCGCAGGCTGAGTACGGCGCCCTAGGCTAGTAGATGTCTTCCGCCTGCTAGTGCTGGCGGCATCGGGAGGTGGAGGAGGAACATATGCGCCGTCATGATCGGATTCCGAGTCATCATGAGATTCCATATCTGTATAGATCTAGCTAAACATATACATTTAAACAAAACAAACATATACTAAACAAGGTTAACATAAACATATACAAAACTCATGCATTAAAATAAATAATTTGAATCCCATTCATTCTCAAACAAATAACATCCTTCATTAAAAATAACATCTTCATAATTAAAAATAGAATTGTTGAAACATAAATTACATTCATTCTAATTTGAATCCCATTCATTCTCAAAATCATCATCATCGGAGGAGTGAATTCTTGATACACCAATGTGGTCTGTTGCATCATCACCATCAGCATCTTCGTCATCAACAACTTCATCGCCGGTGTTTGGCTCATCACATAAACGAACAATGGGTTCAACTTGAATCACTTCATTTACATTAGACATCTCTTCCATTTGATATGGCATATCTTCCACCGTGTCATCATTTGTCTGATCAATGCGACCTCTTGGTTTTGTTTTAATTGCGACACACCAACCACGCCTATCAGTCCGCATTGATGGATAAGGGACATAATAGACTTGTCTCACATTTTGTGCAATGACGAACGGATCATACGGTCGATATCTACCATTCATTTTAATGTCCACTGTATTTGACTTTGGATTCACCTTTGTTCCTCGAGCAGACGGATCAAACCAATTACAATAAAAAACCACTACCTTTGGACTAAAATTTAGATGGGGGTACTGAAGTTCATATATGTGTTGAACCACACCATAAAAATCATCTTCACCTCCTCCAGTGACCCCCTTCATGCACACTCCACTATTGACTGTCTCTCTGCCCTGTGTCCATTCATTGGTGTGAAATTTGTATCCATTGACAAAGTATGTGTGCCATTCTTTAACACATCTTCGAGGACCGTCTGATATGTTCCTCAAGTGTTGGTTGGTAGGATTTGGCGGGAGGGAATACACATATTGACTAAACCACATTGGAAAATGCGCATGAATATGAGCAGAAGATTGGTCTTCACGTACTGCCTCTGATGACAAGAACTCCCTAAAAAGAAATAATTTAATTGTTACACTTGTCTACTATATTAACTAATTAAGATCGATTGTTAATGTTGAGGAACATACTCAATAAATGGTTGCACCTCAGTACAGTTTATCAACACATGAACATGTGCTGAACTTAACTCTTCATCTGTTAGCCAGTGAGTTGACTCCTTCCCAGATGGACGACCGGGTAGACAAAAGACAGACAAAGCCAAAGGATGTCGCCATTCAGTATCCACTTCATTTCGACTGCTTCCAGGAGCAAACTGATTCTTGAAATAATGAGAACAAAAATGTGTTGTTTCACGGTGTAGGTAAGAAGAACATATCGATCCTTCAACTCTAGCTTTGTTTTTCACCGATCTTTTTGAATCACCCATGAACCTAGAGAATATGATATTAATATATTAATAGTCATATAATATTTTAATTTAAACTTGTTTCTTATATTATAAAAATTAGCTGACCTTTCAAACGGATACATCCATCTGTATTGGACAGGTCCGCCAAGTTTAGCTTCATATGCGAGATGCACCGGTAGATGCTCCATAGAATCAAAGAAACCAGGTGGAAATACTCTCTCCAACTTGCATAAGATAAGTGGGATGTCTTGTTCCATTTTTGAAAGATCATCAGCTTTTAGCGTTGCAGAACACAAATTCTTAAAGTATTGACTTATTTCAATGAGCGGATTCAAAACGTGTGTTGGCAACGAACTAAAAGCGATAGGAAGTAAACACTCCATGAATACGTGACAATCATGACTCTTCATCCCATGCAACCTCCCATTATCCACATCCGCACATCTAGATAAATTGGAAGAATAACCGTCTGGCATTTTCAACTCTTTTATCCACTGATAAACTGCTTTCGCTTGTTCGGTAGATAAAGTATAATTGGCTTTGGGTTTCAAAATCCTAGTACCTTGCTCAACCAACAACAAATCCTTTCGTCTACAGAAATGATCTATATCCTTCCTAGCTTTCTCATTGTCTTTCGTTTTGCCTTTCACGTTCATGACAGTGTTAAATATGTTGTCAAAAAAATTCTTCTCTATATGCATGACATCGAGATTGTGTCTCAATAGATTATCTTTCCAATAGGGAAGTTCCCAAAAAATACTTTTTTTTGTCCAATTGTGCCATTGTCCATAGCCATCTGGACGAGAAACAACACCGGCTACGACTTCCACAGGAGGGATATCCCTAACATTATTCCAAACTTCCTCTGGTCTCAACTGACGAGGAGGTCCAGCTGTTTCAACATTTCCCTTGATGAACGCATATTTCTGCTTTCTAAATGGGTGATCCATAGGTAAGAACCTACGGTGCGAGTCAAACCATGAAACTTTTCCTCCGTATTTAAGACTAAAAGCCTTTGTGTCAACCATGCAAATCGGACACGCCATCTTACCATGTGTCCCCCATCCAGACAACATTCCATAGGCAGGGAAGTCATATATGGTCCACATCAAAGCCGCCCTCATCACAAAATTTTGTTTGCGTGCCACATCATAAGTTAAAACACCATTCCACAACCTTTTTAGGTCATCAATCAAAGGTTGCAAATAGATGTCAATACCAGCTGTTGGATTACTTGGCCCTGGAATAATAGAATTTAAAAACATGTATGGTTTGGACATACACATTTCTGGAGGAATGTTGTATGGGGTAACAATAACTGGCCAACATGAATACGGTGTTGCCGAGGCTTGAATATATGGTGTGAAACCATCAGAGCACAAACCAAGCCGAACATTGCGCGGATCACTGGCAAAATCTGGATGAACACGATGAAAATGCTTCCAAGCTTCACCATCAGATGGGTGACGTAATTCACCAGAATTATTTCTATTTTGATGGTGCCATGTCATTTTACCTGCGGTCTCCATTGAAGTAAACATCCTCTGTAGCCTTGGAATAAGAGGCAGATAGAACATTGATTTTCGTGGAACCGGTTTGCCTCTGCTCATCCCTGATCTACTGACACGATAGCGTGGTTGTCCACACAACTTGCATTCCGACAACTCTCCATCATTTATGCCAAACTCATTGTTATAATAGAGCATGCAACCAGACACACAACAATCAATCCTTTTAGATTTTAAGCCAAGCTTCGATTCCACTCTTTTAGCTTCATAATAACTTTGCGGTAAACTCCCTCTAATGGGGGTTGCATCCAACATCATTTTGGTCATATATTCCATGCACAACTCAGCAACATTAAATTGAGACTTAAGACCCAACAACCGAACACACATTGATAATTTTGAGTGTGTAGATCCTTCAAATATGGGTTTATTTGTCTCACTCAAATACATGTAAAACCTTTGAGCTTCCTCATTTGGAACTTCGTCAGCATCTGGTTCTTCAAAATCCAAATTTACTCCAACAGCGTCAGATATCATTCCCTGATAAACATCTAACGGTTGTATTCCCCATCCTTTAGATGTCGTAGTCACTGGATAACTACTTGATGTGTGATCTACTACTTCAACCAGAACATTAACCGCAGGAACTGCAGCTACCCCTGGCGCTCCTTCCCCGTGACGACTCCATGTCCAATAATTTGGCCTAAACCCATTATTGTACAAATGAAGTCTAACTTCATGTTCATTTTTTATAGCTCGAAATGAACATTTCAAGCACGGACATCTAATACCGCCTTGTCGCCCAAATTCTTCATGATCAATGTACTTAGCACAAAAAATAAACTCTTCTACTCCTTCTACAAAACGTCGTTTTACACCAGTTCTTCCAGGATACAATCGATCATACATCCAACTACGATCCATTTTCAAGAACTATACGTATACTACACTACAATATAAATAAAATAAACTATCAATTACTTCATATTTTGATATATATATATATATATATATATATATATATATTACTCATTTTATTTTGATATTTCAATAAACTACCAATTAATTACAAGCAACAGAATTAATTTTTTAATAATGTTATATACAAATAATTTAAACATTATAAATAATAATTCCAAATTTAATTTTAAATTTCAATTTTTATAAGACAATATATGTTAATAAAATTTATAAGTGAACTTAATAAATAAGTTTTTTCAATATAAATTAATTTGTATTATTATTGCAAACAAAATACTAAACAAAATTTTACTAAAAATAGTGAAGTAAGTAATATTTTATTAATTACTTTAACAACTAACCGTAGTGAAGAGAAGGCTCTGGCTTGAAGCTTATCCTGAACTCAAGCAGAGAGGAAAAAGCAGAGAGGAAAAAGGAGGAACCCAAACAATACCTAAACAAAAAAAACAACACAATTAGTAACAAATTCATATTATTATAAAATAATTTAAAAACGAATATTAAAAAAAAAATTAAAAACTAAAACTATTAACTAATATAAAAAACATACCTTGATGAAATTTCCCAATAAGAGCAGAAGACAATTCGTAGGGAGGAAGCGCTACACTTCAAAAATAGATTTAGTAGAGAAGGAGAGAATTTGGGAGAGAGTAAAAGAGAAATTTTAAGAAGAGAATGGGAGGATTGTTAGAAGTGTGAAGAATGAGAAGTGGGGAATGGATATATATAGAAAAACGCAGCCCAACGGTCAAAAGGGATTTGCGGCGGATTTGGACGGTTGCGGCGGATTTTGAAATTCAATATCCGCGGGTTTTTTTTTCCGGTGCTTTGCGGCGGATTCTAGACGGTTGTGGCGGATTTTGAAATTTAAAATCCGCGGGTTTTTTATTTACGGAGGTTTGCGGCGGATTCGTGGAACTTTGCGGCGGATATTCAAATTAAAATATCGCGCCTTTTTTTTTAAAAATACCAAATAATCCGCCGCAAAAGCTATAGTCCGCCGCAAATGCTCAACATCCGCCGCAAAAAACACAAATCCGCCGCAAAGTACCATTTTTTTTTTAAAAAAAAATTATTATTTTTTTTAAAAAATTATTATTTTTTTTAAAAAATAATTTTTTTTTAAAAAAATCGTTTTAATTAAAGATATATATTATTTTATTAATTTTTTTAATTATTGATAAAAAAATAAAATCCAATAACTAATTAATTTTTAATTTAAAAAAATAAAAATTGGGAAAAGCAGTAAAATATTATCACTAAAAAAATATCCATACAATTAATAAAATATTTTAAACAAAAAAATAAAATAATCTAAAGCAATAAAAATTGGGAAAAACAGTAAAATATATATTTAATGTCTGCTACCCCTAAACGGAGACCTACGCCATTATCTTGATATGACACTCTCTTGAGCATTGTCGGCAGCAGCTCCATTACAGTGGCGTATGTCTCCATTTCATTGTAAAGAAATTTCCACATTGTCGTGAACACCCCTTCATCTTTTTCGTTAAAAGTAACCCATTTATCAGCAAAAAGCTCCTCCTCATTATTTCACCACAAGTGACATATACGTTAATCAAACGCTCGGTATCATCCTTCAACTTAACAGCCCGTCCTTGCAGTTCCTCAAACTTTCTATTTAGAGATTCAACCATATTTTCAAAATAGAAAGTTTCACAAGAAACCATCTTTTGAAAAGATGATTGAATCTCTAAATAGAAAGTTTGAGGAACTGCAAGGACGGGTTGTTAAGTTGGAGGATGATACCGAGCATTTGATGAGCGTATATGTCTCTTGTGGTGAAAATAATGAGGATGAACTTTATGCTGATAAAGGGGTTACTTTTAACGAAAAAGATGAAGGGGTCTTCATGACAATGTGGAAATTTTTTTACAAAAAAATGGAGACGTACGCCACTCTATTGGAACCCCGCTGCCGACAATGCTCAAGAGAGTGCCGTATTAAGAGATCGAGTGCCGTATCAAGAGAATGAGAGTATTGGTAGAGGTGTGAAAAAAGAAGAAGGGGAGAAGGGGTTTATATAGGAGAAACGAAGTCAAACGGTCAAAAAGCAAGATCCGCCGGAAACGGCAGTTACCGGCAGATTTAAGGGATTTGCGGCGGACATAAGGGATTTGCGGCGGACGGAGGTGCATTTGCGGCGATTAATTAAAATCTCGTAAAAAAAAATTGTGAACCCAAATCCGCCGCAAGAACCGTTAAATCCGCCGCAAAAGCCAAGACGAATTTTAATCCGCCGCAAATGTCAATTTTTCCGCCGGTAACTTTGAGGCGGATAAATTCCGCCGGAAATTCGTAGATTCCGCCGGTAACTTTGCGGCGGATCTATATCCGCCGGAAACTCCTGGCCGGAAAAACCAATAATTCTTGTAGTGTCCATTGATGAAGCAATAGAGGTTTCATGACTTTGTTGGGTTTCCTTAGTGCTTTGGAAGTGGTTAGAAGAGTTGCATGTGGGTTGGGGAACAGTTTCAGTGGCTTTTGGATCTTGCGTAGGTTGCTGGGTTCGAGTCTGAGTTGCTGATTCGAACAGTTCAGCCGTTGAGTTCGTGTTGTGAGCAAGATCGTGTGTCCTTGGTCCGTGGAATTTCAGTCAAAATCTCGGTGTTGTGAGCGATCCTCATCGCTATAGGTGAGTTCTATACTCACTAGGGAAATTATCATGTGTTCTGGTTGAGTCTCGCATTTCGAAACAAAAATAATTGGCGACAAGCCGCTTTGCGAAAACCCGTTTTAAATACCGAGTTATGTTGTTGTTTGATTGAGATGGTGGTTGATATTTATGGTTGTTATGATGAGTGTTATATGGAGTGTTTGGCTGAATGATATTCTGTTATTAAAGGTTGATAAGTTAGGTATCGGTCGGGAAAAGATTTGGACACGAAACAGAGTCAAAAACAGCACGAAATGGCCATTTTACAGGACTGTGCATCAGGCACGGATCGTGTGCCCTGGCACACGGATCGTGCGGATCCTTCTGATGCTTTCTGTAAAATTTCCATTTCGCGCACGGATCGTGTGCCATTAAGCACGGGTCGTGCGTATCTGTCTGACCCAGATTTTAAAAGGTGTCCAAACGGTTCCTAATTGATTCCAAACCTATCCTAATCCCTTCCCAATGTTATACGATGATAATATAACCGTAATTCATGGAAACTACTTGTGTTTGGATCATTGATATGTTCACGCTATTTTTAAGAACGACCCTTGTGGTCCATGGTTTCGTGAACGGCCCAATGCGGATATATGGAATGTGTCATGGATATTGCTTAATGTGATTGATGTATTGTGCTGGACTGGCTGGATTATTATCAGGATAAGTTAGAAGAGTAAACCTTAGTAAGCCGTGTGAGATCACCTAATAATAAGATCATGTTAGTACACGACTAAGTTAAGTACAAGTTCACTGTTAAGCATAAGCTCATGGTTTGAATAAGTTCATTGTTCACTGATCACGGTTCACGGTTTACTGCTCATTGGTTATTGTTCATCGTTCACTGTTCACTACTCATTGTTCATGGTATATATTATATACATCATTGCTGGGGTGACGACCCTGTTCATGGATTAGCGTACTAGTGGGAGAGGAAGTCATGAGCCTTATCCCCTAGGCCCACTGCATTGTTGTCCCTAAGGTAGTAGAAATGGCCGGGGACTGGGTTTGCCGGAATCTTTAAAATAAGACCCGGTGATATGCTAAGAATCATTGTCATTGTGTGTGCCTTGTGTGTCGCTTAGAAGGGCCACGAGTACACGTTGTATGTTCCCCGTAGTCGACTTAAGGGCTACGATTCATGAAATCAAGCATAATTGAACCGAGAGAGTTAGTAAGGGGTCTCGAGAGAACTTACTGAGACAAGTTGTCTCACCCAATCCATTGTTGTTGTTTTTCAGTCAAGCAGGGAAAGTTGAAGACCGTGAGGCACGGCTATGGAGACGCTTGAAGAGTTGCTGACGACATTCATTTTGTCATGTTATGTATCTTTGTATTTCAGTTTTCTTTGTATTTCTGTATATTTTTAGTACCTTAGATGTACGATTGTACGACTTATGTCATGAAGTTGTAAATCGCTTCCGCAGACTTTCGGTTTTGAGTATTGAACACTAGTTTGAGTTATGTGAGGACCGACTTTAATTATATTATGTTCAGATATGTAAGTGCGTTTGATGAGTTTCATCGAAATGAAGAATGTGTTCAATATTTTAAAAGGAAAGTCACTCTGATGTATGTCAGTAGTGCATTTCGGTAGTTTCTACAAGTTAGAAACTATCGGGGTGTTACACCTAGGGAAGTCACAAAAAGATTACAAGATAAACCAAAGGGGTACTCCAACCCAAAACTAATGTGCGTTTGGTTTGCTAAAAAGTAGAATACTGGACTGGACAACTCCTGTTGTACCATTTTTGATTTGGAAACTGTTCAAGGGACCAGACAATAGTGAGGACAAGAGACTGGACAAAAACTCAAATTCTCGTCCCTCACAAAACCACAGTACAACTTTCTCATCACTCAAAAAAATACAAAAATATTATTTTTATTTCATACTCAATGATTCTTTTTCTCTCTCTCTCTCTCTCTCTCCCCCCCTCTCTCTCTCTCTCACATATCTTCTCATATCATGAGATTTCTCCCCCATCTCTCTCTCTCTCTCTCTTTCTCTTTCGCTCTCCCTCTCTCTCTCTCGATCCTATCTTTTCCATCACACATTTTTCTTTATAATTTTGTAATTATATATTATAATATATGCAACATAAAATCGTTAAATATTAGAAAAAAAATTATAGTAAATTTTACATGTTTTTGCTTGTGATGTCCATTGTTCACCAAACGGTGTACGGGACCCTAAGTGCCAACTACCAACAACCCAAAATTATCTAGACAAACAAAGGTGTGGATCAGACCACAAACACTACAAGAAAAATTGGACTTTTTGGCGGGCAAAATCCGCCGAAAAAGCCAAAAATCGGACGAAAATGTGGATTTTCCGGCAGATTTTTGGCACCGGTAGCCAGCTCGCTGCAAACGGTTTTCGGCAGATTATCCGCCGGAAATTTCCGGCGGATTTCATGGCGCCGAAAAATCCGCCGGAAAATCCAAAAAAAAATTCGCATGAGTTTATCCGCCGGAAAGTCCACAAATCCGCCGGAAAGTCAACAAATCCGTCGGAAAACCGTTTTTTTTAAAAATTAATTATTTTTAAAAAATAAATATTATTTTTTTAAAAAATCGTTTTATTTTAAAAATTAATATTATTTTATTAAAAACTTTAGTTATTGATAAAAAAATAAAATTTAATAATTAATTAATTTACTATTTAAAAAAAATTAGGAATGAAAATGAATAATTAATTTAAATAAATATATATCCATACAAAAAAAATATCCATACAATAAAAAAAATATTCATACAACAAAATAAAATAATCCAAAGCTAGTGGGGTGGCTGTTGGTCTGTGTCATCACCATGATAATAGGTATCATCAGATGCAAGAAAAGCACTAATCGCATCGATATTAAGATTGATGTGGGGCTGCTGGGGTGACCGCCACTGGGGGTGCTTGTTTGGCTGGTGGGGTGACTGCTGCTGGGGCTGCTGGTATGGCTGAGGTGCATACTGCTGGGAATACTGGGGTGCATACTGCTACTGAGGCCACTGCTGAAATGCACTGCCGTAATGCTGCTGCGGCAGGTAGGATGGCATATATGTGATGAAGATGGCCTCGAGTGCTGAGACATCAGCTGATCCTGCAGAGCTAACAAACCACTCCCAAGGCACTGCCTTGACATGATTGATAACTGCCTTACTGTCGAACATGATACCTCTGAACAGAAGAACATGGTTCTTGTGGAGCCATAGACACCAACAAGTTGCTGCCAAAACAGAAAAGAGACTCCCCAGGATTTTTTGTGATTTACCTGAATACCGAATGCTCGAAAATGAGCAACACCTGCCTGCGAATCATTCACCACCGGACCTAGCCAAGATTGAATCCCCTTCGAAACTAAAGACGGACATCTGCATACGAAAAAAAGGTGAGAAATGGATTTTTCATATCCATAATAGGCGCGAAGCACCTCTCGTGTTAGTCCGTAATAACACCCCTAACAACAAGAGTGTCACAAGTCTAAAGTCTTCCAAGTACGCAGTCATCTCCAGCCAAACAACCCTCACTTTAGTTGGTATGTCAAGGCGCCATAGATCATTTAGCGCTCCTTACTTCCGGGTCCAAACCAGGATGCTGATGAACACTGCTCAACAAGAAGGTGTAACAAGATTTAACACTAAACATGTGGAATTCCCCAAACCTCCACCGCCACACATCCTTTTAAAAGAAGCTACTGGGTGAAGGAGTGTAAGCACACTGAAAAGAGATTGTGCTTCCTCAAATTCTTGCACAAAAAGGACATAATAGAGAAAAGACTAACGATTTTATGAAAAACAACAAAATTTATTAACTTATTTGATACGTGTAAAACAACCTTAAAAAACCGTTAAAGTAAAATAGATATTGAGAATATACTATGTTATAAATCGGCTTCCCACCTTAAATCGGCTACATATTTTGGTCTTTTTTTCTAACAATAAACAACATATAATTTGGTCCTACTACTCTGAAAAACTAACATTTAAATTTTAATCATTAACATTTATTTATAAAAAAAAATTGTGGAGGGGGACAATTAGAAAAGAAAAAATAAAGGGAAAATTTAAAAAATTCTACCTTCAAATTCAAACAAACGCAGTGTTTTTTATTGCTTTAGTTTTTTTAAAGAAGAAATATGGAGTATCAAATTAAAATAAGTTATCACTTGTCTTGCAAAAGAAGAGGATTGTAGGAAAATTGTGTGTCACACACGTATTTAACGGGATTCCTGTACGAGGATTTTCTTGTACATATTGCTGACTCACACATAAAAAAAAATAGACCATACAATTATGGACACGTAATCACGCTCTATCATCATTTTTCTAAACGTAGAGTTAGTTGTAGCCTTGTACTATAGTTGTATTTGTATTGTGAATGTGAACGTGATTTCTCATTCTTGGAGACTTACTTGTACGGTATTCCTTTTATTTATTTGCGTACTCGCTGTCTCATTGGCCATTGCATTTGGCCTACACACCAAAACCTTAAAACCTGCCTGAAACCGCCTTCTGTTTTTCTGTCCTTCAAAAACCACTTATTTCCTCACAAATTAAGCACTTATCACAAACTTCCTTCTTTCTTCTTGCTGGATCCATCATCTTCTTCCGCTCTCCTTATTTTCGCGTAAGCCACTATTTACTTTCATTATTCTTTTGAATCTTTTCTTTTGCATCATTTATTTATTATTGTTATTGTTGATGATGAAGATTAGTATCTCGTTTTTTCCGGTGGTACGTGCATAAATTTGCTGATGTTTTTCATTTAATATTATGAATTAGTTGGGAAAGAACCCTAGCAAGGTAGGTAGGTAGTCAGTTGTTGACTAATTAAGATGGGGAGAGGAAAGATTGTGATTCGAAGGATTGATAATTCAACAAGCCGCCAAGTTACGTTTTCGAAGAGAAGAAAAGGGTTGTTAAAGAAAGCTAAAGAACTATCCATTCTCTGTGATGCACAAGTTGGACTCATTGTGTTTTCCTGCACCAGCAAGCTTTATGATTATGCAAGCACCACCAGGTATATATATCTCTGCTTCACTCCCCTTTTTCTTTTTTGAAACCAACAACAAGTTTATTTCCAGTCTTGTTAATTAATGTCAATAAAATTACTACTATATATATATATGTGTGTCTTCACATTTTTTCGGTGTACTTTGACTGTCCTTTGTTCACTTTTATGTTTCATTAATTATACATTTTCTTAAGATTATATAAATTATTAATAGGTAGTAATTACTAGTATATTGACTTCAAATTAACTCCCAAAGCAAAGTTTAGAAAAGGAGTCCCTCAAATTAACTCCCAAAACACTACACAAACTAAAATTAAACTTTAGTACTTTTCAAAGTGGGTTTGATCACTACTCCTTCTCCTATAATCATACAACAAGGTGGCGAAAGAAAAATACAGCCTATAAACAACAATTTAAGTGGGTTTCAGGAAAATCACGAGCAAAAACATTCAGGAGATATAGTATTTCTCTTATGTGAAAAGAGGATTATTTCACTAAAATACAAAAACTCAATTTTCTTTTATGAAGATGGATTATTTCACATTCCTTTTTGAGAATCAGCTAGTTTAAGTTATATATACGTTTCTTAAAGGTAAATTATATCTCTATCCGATCCATTGTTTAATCTTGCAAAAAAAAACACAATTTTTTATTTACAAAAAAAATATGTAACTTTATAAGTATATATATATATAGCACAAATGGCTATATTACAACCGTCTCTTAGGGATATAGGGACAAACTCCTATCACTGAGGTTGGCGGTGTGACACTGATGGACTTTGGGGTATGGATTCTTTACCTTGAGTTGGGAAAAGACACTACCTATGGTCTATATAAGAAATAAAAAGGTTTTTTTGGTAGGTCCAAATTATAAGAAACGAGCACCGATATCTATTAATTCCTTAACCTGGTTATAATCCTTTCTTTTATTGTCTGAGTTCAGTGTGCATGTGTGGATTTAGTTATTTCTGGAGAAACATTTTCTTTTTTTATCAAAAGCTTTTTGATATATTTAACTGTTTTGAACCTATAAAATAAATTAATATAAATATATTCAAACTGAAAATATATAATCTTAGTTCTGTGAAGGTTTTAAACTAAATTGATTGGTAGGGTAAAACTTTGTACAATGTGGATGCTCTAACTGTATACCATAAATAGAATGCCAGTAAAAAAGATGTATTAAACTTTGTATTGTTGAAAATAGTGTTATTTTCTTTTTGACATAAAAAGATTATGCTAGGATTCATAAAAAGAATATTTTCCATATCGTTAATGTTTAAAGCAAACATCTATATTTCTGGCAGTATGAAATCTGTTATTGAGCGTTATAACAAGTTAAAAGAGGACCATCATCAGTCAATGAATCCTGCTTTAGAAGTCAAGGTAACACATCTCGTGTACCAATCATCCATATATGTTTATGTTAATGTTAATTAGATGTTATGATTCCAATAATTTTGTATTTTTTTATAAGCAAAATATATATTAATAAGAATGGAGTATTAGGGAGACCCAACCCTTACGAATACAATAAGCCTCATTAAAACCTCTCTGGGCCAAAACCCCATAAGAAAAAGACCCAATGAGGGAAAAGAGTACATCAGGAAGAACGAGACCAGATCCAAATTACACCGAATTCATACAATAATAAGATTTTCCCACCAGTGAGAAATCTTTAAAGTTGAAATTGCGACCTTCAATATTAATAAACCAACTCCAAGATATAGTTTTAACATTATTGATAACCAGTTGAGAGTTGAAAGCTTGAACCAACTCCAAAATAGTTTTGTATCTTTGCATGTATTTGACATAAATGACTAGTGACGGACTTGGATCCGACTCGGGGTGAAAAAAATTATCATCAAAATAGTTGGTTAATTTACAGAATTTTTAGAAATTTCTTTTTCAAATATCTTCACTTTATTTATTGAAAATCATTAAGAAATCATATTATTCAACTCAAAATTAGGTTAGACCAAATTATCAATCTAGTTTCTAAGTTTACATATCGGAACTCCGACACCACATATTAATACATCACCACTCATGATAGAATAGAAATACAATGCTATGTATTTAGAAGTAACTAGGCCTAGTTAAGATATAACCACAACTAGTTAGATTGTAACTAGTATAGTTGAATATTGTAACAGCATATAAACATGCCACATCACTGTTGTAACTGTACAGACAAAATACATAATCGTTTTCCAGATTCATTCTCTCTCTCACGTTTCTCTGTGACTGTGCCATGGCTCTTCCCTCTCGCCCTCTGTGATTGAATCCTTCATGGTATCATTCGCCAAAGTCTTGGAACCATCATCAGTCACTGCTTCCGCTTCCCTTTCCTCTGCAAATCGTCAACGATGACCACTCCTCTAGGAGATACCTCGCCCAAGAGCACCACCGGTGGTTCGCCGAAGACTGCGACGCTTTCTCAATCGGAAAACTCCGATGCGTTCTGTTTTCGCAAGGCTCCGAAACTATCAGTCAAGCTCGATGATCGCAACTTCCTGATCTGGAACCAACGGGTGGAAGGTGTGATCAAAACTCACAAACTTCAACGATTCCTTGTGAATCCTGATGTACCACCGCAGTTCTCGTCGGAAACCACTCGCCTCGCCGGAGAAGTCTCCGATGCCTATGATCAGTGGTTGGTACAGGACCAAACGGTCTTCACTTGACTTCTATCCACCCTCTCCGATGCTGTACTCCCTCGTGTTCTCTCCTGTCAACACGCCTGGGAAGTGTGGGACAAGATCCACACTCATTACTACGCACACATGAAGGCCAAGGCTCGCCAAGTTAAATCAGAACTGAAATCGATAAAGAGAGGTACCAAATCGGTTTCTGAGTATGTATCACAGATCAGAGATCTTTCACACTCCCTCACTGCCATAGGCGCACCTATTTCTGAGTCGGACATGTGTGACGTTGTGCTCGACGGCTTGCCAGAGGAGTATTCTTCGTTTATTATGATGATGTATGGCTGATCTAATAGTCTCAACCTCACAGATCTGGAATCTCTTCTTCTGGTACAGGAGGCACAGTTTGACAAATTCAAACAAGAATTAACAGTCACCAATGCTTCAGCGAACATCGCACGTGCCTCTGGTTCTAACAACAACAACAATGAAAACTCTAATCCAAATGTGAGATACAGATACTCCTACGGTCGTGGCCGAGGTCGTTACGGTAGAGGCCGTTGTCGTGGACGCAACTCCGGTCGAAACTCAAGCAACTCCGGTGGATCTCGTCCAACTTGCCAACTCTGTGGCAAATACGGACATGCTGTGGCTGATTGCTGGCATCGTTACGATGAAAACTTCGTCCCTCAACCACCTCCCGCAGCAACTACTCAGAACAATACCACTAAGCCTAAGACCAATGAAGATTCAGAGGACACTGACGCCGTAAACGCCTTCCTGGCCTCCGCTGCTACAGAACAGGTATACTTCGGATCCCTAACTTCTGTAAGGTAAAATCTTCTGGAAAAGGCAAACCTTGGAAATTAGATTCTGGTGCATCACATAGCGTTACTCCTAATTCATGCTATTTCCATAAATACATTCCCTATAGAGGTCACAAAAAGCTATTTGTCGGAAATGGCACTGGTTTACCGATTGCGGCCACTGGCTCTGCAAAATTGATTTCTAAATACGCACCACATACCACTTTTACACTAAACAATTTATTGCATGTGCCTGCAGGTATTACTCACAATCTGATTTCTGCTGCACAGTCTCGGCTGATAACAATGTATATTTTGAGTTGCATCCTACTGAATGTGTTGTCAAATCACAGGGCTCTTGAGTACCTTTGTTGACTGGACAGGTTGGACCCGATGGACTATACAACATCACTGGCCTTACACCCATCCCAGGGACCATGGATGAGAATAAAAGCACACATAGCACCTCTCTGTTACTTTTAACTAGTGTTGTCAATGATTCCTTTCCTAATACTTGTACTAAGAACTCTTATTCCTTGTGGCACCATCGTCTTGGCCACCCAAATAGTACCATTGTAACTCGTGTTTTGAATTTGTGTAATGAAAAAGTTCCGTTTAAGGACACATTTGAATTGTGCCAATCATGTTGCCTAGGCAAATCCCATAGACTTTATGCCCCACCCTCTACAACCATACACACGACACCATTTGAACTTGTCTATACCGATTTATGGGGACCGTCACCATCTCCCTCCAGTTGTGGTTTCTAATACTATATAGCCTTTGTAGATGCCTTTACCAAGTACACGTGGATCTATTTCTTAAAACATAAATCAGACACCTTCATCGCATTCACTCAATTCCACCAACTAATCACCACACAATACAATGCTCACCTCAAAGCCATTCAATCCGATAATGGATGCGAGTTCAAACCCTTAACCAAACACCTCACAAACCTAGGCATCCAACACCGATTCACATGCCCACACACCTCTCACCAAAATGGAACCGTTGAACGCAAACACCGTCATATTACCGAAATGGGCCTCACCCTTCTTGCCCATGCCTCTTTACCTATTACATATCGGGACCATAGCTTTACTACCGCAGTGCAACTCATTAATCACCTTCCCACTCCCAAATTTCCCAACTCCATTTCCCCATATCAAGCTCTCACAACTCATATTCCCAACTATACAACCTTCAAAGCCTTCAGATGTCTTTGTTTCCCTCTTCTCACCCCGTACAACAAACACAAACTACAATTCAAAAGCACTCCTTGTGTCTACCTTGGTCCCTCCCCCCAACACAAGGTCTTCAAATGTCTTAGTGCATCCGGTCGCATTTACATTTCCAAAGATGTCAAATTTCATGAAACCATATTTCCATACACCACCTTATTCTCACCCACCTCCCAAACGGTGACCACTCCTAACCCTCTTACCCCAGCCCATCCCTTGCCTATAACAAACACACCAAGCCCAACTATTCAACCTGTCTCTCCTCCTTCACCTCCCGCGTCACCAAGAAACGATGAATGCTAAAGTAGTCAACCCACTCCACCAAGTGATGCCAATCAATCCGAACCCTTACCCAACCCAGCTCCTATACCTCCGATTGATCAAGCCTCTACTAACCCTACAAACACTCACCCAATGACCACCCGCTCAAGAACCGGTAACCTCAAACCAAAGGTATACCTTGCCCAACTTGAACCAACATCGGTCAAACAAGCTATGGCCGACCCCAAGTGGCTTGAAGCAATGAGAACCGAATATAATGCCCTTGTCACTAACCACACTTGGTCTCTTGTCCCTTTACCCCCGAATCGGAAAGCCATTGGGTGCAAATGGGTCTACAAAATTAAGGAGAATCCGGATGGCACCATCAACAAATACAAAGCCCGCTTAGTAGCCAAGGGGTTTCACCAACAACATGGCAAAGACTATAGTGAAACCTTTTCTCCGGTTGTCAAACCTACCACCATTTGTGTCCTCCTCACCTTGGCCCTTACCTATCATTGGCCCATTCAACAAATTGACATCAATAATGCATTTCTTAATGGATTTTTGCAGGAAGAGATTTATATGACACAACCACCGGGGTTCACTTCCAAGGACAAGTCTCTTGTGTGCAAGTTGCAAAGGTCCCTCTATGGTTTGAAGCAAGCCTCGCGGGCATGGTATGAACGTCTTCACAAATTTCTTCTTGGGTATGGCTACAAAGCTAGCGATTGTGACCACTCTCTTTTCATATATCGGTCCACCGATGTCCAGCTGTACATTTTGGTATATGTGGACGACATTCTAGTCATGGGCTCTTCTTCACGCCTTGTTCAAGATGTTCTAGACAAGCTACATGGCACCTTTGCTCTCAAACATCTTGGGAAGCCGAAATATTTTCTTGGTCTTGAAGTTTGCTATCAACAAAATGGTTCTATCCTTCTTACACAACAAAAGTACATCAAGGATCTTCTTGAACGCGCCAACATGGTTGGGTGCAATGGTGTGGTGACTCCTATGCTCTCCACTACAAAACTTAGCAAAAATGGCTCGGACGTCTTCAAAGATCCCTCTTTGTATCGATCCATAGTTGGAGCTCTTCAATACATCACTCTCACAAGACCGGAACTCTCCACCACTTATCTAACCAGCTAACCCACAAGATTTTCTTCACCCTCAAATTACCCCACAGGAGTCTCTATGTAGCAGAACAACCTCCTTTCACACTCTGACCGACATCTTCATAAAAGAAAGGTAGAAGATTGATGTCCTATATATGGTTTGCATTCGGTGTTGTAGTGTTTCCATTCATTGATAAAACTAAGAAAAGTGTTTCCATTCTTATGCAGTGTTTCCACTCATTAACACAAAATGTTTTTTAAAAAGGTTTGAGTTTAATTGTATGTCAATGAGTATGCCTAGCTAATCGCGTGAGCTGACCCAAGATCGGTCATTATTTTTTGGTCAATAAGTTACTCAAAATCTTGTTTTGATAGCCCAACTCACCTATTATATATATATATATATATATATATATATAGGTTGAAAATAGTCATTGCTGAAAAATGAGGTATACGATTAAATTAAGGGTTGATTTTTTTTTGACAAAAAATCAAGGGTTGATTGTCTAAGTTTGGTATGAACCGGGTATTCTATTAGGTATAAATCAAGGTTTCGAACCCAGGACCTTGATTAAGTTGGATGAGACCCCTACCATCTCATCCAAGTGCTCTTGGGTTGCGTAAGTTGATATTCACAATCTTATATAATTAACAAACTTACTAAATAAGATCAAATAACTTGTAAGTAAGGGAAAATATTTTGCTTAAATGCTTATTTCATAAGTCCAAATAAGCTCTAGAAATCCAAAAGTCATCGTTGCTTAAAAAATCATGGTTTATACTTCTAATATTTGTCTTACTACTTGCTAGTTTTGGGAAAGAGAAGCAGCAAGCTTGAAGCATCAACTGCAACACTTGCACGATCGGCACAGGTAAAAGATTAAACACCTACAAGTTTTTTTGCAAAAGGAGAATTTCATTAACCCTATGTTTCTTTGAAGTATTTTTTAGGGGGAATTGAAATATTTTAGTTTTTGAACTAAAATGTTCAATTTCCTTCAAAAAATACTTCACCCAAACACAAGGTAAGGGATTTTAAGGATTATTTTAACTCATGTTCATTGAAGTTAAAGAATCTAGATATTATACACCATCAAGAGTTTTAAGTATTTGTAAATCCATCAAATGTAGAGCTCATAATTATTGATCGTATTATCATAAGAAACTTACTATATCTGTATTCCTATAACTTAACTTGTCAGCAATGAACAAATTTAACACAAGAAATGATCCCGCGCTCGCTTTTTTATCACTGCAGACAATTGATGGGCGAAGAACTATGTGGTCTGGGTTACAATGAGCTACGTAATCTAGAAAGTCAACTGGAGATGAGTATGAAGAGCATTCGCATGAGAAAGGTATCATGGTTCAAAACCAAAACAAACAATAATCTTCTCTTTTAAAATACAAAACCTTAGTAAAAGTTTGATAATGAGTTGTTTTTCAATTCAAAGTTTCAAACACACTAAATTCAATGTTTTTCAATTCAAACACACTAAATTTAAATTCAAGCACGTGACTCTTAACACAATCATTTATTCACTTTGCAGGACCAAATATTTAGTGATGAGATCAAAGAATTACACAAAAAGGTTTAAGGGATCATGCATGTTCGATCTGTTGGCAATGATTCAAAGGTTTCCCCACAAATATTTTATTGATTTCTTCCATTGATCTTGTCATTGTAGGGAAGCCTGGGTAGTGAAGAAAATAAAGAAGTTGGTAGAAAGATAAAACTTATTCGTGAGGAAAATACAGAACTAGAGAAGGTAAACATGCACCAATATCAAGAATTCATTCACATTCTATAATTCAAATGCCTAAACCCAAACCCTATGTAGCACCGACACTTCAGGTTGAAGACGTGTCTCGTGTCGTGTCTTACATGTGTCGTGTTGGACACCGACACTAACATTTTAATTACTTGCATTTTTCAAATTAAAACTGGTGTCTATATGTCTGTTCGTGTGCGGTGTTCATATGTGTGTCGGTGCTTCATAGTTGAAACCAACTCTAAAGATTTGGATATATATATATATATATATATATATATATATATATATATATATATATATATATATATATATATATATATACACACACTACAGGTTATTGGAGCAAGGCGTAAGGAATATGCAACATCCAATTCTTCATACAGTGCTATCAGCTATGGATATGATATAGTGCCACTGGAGCCAATCAGCCTCCAGCTAAGCCAGCCACAACCTCAATACAGTGAACCTCCAGCCAAAGTAAAGAATCTGGAGCGTTCACTCGATTTGAGTGTGTAAAAAAATATACAGCTTAGTGTCTTTAGTTTATCTATCCTGTTGCCTTCCATGTTGCTACTATTTTGCAATTAAACGCTATTCATGGAAGTGGCTATTGACTAAAACTAAGTCTAGTAATCCAAAGGTACTTACTTCATCCCTTATAACCAGCACTTGCAAGTTGAGCAAACACACACACACACACACACACATATATATATATATATATATATATATATATATATATATATATATATATATATATATATATATATATATATATAGAACCAATGTTATGTTATAGAATACTTTCAATGATAGTATACTTGCCATGTTAGAATTTAGAAGTGGTTATGGATTGTTGCTTCTTTTCATCAAGTACCAAAAAGTACTTTCGTGCAAAACTTTGCAATCAAGTTTTGTTGCTTAACAGAAACCTAACTGATAAACAAACAGAATGTAAAACTAAAAACTAGCAAACAGTGACAGTTACATAGCAAGCTAACTGAAATAGAACTAATAATTATGCAGTTCAAATTAGAACCTAAAAATAAAAAGCAAATCAAATACCTAATAATTTACTAATATTCTGACTCACTTTCCCTATATATTGGAGTAACCTTTGTTGACTTGCTCAAAATGGAATCGAAGAGGCTCTCAAGCTCCCTCAAAAACTCCACAAACACAGAGGTTTCTTCATGCAGGTAACCATCGACCAATTTCCCCCCCTTTTTCAAAGCTGCATTGATCTTCATTTTTTCTGCTGATCTAAGCATGGAAGTAACACTATCATCCTTCATTACTTTCCTCATCTCATAGAGATAGTCGTCCAAAGCATTCATTGCTCTAACTTTCTTCTTGAATTTCAAATCTTCCTCCTTGTAATTTTCAGCTTCCTGCATCATTCTCTGAATTTCTTCAGTTGACAGTCTCCCATTTTCATTGGTTATTGTTATCTCTTTCTTATTCCCACCGGTTTTTTCCCAAGCAGAGACGCTTAATATACCATCCGCATCTAAAGCAAAGCATACTTTGACAGAAATGTGGCCTCGAGGAGCAGGAGGAAGTGATAAGCTAAAAAGACCTAGCAAGTTGTTATCACTGGCCCTCATTCTTTCACCCTCATAAACCTCAATTGCCATACTGGTTTGGCCATCTTCAATTGTAATATATTTCTTTGTCTTCTTGACGGGAATGGACGTGTTCCTTGGAATCACCACATTCATTACATCTCCTCTTATTGACGTACCAAGAGACAATGGTGTAACATCCTGCAGGACCAAGTTAGGAACATTCTTAATGCCTTTAGTCAATAAAGCAGCTTGGACAGCTGCGCCATAAGCAACTGCCTCATCAGGATTTATGCCCATGCATAACTCCTTCCCATTGAAAAAGTCTTTCAAAAGTTGTTGCACTAAAGGAATCCTAGAAGATCCCCCAACAAGGACAACATCATCTACACTAGCTTTGTTCATCTTAGCATCAGCTAGACAACTCTCAACTATCTTCATACACTTTTCAAAGAGGTCCAAGTTGAGTTGCTGAAACTTGGGACGAGTAAGTGATGAATGGAAGTCAATTCCCTGATGGAGAGCATCAATGTCAATTATTGTCTCGGTATCAAATGAGAGTGTTCTTTTTGCCCTCTCACAAGCTGTCCTCAACCTCCTAAGTGCCCTTGGTTTCCCATTGATGTCCATATTGTTCTTTCTCTTGAACTCTTTCACAAAGTGGTTGACCATTCTGTTATCAAAGTCCTCTCCTCCTAGATGAGTATCACCCGCAGTGGCCTTTACTTCGAAGTTATTGCCCTTGAGTGTGAGGAGAGACACATCAAAAGTGCCACCACCAAGATCAAAGATGAAAATATTTCTCTCTTCAACACAATTTGCTCTCTTTTGAAGCCCATATGCAAGAGCGGCAGCAGTTGGTTCATTGATAATCTGCATCACATTGAGGCCAGCAATAGCACCAGCATCTTTGGTGGCTTTCCGTTGAGAATCATTGAAATAAGCAGGGACAGTAACAACCACATTCTTGACAGGTGACTCCAAAAATTTCTCTGCAATCTCCCGCATGTTTGCGAGGACCATTGATGATATTTCTTCAGCAGCAAATATCTTTTCCCCGCCCTTGAACTTAACAAGGATCATGGGGTTGTCATCAGCACCAGCAATGACCTTAAAGGGCCATAACCCTATATCATTCTGAATAACAGAATCACTATACTTCCTTCCAATCAACCTTTTTGCATCTACATAAATAAATAAATAAATAAAAATTGGTGACGTACGTATGATTTGTTTTCTTTTCTAATGAAAGCAAGGCAGATAAAAATAATAAAGCATAAAGGAGGTAAAAATAAGATAAATTTACCAAAGATGGTTGTTGTTCTAAGGTAAACACATGAGAAACAATAGTAAGTAATAACTAAAAACAAGACCATGCAACTTGATATATAGTGTTTACCAAAGATAGTGTTTGTTGGATTAGAGGCAACTTGATTGTTGGCAGCATCACCAATCAACCTTTGGGAGTCCGTGAAAGCAACAAAAGAAGGAGTAATTCTATTTCCTTGTTCATTATGGATGATCTCTGCTCTATTGTTTTGCTCCTGCCATACTGCTACGCATGAATAGGTTGTGCCAAGATCAATTCCGATGGCAGGTCCCTTGAATTTCTTGGTCATTCTCTCTTTCAAAGCAAGGAAGATGATTTGTGTTTCACACAATATATCTGAACTGTGACTTTTGGAGAGAAAGCAATAATATTGTGTTTCCTCAAAACCAAAGACAGTGTAAATATATATAGGGTCCTCAAGTTGTTCTTCTCAATATTAGCTTCATGTAATCAGGAATAAATCCGTGTGAATCAAGAATTAATTTGTCTATCTTATTATATTTATTAGATTTCCTAATTTAAGCTCTATCAAATATTTTGCCAACACCAAGTTTATTTACGGCAGGAATCGAACCCAAGAACACCGGGTCGACTCCCCGTGTCCTAGGGTAGATTAAGTTACTAGACCAATGGGGTTGGTTGATCTCTATTAAATATAATTATTATTAATTGTAATTACCTATAAATTTGTAATTCTTATTTATAGAAGCAATAACAAAAAAACAAAAAAAAAATCCTTGAAGCCGATTTTCCTGAAAGTCCGTCCAATCATGATATAATAAAATCTTGCTCAAAATCTAATAAAATCTTGCTCAAAGTCAAAATCTTCTGAATTTGATTGGTAACTAGCTAAAACATAGGGCCATTAATAGTCTCAAATCCTTCACTACTCCGCCACAGCTACTACAATGCCAAGAATTGAGGCAAATTTTATACTGTACACTATTAAAAAAAATTAGATACCAAACTACCACTATTTTCCAACTATATACCAATGTACCTCTTTTTATAATAGCCTGAGAAATCCCTCCCTCTCCCTCCCACCCCGATTTCTCACAGGCCATGCACTTTTTTTTATTTAATTGTTGTTGGGAAATCTAGACCGATTTCTCACCATGTTTTTATTTTTATTTTTAAAAAAACACTTTTGGTTTTAAATGTTTTTGTAAATTAGTTTTTAATAATTAAACAGTATTTGTAATTACATAATTTAGGCAACTTTTAATTAAATGGTTAGCTACCTAATTAATGGTCTAATTGTATAAATTATTTTTTTTAGACATAAAGTTAATTAATTTAGTTAAATATTTTATTTATTTAATGATGTAACTAATTGAATAGCTTTTTGTTTAAGTAATTAAAATAAGTAATTTTTTTTATTTTTTTCATTAAAACAACCAAATTATAACGAAACCAAAATGTAGGTATCGAACATGCACTAAAGTAACCAGGAACATGAACCAAATTAGAATAAGTAATAATATAATTACAGGTCATAATAAATGTCTCTTGATTAAATTAATAATATAAAAGACACAAATTTACAATGATTATATTTCTCCAAGCGCATTCATATGATTAGGGCAGTTACTCTGGCTATGCCTCTCATTTCATTTTGGTACAAACCACATCTCTTTGACTCTAAAAACGGTTTGTCACTACAAGAAAATCGACGATTTCCGACGACAAAATTCGTCGGAAACGCACTGATTTTCGTCGCAAATTAACGTTTCCGACGGACTTTTCGACGGACAAATTTTCGTCGCAAAATCGCTCGTCGCAAATCGTTTCCGACGGATTTTGTCGTCGCAAATGTCTCCGTCGCAAAGTCGTCGGAAATCCGTCGCAAATATCCGTGGCAAAGTCGTTGCAAACTCTAACACATTTTCGTCGGAAATCCGTCGGAAATTTTTAAAAAAAAAATAAAAAAAAATAAAATTATACGTTTTATGCAGCTTAATTGTAAGGGAACGTTTTTTCCATAATAAAACCATTCTAGTACATTGCAAAGCTGAAGCACCAAACAAATTTAATCAATTGGAAAGCATTTTGTACAATATGAACAAGGTTTTTTTTTTTAAATCAATATGAACAATTAACTACTTGCAACAATTAACTACTTACAAATGTAAGATTACCATAGATGTAAATCAACATGAGAATTCTGGAAATTCATAAGACTATATTCAACTCAATTATTCTGGAAATTGTACAAGACTTTATTCTCGAAATTCTAGAAATTATGTAAATCACATGAGAATTTATTTCTAATTTCTCATACAAACATACAAAAGACTATATTCAATTCAATTAAAATGTGGGTAATGAATTCAGATATGACAAGGATCCAAGCAAATATATAACATGATACACATATCCATCCAAATGCATCCACAAGCTCCAACAGTTTCCCCTCTTCATGAAGTTGCCAGGCCTGTTATTTCAAAACAAAACCAAAAGATCGTCAGTGAGAAAAAACAACATATACATCATGCATGTGTTTGGTCAAAGAAAACAACATCTACATGAGAGCCTGTGTCAATCTGAAACCAAAGCAGAAACAAAATAGTATCACCTAGTAGAAGTTGAAATATTACTTGTTGTACCCATAGCCAAACCTTCAAAAATGTAAGCCATGTAATTCAGATTCTACACTTGATAGATAATACATAATAAAAGCACATCATGTATTTCCATTCGGATTTTGATTTTGATTTGGGTTTGTGTTTCCGTGTTTGATAAAGAAGGACAGGGGAAAACCAGAATGATGCTATAATGAATGGGTTTTTTTGACAATTTCTTAAATGCTTATAAAGATCCCGCTTCGCTTCCAATTCTATACTCATCGAATACAGACAGTCTCTGCAGTCCCCTAGGTAGGAAATATACCATTTCAGATTATAAGGTTTTATATCAAGCTAAGCAAAGCTCCCCTGGGTATATCTAATCAAAGATAATAAGATTATTAATTTTCTAATTATTTTACTTTACCTTCTCATTAGTGTTTAAGATAATAAGATTACTTTCACTGATCAAAAAAATAATAAGATTACTTTACCTTCTATTAACTTTAAAGAACCAAATCCCCAAATAAAAAAATTTCTAATATAGGCAGGTCTGAATTTTTTTTTACAGCAATAGGCATCCGTGAAGTGAAAACCTCTTCTATGGAATAGGTATATCAGTTTCTAAGTATAAATAGATATATCAGTTTCCAAGTCTAAATATAAGTATAATAAGAGGTATATACTCACATGAATTGCAAGAAAAAGAAAACTCACAAATGGAATTTTATGAATGTTCTGCATAAAAAAAAAACGAGATTAAAAGACACCAAAATTGATAGAGGTAGAAGCTTATAAATGTCAAACCAGTATACATGACTCGAAGGAGTTTGGTAAATGAGTAGCCAAATCTACCAACAGAGCAAAGCAGGAATGGCAAGATTTAAACAAGACAATAACAGAGAATGCAATTTAGAATTAGAGTTTGATTAATTGTTGAGATTCTTAGACAACGACAGAGTAAAGCAATAAGGCTATAAGGAATGGCAAAATCGATACACAATGACAGAGAAAAGCAACAAAAGGAAGAAATCAATAGACAATGTTCAGAAATCTCAATCCAATGTTCCACATCAATGGCATCAACCTCAACAGAATTTCAGAGACGTACCTTTACTAACTTTGTCGACAGCCTTTACAAAAATAAACCTCTCTGAAAGCGTAGCAGAGCTTTCCTCATACAGTTCCTCTACCACATCGGGCTCCAAATATTCTTTGTCCATATAAGATGATTCAGAAGACTTTTTACGATACATGGCTTTGAGGTAATTAACCAAAACAGCAAGAAACTGGAGGCACAGAAAGTAAAAGGGTTCCTTCAGAACATTGTAATTATTAGGTAGCAAAAACGTGAAGAAAGAGACAAGATAAATGTTTCTTATTATAAGAAAAAAGACATTACCTTCAATGTGGCATCAATGCCAACTATAGAAGTAATCCTATGAAAACAATTTCTCTCTTCTTTCGATGAATCCATCAAATTCCAGAGTTCAAATAGGTTAAAAACAATATCCTTCAGCTGCATTATCAAATGATTTTGGGAGTCTGTTGGCCTGTTGGGGAATTGGAAAACAAAAGCATACTAATATGATGTTTTTCATTATCAGTCAGGTGATAGAGTCTGTGCCATACCCAATGTAAAAATTTAAAACAATTTATGTTATTATAGAATAGTTCAATTCACCAAGTCACATCAAGCATGCACAACACCATGATTCAAATTGGTTCCAGTTCAACTTCTAATTGAAATTGCTACATTTGTTTTATTAGATTGCATTGCATAATTTAAATCAGAAATTGTATAATATAATTTCTATTCACGGCTCCAAATCTTAAGGGTAGAAGAGATGATAATCTAGGAATACCAAAGAAAAACGTCAGCAGAAACCATTTTAGACCTTGCTCATACTTGATCTTTGGCAAATTTGGTTCTAACAGAACTCAACGTTAAGCATAGCCAGCCCTCCAAGTGGCTATGGTTGTTATTGTTGTTATCAATCCAAATTTTGTTACAAAACTTACATATATATATATATATATCATAACTAAGGAAACCCAATATATACCCTACAATGTAAAAGGAGAGGGGCGGAAGAGGCAAGGGTGCAGCAGACAGTAAATAAATATTATATAGAAACAAATGTTTCAAGTAATATATTTACTTCTCTTACTCTGCCTCATATATTAGCATAGGCTTTGTGCAGTGCTGCTGAAACAACAATCAATTATGTTCTAATTTGGATGAGCCATTTGAGTCATTACATTAATAAATAGCATTGGTATATTTTTTAAGCCAGTGATTTGTTTTTTCAAATTCTTCTTCTACTACTGTAAGATGACATCCTAATTTTTAGTATCTCCAAAATTCTTCTACTACAAAGAAAAAAGGGAAAGAGAAAAATGGCTACCACACACCTTTAGCACCACCTTGATTCTACAGAAAGCTCTTAACAACACTACTTCAATAGTTTCAGGTAGCTAGTACGAAAATTTGTCATCTAAAAAATGCTGGTAATTAATATCCCCTATGGAACAGTTTATCAGAATAAAACATTAAATTAACAGTATTTATCCCAAAATAATCAAAACAAACAACATCAGTTAAAATTATGAAAAACAATACATCAGAACAGACATACAAGTCGAATGATCCTGAAACCAATGAGACAAGCTTAAAGTTTATTACAAAACCACAACAAAATGAAAAAAAAACATTAATAGTGTATTCCTTCTTCCCCCCATTCATTTAACACACAGTGCCCACTAACCAAGTTCTTAATAACAGCAAAAGACCACCACCATACACAAAACTCGATCAATAAGTCATCCAAATCAGCATTCACAAATAAACATTTGAAAGAAAAAATCAACAACAGTAACAACTCCAACATTCCAAAAATGCCACAAGAAACCAACTTAAACAATCTAAATCAGCATCAACAAAACAAAACCCCAAAATAAAATGAAACACAAACAGATTCTAATTTCTAGAATCAACGATTATTCACAAAAGAGTAGCGAAAAAAGCAAGCAACAAATGAATGAGAATGCAGATTAATTGAATCAAATGAGGGACCTGAAGAAGGGAAGTAGCATAAGTGATGTAGTTACGAATGGCGCCTTGAGTAAAATTGCATATAATTGATTCTGGTCTTTGCCATTGCATAGATTAAACATTGCACCCACATTCTCATCTGAAACCGCCATCCTCTTCAACCTAAGTTCAGGCCATGCAGAACCGGAGGAAGTTCAAGCCTGTAGCGAAGAACAGCTTCCTAAGTTCAGAAATGAAGGTTAGGGTTTCGATTAAAAAATGGGGGTTAGGGTTTCGATTAAAAAATGGAGGGGGTTAGGGTTGAATGCTGCAACATTGGGGGTTAGGGTTTCGATTCAACCAACAATGGAGGTATTTCCGTAAAATAGAAGAGGAGAAGAAGAAAAAATGCATACCTTTTAAGAAGAAGAAGAAGAAGAGAGGAGAGCGACTGAGAAAGGAAAGGCGACTAACAAAGGAGAGGCGCTGGTCACCATGGTGGTGGTGCTGCGAGCAAGACGGGGAGGTGAGGCGGAGGCGTCTGTGGAGGGAGCGTGAAGGTGATGGCGGTGGTTGTTGAGAGAGAGGCATCGCTGATTGAGGCGTTGAAAGAAGGAGAAGGAGAATGGAGGGAGAGAGTGAGTACTGCGTGAGGAGGGAGGAGGGCGGTGGAGGGCGGAGAAGGGCGCGGGAGAATGAGGGAGAGAACGATGGATTAGGTTTCACGAAGAGTGAGAGAACGGCAGAGGGGAGTGGCTGAATGAGGGTTCGAGGGAACACTCTAAGTTTTAATTGGGTTATTTAGTTTGCGACGACATTTTAGAGTTGTCCGACGAACATAGCCGTCGCAAATTTGCGACGAAACACGTTTTCGTCGGAAACGTAAGCGGGAAATTAAGCGCATTTTTTCCTGAACATTTGCGACGACTTTTTCGCCGGAAATCCGTCGGAAATTGCGACGAATAAGAGTTCGTCGAAAAAAATGGCAGGAAAAAGCAGTTATTCTTGTAGTGTGTGCTGCTCGGTTGTGAATGTGGACTTCATGATCATAATATGGTATTGGTTCGATATATGGTGGCTTTAGTTGGGTGTCAAAATCGAGAGCATCTGCCAACCCTACGTATGCTTCCATTGTTGAAATACCAAGGCGTTTACGGGCCTTGAACATGTCAAGCTAGCACAATCAAGACCTCCCAATCTTCTATGAAATTTAAGGACTCATACTGAACGAGTCTTTGTGCAAGGGTTGTAACGTCGATAAACAAGTTCGACCACCCTTTTGGAGTTGACGTGAAGAATCTTTGACTGGATAGACCATGTATTGGCTGGGTGACTATATGTTGAATTTGTAGAAGAGTTTTGAGCTCAGGTGCTACACTCCTCAAGTCGATGTATAAATTTAATTTCCAATTATTGTAATCGAAAATATTTATTTAAATATGCAATTTTAGTTTCCAAATGGTTCTTTAGTAATTATATCATTAACTATAATTTAATTAACTTTGTGTCTAACAAAAAAATAATTTATACAATTAGACCATTAATTAGGTAGCTAATTATCTAATTAAAATTCACCTTAAAGATGTAATTAAAAATATTGTTTACTTATTAAAAACTAATTAATAAAACATTTAAAACCAAAAACGTTTTTTTTAAAAAAATAAAAATAAAAACATATTGAGAAATCGGTCGTAGAGAACCTGATTTCCCAAAAGCAATTAAATAATAATAATAAATAGGTTTAAATACGTTTTTACCCCCTACAAATATGGGGTGTTTTGCTTTTACCCCCTATAATTTATGTTTTTTTAAAAACTCCCTGCAATTTTTTTTTTTGTATTAGTCCTTCTATTAAATGTCTGTTAGTGATTTGCTGGCATGTCTAACAGAATTGCCATTTGGCTTGCCATGTCATTACTGTTAAATCTCATTAAATTAATGGTATTGCCACGTATTAAATGAAAATGACCAACAACCATACTTAACTAGGACCTTTAATCCTTGAAGTGATTAAAACAGCAACCAACAACCATCTCTCTCTCTCTGTCGTTCTCCATCTTCACGCAACCAACAACCATGGAACCAGCCATAAAACAGCAACCAACAACCATGGAACCAGCTCTGAAAACCAGATCTGAGAGCAAGGGAACCAGATCTGAAAACCAGCTTACAATAATAAATCATTAATCCCAAATGAAATCATTTCTTCTTCTCTTCTTCAAAATCAATACCCAACACCATCATAGACAGTACCTCTCTTCACAACAACAAACGTAGAATACATCAACAAATCCTCCAACCCAAACCCTTCATCCACCACAACAGATCTATCCTCGCCCTTCCTAAACTCACCGACAATAAAATCACTACACCAACCAACAACGCAACCAAAATCAAAACCACAAGGACAAAATCAAAACCGCAACAGATCTGTGTAGTGATTTTATTGGGGTTTCGAAAACATAGACTTTTTTTTTGGGTTTGAAAAGCATGAAAATGGGGTTGGTGGAAATGGGTTTGAAGAGCATATTTTTTTTTGGGTTTTGAAAACATAAGATTTTGCAATTAAAATTCCTTTTCTCATTTTGCAATCTTTCTGGAAATCGTAGGTGCACAAATTAAGTGTTGTTAGTAGTTGAAAATGGGTTTGAAGAACAGGAACTTTTACAATCCTTTTGGGTTTGGAAATGGGTTTGAAGAACGTGAGTTTTTTTGTTTCCCCAATTCCAGATTCCAATGAATGCATTCAAGAAGAAGGTGAGGGAGGTATATTGTGAGAGAGAGAGAGAGAGAGAGAGAGAGAGAGAGAGAGAGAGAGAGAGAGAGAGAGAGAGAGAGAGAGAGAGAGAGATTTTGTGGTTGTGTTGTTGAAGATGAAGAAGATATGGGGAAAGGAGGAGTGGAGGAGATGATCAAGATAAAGAAAATAAAAAATAAAATAAAATGAAATTGTTTTATAATTGGTGAAGATGGATTATGGTGAAAATAGAGATGAAGAGAAGAGAAGAGAAGGGTTCCTGGGAAAGGAGGTGAAGAGGAAGAGAGAATGAATCTGGGAATGGGGAAGAAGATGGGGGAAGAAGATGAGGGAATAATTAAAAAAAATTGTAGGGGGTAAAAGCAAAACACCCCCTATTTGTAGGGGCCAGGGGGTATAAACATATTTAAGTCAATAAAAAATAATGACATGGCAGCCCAGTCAGTATTAAAAAAATAAAAAATAATAAAAAATGCCATGTAGACGTTTTTTGTAACGTCCATTTAACAGAAGGACTAAAGTCAAAAAAGTGAATTTTGCAAGGGGTTTTTTTAAAAAAAAAATTGTAGGGGGTAAAAGCAAAACACCCCCTATTTGCGGGGTGTAAAAACATATTTAAACCTAAAAAATAAATGACATGTGAGAAATCGAGGTGGGAGGGGGATTTCTCGGCTTAATAAAAAACGAGTGGTACATCCAAAATCAGTTGGATGAGATGGTTGGAGTCTCTTCCAGCTTAATTAATGTCCTGAGTTCGAACTTAGCCTTGGACATGCAGCAGTGTTAAATCTCTTGATAGAGAGCTTTGTCACCCATTGTGGTCCTACCCGACTTGAAGGATTTGTCTCTGTAGTTGCGCGCAGAGAATACCAATTTATACCAAGAGAAAAAAGAGTGGTACATCTACTATAAATTGATGTCATTTACCTACTACCAAAGTTACCAAACTACCCTCAGCTTTTGGCGCCTCTTTATCTACATTTCAAATTTTAAACTACTCTCCAATAATACACTTTATTTGATGAAAACTGGAACTCTCGATTTTGAGTCTTCTACCTCCATTTTCTCTCTTCCGCGTCTCTATCTCTCTCTCTCTCTCTCTCTCTCTCTCTCTCTCTCTCTCTCTCTCTCTCTCTCTCTCACTTCCCCATTCACATGATCTGAAAGTCTCCCCCACAGATCTGAAACTCCCTCCCTCGCAACCTCTCACTCTCTCTCAGTACACCTCTCTCTGTCCTCCAAGTTCAGTTCCGCCCCTCTCTCTATCATTTTCCCTCTTCATCTTCCAAAAGATTAATCATTAACACTCTTCTAATGTTTTGCAGTTATTTTTCAGATTTGAAGACCAGAAGGTTTGGAGGTATTTTTCGTTTTTGACCCATCATCTGTTCTGTTCACTTCTCTCTTGACGGTATGTTAGGATTTGGTGTTCTTAGGTTTTGTAGTTTTGTTGTTTGGTTATTTTTGTTTTCTTCTCTTGTCTTCGATTTTGGTCTTCTTAGGGTTTTATTTTTTATTTTCGTTTAGGTCTTAGGTTTTTAATTTTTGAATGCTTTCGGATTATGTTTTGTTGGTGTGGGATGGCATGGGGTTTCTTGGTTGGGTTTGAATCATTCTGAAACCATTTGACTCTCTTCAACTTTCTCATAAACTCCTTTTTTCCATTCTCTTCATTTTCTTTCTTTCTCTTTAGTTTTAACATTACTTCTTTTCTTCTTTTTACTCAGTTTCTGAAGTGGCTCAATCCACAACGCTCAATATTTCAGGTTTGCTTCTTCCTCCTCCTCCTCCTTTTGTTATTATTTTGTTGTTTTTCTTCTGGAAGTATTTTGGAATATTTTGATTATTTGTAGTTCGATTTGGTTCAAGAAGAGTTTTGTTTTTATGTGAGATTTTTTAATTGGAGGTTCACAATTGAAAGATGCTTATTTTATTTTCCTTTTTGGGATTGGATTTTGGCCACTCACATGAACAAAATTTATCACTCTACATGTGTTTTCCAAAAAACTAGCTTCGTTTACATGGGTCAAAACTAAAATGTTTGTTGTTTCCCCCTTTCAATAACCCTTAATTAGCTCATATGGTTGTTGTTTCAGTGAAAAAATATTAATATAAGAGGAATATGAATTTAAATAAATCAATTGAGGTTTCACGATTCAACGATCCTATTTCTTGCTTTTTGTATTTTTATTTTAAATTTTTATTTTTTTTCTTTATTAAGTCTTTGAAGATTCTTATCGTAAGGAGTTGATGTATTTTATGTACTTTATAATAACACGCCACTGATACATTTTATCTCAGTATTGGGATTTTGCATTCTTCTGTTAAATAGTTTTAATGCGCTTAAGGCTCTCTTTGATTTGTTTTCTTGCCTTTTTGATATGGAGAAGACAACCGTGGGTCGGAGTGGTAGGTTAAATTTTTTGGAATGTTTCTCTTTCTTGCTTCAGTTTTAAGAATTACTTGCTTTCTTTTCTATCATAATGTTCATCTCCTTTTCCCACCGCTATGTAGTCAAGAGTATTGGCTTGAAGATTTCTTCCTGCTTCATTTTAAGATTCCTCCATTCTCTGATACCATATATCTTTGCGGTTCGAGTCCAACCACTACAAGAAAAACTGATTTTTTCGGCCAGGACTTTCCGGCGGATTATTATCTGCCGAAAAATTTCCGGCGGATTTTATCCGCCGAAACATTGCCGACGGATTTGTTGGATTTTCCGGTAGATTTTTTCCTCCGCAACATTTCCGGCGGATTTGGGTCTACGATTTTTTTTAAATTCCGCCCTTATTTCCGGCGGATAGAAAAGAACCGCCAATTTTGAATTTCGAAAATCCGCCAGAAATGCGTAAAAATCCGCCGGAAATGACAACCCGACTAAAATCTGCCGGAAACGTCATTTCCGGCGGATTTTTTTGAAAAAAGTGGGGGATTTGATTTTTGAAAATCCGCCGGAAATCCCCTGATTCGCCGGAAATCCCCTAAATCCGTCGGTAAATGACATTTCCGGCGGATTCTGCCTTTTGACCGTTTGACGTCGTTTCTTCTATATAAATCCCTTCTCCACTTCTTCTTCTTCACACCTCTACCAATACTCTCCTTCTCTACTAAATCTCTTCTTGAAATTCCTCTCTTCCTCCCTACGAATTCTCTTCTTCTCTCTACTAAATCTCTTCCTCTCTTTGGCAAATTTCTTCGATCTATAAGGTATGTTTGTAAGAAGAGTTAATAGTTTTAGTTTTTGAATTATTTTATAATATGAGTTTGTTACTAATTGTGGTGTTGTTTGTTTAGGTATTGTTTGAGTTTGCGTTCCTCTTTTTTTCTCTTTGTTTGAGTTGGGGATACGCTTCAAGTCAGAGCCTTCTCTTTATTGTATGGATATTTTTTTGTTGTATGGATATTTATTTAAATTAATTATTAATTTTCATTCCTAATTTTTATTTTTTTAAATAGTAAATTAATTAATTATTAATTTTTTTATCAATAATTAAAGTTTTTAATAAAATAATTAATTAAAGTTTTAAATAAAATAATATTAATTTTTTAAATAAAATTATTTTTTAAAAAAATATATTTATTTTTTAAGAATAAATAATTTTAAAAAAAAACGGTTTTTCCGGCGGATTTATGGACTTTCTGGCGGATAATCCGCCGGAAATTTCCGGCGGATTTGTGGACTTTCCGGCGGATAAACTCATACGAATTTTGTTTTGGATTTTCCGGCGGATATTTCGGCGCCACGAAATCCGCTGGAAATTCCGCCAGAAATTTCTGGCAGATAATCCGCCGGAAACCGTTTGCTGCGAGCTGGCTACCGGAGCCAAAAATCCGCCGGAAAGTCCACATTTTCGGCGGATTTTTGGCTTTTCCGGCGGATTTTGCTCGCCGAAAAAGTCCAATTTTTCTTGTAGTGTACGGGTAGAAGAAGCAAAGATCGATTGCTTCTTATTCCATCATTGATTCCTCCTTCTTCCTTTGTAGCATGAGTAGTACTGCAGTAGTGTGATGTGATGCAATTTATTGGTTGTGATATGTTTGATGTTAGTTGGTGTTGGCTTATTTCAATAACTAATGTGTATTTCCATTGTGAAGTTTGCTTCATCATCTTCTGCCTAATTGGTCATTTATTCATTCCTTTTTCTATCTTCTAATCTCATCTTTTTTCCTTGGTTTTTGCTAATCTCTATAGGTCACCAAACTTTCATCTCTCTTTCTGTCCACTTTTATGATTGTCTTACTTACTTAGTCCAGATATGATACTTTTCATCTGGATTGCCTATGCCTGATTTGAAGTGGAAAATGACAATTTTTATCAACAGAAAGAGACAAAAAGAGCGAAATGACTTTTCATCTGTTTGTTTAGTTTTTAGTTTTTAACATGTCTTCTATTAGTTTGATATGCGATGGGAGTGGACTACATCTAAGGTCAGTACTATGAATTTTGGTTTAAGTTGTTTAAATTTATTTTGTTAGAATGTGTTGCCAACCTCAGTACTTTTTAGCTTTATATGCCAAAAGTATTTACTCACAACTGACTTCAATCTTTACTGATATGCCAGAATTTTTGAGAAGGTAGCAACTTTTGGAAACACCAGGAATGATTATTAATACCAATTAATTAAGTCACGTCTTCTAAAGGGATAGAATTCGGGGTAAACAATTTTGCCACGAGTCAAAGGGATCAAGCTACCTGTTTAGTATTTTCAGAAAAAACAATTTCCATTGAGACTAAACTTATGAGGGAAGAAAAAGTCAAGGATTGAGAATTTTTGAGCAGAGATTTCTACCACAAAAAGGGTAATGAAACTGAGTTAGATTTTTGGATATGTTGCAATCACAAACTTGCCGACGGGGAATATGTTGCAAGAATTTTTGGATTATAGTAACTTTATTTAGAAGCAGCATGAATTATAAACTTTTTGTAAAAAAATAAAACTTAGTGAGATTTGCTAATTTAGCTAAGAGATTGTATATAAGTTTTATTTGTTCTTTCAATCTTTAAAACTTTCTTAACCAATAAAGCTTTGGTATATTTGACATTTTAGAATATATTATGAGACAATTGTTGTTGTTGTTGTTGTTGTTTATATCACTTTTAAGTTGGACAAGCACAATAGTAAATTTTTCTCCTAAATATTTGTAATTGCTTCATAATTGATTAATTTAATTGATTCTAAACATTACATATATATTTTATTGTATATTTGAGAATTGCTACTGTTACCACTTCTCCAACAAGGTTTCTTCTACTTCCGTTGCTTTTGAAGTGATATTCAACTGGTATTCACAACTAATTCTAACATTTTGATATTTCAAGTGATATTCACTTCTTTTCCATTTGATTTCTTTTATCTAAGGTCCATTACATTCTCACTAAACTCTATTTTTAGAATATGAGTATTCATTCATTAGAATTTGAATATTTTGAAGTTTTCAGTCGTAAGATACTTTTTATAACATGCTTTGTAAATTGCATTAAAATAAATACAAAACTGTATTTGCAAAGCTGTCTTAGTCCATTCATTTCTATTAATATAAATACAAAATTGTATTTGCAACACCTTTTTTGTCTACTTTAAATTGTTCTTAACGTTCACAGGACAAAGTTCGGACTAATTAAATTCTATCTTAATCCATTCATTTCTATTAATATCAATACAAATTTGTATTAACAACTCTTTTTTTGCCTACTTTAAATTAGTTTTGATTTTCACGGATTAGTATTCGGACTAATTAAATTCTATCTAAAATATCTACGCTCTCTGTTTTCATATACTCCCTCCGTCCTCCCACATGAATCGGTCCAAGTGGTAATTGGACTTGGATTCTACTCCAAGGTCTCGGAGGGGAAAACCACACGGGCCGACAAAGTCATGTACTCGCCAACCAGGTTCCCCAGTGTAGATTAGTCACCGGCAAAGTCGGTGGAAACTACACACCAATGACATGGTAACAAAAAAATATATACTCCCTCTGTCCCAAATATAAGGCGCTCTTTTTACTTTTACTTCTCCTAAAATATAAGACCCTTTACAACTTTTTAGATACATTAATTACTCTTTTTCCAAATATATCCTTATTAATAGTACTAAATTGTGTTGGTAGATGAAAAGTTAACATTTTATGGTAATTTAGTAATAGTCATACACAATTTTAACATATTAATTACACTACAAACTTTTTTTAATAACCGTAAAAAGTGCAATAGAGGCTTATATTATGGGACAGGGAGAGTATAAGCAAAAAACGGCTATGCACGCCTATTAAGAACTGTTAAAAAATTAAGAAGTATATTTCCTATATTATCCCTATTAACTTTTCTTGAAAATTGTGAAAAAGAAAAGAAATGTTGAAAAACCATGAATTACTTGAAAACGAAAAAGTAGTGCAATTAATAGGGGTAAATTTGGTAGATTAATTAAGAAAAGCTTTGACTTATTTATATTTGATAAAAATACTTTATAGATGTTTTTGCTTATATACGAAAATGGAGGGTCTTTTCAGTTTAGGCTCTGTTTGGCGCATCTCATCTGCTAGCGGATAACGGATGAGACTAGCGTATTTGATTAGCAGGTGACAAGTACATGTGTTTGGTAAGCACTAACATTTAGCGTTTTTCGGATAATATTTAGCATTTTTTGAAACACTACTTTAAGTAGCATTTTAGGGGATAGCGTATAACATCTCACTTTTTGGGCATTTTTTCTCTTATTCGTTTTCTTAAATTACTTCTCTTTCCTCATTAAACATTTTGTCATCATTAAATAATTTAATCATTAGTTAAATATCCTTTTGTGTCATTTTACATTTATCAGTTATTTTAACCGATAGTTTTACCAAACACATAATTTCCTATCCGCTAGCTTATCTGCTAGCTCATCCTCTATTCGCTCATCTGCTATCCACTAGTTTATCCGTTATTCGCTACTTTCTACCAAACAGACGCTTAAACTGACGGATGAATTCTAATCCAATATCTATTTATACAAACAAACCTCTTATAAAATGTCATTACCATTTCTTTCTTTCTTTTTCTTCTTACACTCTCTTTCTTCCTTTTTTTTTTCTCTTTTTTCTTACACTCTCTTTCATCCTTTTCACTTTTCTCTTACACTCTTTTTCTTACTTTTTACTTTACTTTTACTTTTTCCATAAACAATTCTTCTCTTTATATTATCACTTCACTTTAGTTTTTTTAATTAAATTTCTAAATTTATACAAACATTACTCTACTAAAATTACCTATAAAAATGTAAATGAGTCACACTAAAAAAAAAACTATCACATTTTTGGAAAAAGTTATCACCTTAAAATTTTAATTTTTCTCTCTGAAATTTGTTTACACTCTTATTAATAATCTACTATCACCTCTTATTGATAATCTACTATCTATCTTTTACTATCTACTATATCTATTTACTATTTATACAAACAAACCTCTTATGAAATTACCAATTTAGATCTCTTATTAACAAGACACATATCTAATTTAAGGGTAAAAATGTCATTACCATTTCTTTTTTTTCTTCTTACACTCTCTTTCCCCATTTTCATTTTTCTCTTACACTCTCTTTCTTCATTTTTTCTTTTTACTTTACTTTTACTTTTCCCATAAACAGTTCTTCTCTTTCTCTTATCACTTCATTTTAGTTTTTTTAACTAAATTTCTAAATTTATGCAAACACTACTTTACTAAAATTACCTATAAAAATGTAAATGAGTCACACTAAAAAAAACTATCACCTTTTTGGAAAAAGTTATCACCTTAAAATTTTAATTTTTCTCTCTGAAATGTGTTTACACTCTTATTGATAATCTACTATCACCTCTTATTGATAATCTACTATCTATCTTTTACAATCTACTATAATCTACTAATCAACTAAAATAATCAATTGAAACTACGAGATAACTGCAATGATATATAAAAAAACACGGGATAATTGCACTGATATATAAAAAAACAGGAGATTAATATTTGTCATTGATAATTAAAAATTTTGAAGACTACTACTACAAACCTACTATCTAACAAACAAGAAGACTTAATGACTATTTAAACTACTAATTAATATTTAAAACAAATATTTCTTATTGATAATCTACTATCTAGCTTTTACTATCTACTAAAATCTACTAATCAACTAAAATAATCAATTGAAACTACGAGATAACTGCACTGATATATAAAAAACACGGGATAACTGCAGTGATATATAAAAAAACACGGGATTAATATTTGCCATAGATAATTATAATTTCTGAAGACTACTACAAACCTACTATCTAAAAAAACAAGAAGGCTTAATGACTATTTAATATTTAAAACATACGTGACAAATATTTGTCACTAATACCTAAAAAGGACAAATAATTGTCACTGATATATAAAAAAATACGGGATAAATATTTCTTATTGATAATCTACTATCTATCTTTCACTATCTACTATAATCTACTACTCAACTCAAATAATCAATTAAAACTATGAGATAACTGCACTGATACATAAAAAAACACAGGATAACTGCACTAATATATAAAAAAAATACGGGGATAACTGAAATGATATATAAAAAAACACGGGATAGCTGCACTGATATATAAAAAAAAACACTGGAAAAATGCACAGATTGTTTTTAAATGATACTTTTATATTTTTAGATTTTAATATTTATCTATTTTTTATTTGAAACTCATTTTTTATCTCCTTTAAATTGTCTTTATTTTCACAGGGTAATAATGTTCAAACTATTTAAATACTGTTTAAGTTCATTCATAAAAAGATCACGACAGCACCCGTGCGTATTAGTTAACCCAAAAAGATAGGTGCGTGATAGAACACACGAATTGAAAGATTTGTGTCCTATACTCAAATAATCTTTTCACCATTGATATACATATACTAATATATATTGGAGGGACTAGCTAGATGATAGAAGGGCTACTAGCTTGGGTGGTTTGTTGCCAACATTATTCTATTAGCGTAGGAGGATTCAAATAAAAGGAAAATTATAGTTTAAGGCAAGACGGTTGAAATTTTCGAATAGTTGCGTGAATCTTGTTGCCCTGCTATACCTTCATTCAGGAGACACTCAAACTTATAGATCAGCGGTTTCCGAATAGTTGCGTGAATCTTGTTGCTCTGCACAAGAATTGCGATATTCAAATCATCATAGGGTAAAACACATTTTATAATGATTCATAAAACTGTAAATGTTATTATAAGCATACCTCTCGATCAATTAGGACCAACTCAATAGAGAAATGTATTTTGCTGGAATTGAGATCAGGAACTTGCCACATCCTGAATATGCCCACAAGGAGATTCAAGTTTGAAGGTTTAGCAGTGATGGCAGAGAGCATGTCATATTTGGGAGCCATTGTGCGCAAAAAAGTCTGGTTTTCAGTAGAAGCAGAATGACTATGAAATACGTGTCTGAAATATGTTTGTGTTAGATGTGATTGTCAAACTATATTTTATAAGTGGGTGTGAAGCTGTTATATCTGGCCAGAATCTGAAAATTCAATTCACACTAATCAATTTACACTAATTGTGATATCACTAATTAGGAATTGCAATGCATTTAATTCGTATGCTGACAATCAGCAAATCCATAACTACCCTTATTTTGAGGAATTGATTAGTGTGATATCACACAAATTAATGATATCACACAATAGTTATATCAGATTTGCCTAATTGACACCAAACAAATCAATTATATCAGATTTGATTTGTTCTATTTAGGTATCGATTCCTTTCAATTGATGTGATATGATTACCTATTAACACAGTTGATCATTGTTTGCCTCATAATTGATATGATCAATTGTTACCTTCGCAACTCCTGATTAATTTCCGATTTAAGAATAGATTAGGCAAGAACGTAGAAAATCCAAAAAATAATACAAAGGAATTCTTATTCTTATATATTAAAAGTTAAGTTGACCAACGTACAGTCTGTTGTTTATAATATAGAGTGTGTATATAAGAGAGTCATTAAAGATTTCATATATCATAAATTGACTGTTTATTTCTGGAACAAATTTGACACCACACTAATTAATGATATCACACAATAATTATATCAGATTTGCTTAATTGACACCAAACAAATCAATTATATCAGATTTGGTTTGTTCTATGTAGGAATAGTTTAAGTCAGACAGTTGAAATTTTCTAAGGGGGACTCTGATTGACAATTTCCAGCATTGCATAATTAATTTGATATTATTTAAATGACATATTGTATAGTTTCCTGTGTTGCCACTATTCCGATAAAGTCTAATAATATATTTTGTATAGTTCACGTTTTATAGTTCACATTTTGCCAATATTCTACTAAAGTCTACTGTCTAATAATATATTAAAAGATCAGTTTCACAATTCTACTTTAGTCTAATATTTAAATATATATTGTATTTTGTCTGGAATATGTTTGTGTTAGATGTGATTGTCAAACTATATTTTATAAGTGGGCGTGCAGCTGTTATATCTGGCCATAATCTGAAAATTCAATTCACACTAATCAATTTACACTAATTGTGATATCACTAATCAGTAATTGCAATGCATTTAATTCGTATACTGACAGTCAGCAAATCCATAACTACCCTTATTTTGAGGAATTGATTAGTGTGACAATCAGCAAGTCAATTACTAATTGCAATGCATTCAATTAGTAATTAGTAATTACCTGTAATTGATATGAAGAAATTCACAGATTTTTATTTCCTGTTTTATTTTTTAACATACATAGAGCAATTACTAATTAATAATTCCCTGATTTCATTGGTGTAGTTGTTGTGTTCTAGAAGTTATGGAATTTACGACTTTCTTACAAGAAAATAAGGTAATAATATCATAATTTGACTGTTTATATCTGGGACAAATTGACACCACACAAATTAATGATATCACACAATAATTATATCAGATTTGCTTAATTGACACGAAACAAATCAATTATATCAGATTTGATCTGTTCTATTTAGGAATAGTTTAAGGCAAGACAGTTGAAATTTTCTAAAGGGGCTCTGATTTCCAATTTCCAGCATTGCATAATTAATTTGATATAATTAAAATAACATATTGTATAGTTTCCTGTGTTGTCGCTATTCTGATAAAATCTAATTAATATATTTTGTATAGTTTTCTGTGTTGCCAATATTCTGATTAATTTCTTAGTTAAGAATATATTAGGCAAGAACGTAGAAAATCCAAAAAATAATACACAGGAATTCTTATTCTTATATATTAAAAGTTAAGTTGACCAACGTACAGTCTATTGTTTATAATATAGAGAGTGTATATAAGAGGGTCATTAAGGATTGTATTTATCATAAATTGACTGTTTATTTCTGGAACAAATTTGACACCACACTAATTAATGATATCACACAATAATTATATCAGATTTACTTAATTGACACCAAACAAATCAATTATATCAGATTTGGTTTGTTCTATGTAGGAATAGTTTAAGTCAGACAGTTGAAATTTTCTAAGGGGGACTCTAATTGACAATTTCCAGCATTGCATAATTAATTTAATATAATTTAAATGACATATTGTATAGTTTCCTGTGTTGCCACTATTCTGATAAAGTCTAATAATATATTTTGTATAGTTCACGTTTTATAGTTCACATTTTGCCAATATTCTACTAAAGTCTACTGTCTAGTAATATATTAAAAGATCAGTTTCACAATTCTACTTTAGTCTAATATTTAAATATATATTGTATTTTGTCTGAAATATGTTTGTGTTAGATGTGATTGTCAAACTATATTTTATAAGTGGGCGTGCAGCTGTTATATGTGGCCATAATCTGAAAATTCAATTCACACTAATCAATTTACACTAATTGTGATATCACTAATCAGTAATTGCAATGCATTTAATTCGTATACTGACAATCAGCAAATCCATAACTACCCTTATTTTGAGGAATTGATTAGTGTGACAATCAGCAAGTCAATTACTAATTGCAATGCATTCAATTAGTAATTAGTAATTACCTGTAATTGATATGAAGAAATTCACAGATTTTTATTTCCTGTTTTATTTTTTAACATACATAGAGCAATTACTAATTAATAATTCCCTGTTTGCGTTGGTGTAGTTGTTGTGTTCCAGAAGTTATGGACCGTACGATTTTCTTACAGGAAAACAAGGTAATAATATCATAATTTGACTGTTTATATGCACTGATTATATAATAATAAATAGTAATCATTAGTTATAAAGCATAACCTAAAAAAATAACAAAATTGAAACAGTAAAGGGGGGCGAAGAGGAATTTCCATAAACTGAAAAAAGGCAAAATATAACCAAAACTTCATTAGGTCTATAGTAACGGGGTATTACACGACCTCGTAGACAAAATTGAAATAAACATAAAAACTAAGTATCAAATTGAATAGTAATCCATCCAAATTGTAACATCCCCTAATTAGCTAATTTACATAATTTCAATTAGCGAAAAGGTCAAGGTAGATTTTTGCCGAAATGGAATACTTAGCACGATAGATTATCGTAGATCGAGGAAGTGGCCTAATTATTATATTATGTGGTATAGAAATAAATGAAATTCTAGACATGCATAATTGAAGTGTTTTATTAAATTAGTAAGTTATGACGTTATCAAGTGTTAGGAGTGTATTAAGAGAGTTTTAGAGGTAAGGGGCATTTTGGTACTTTACCTCACTTAAATGAGGAGTCAGCTACATGAGTCAAACCCACACCCCACTTGGTAAAATCTGAAACACAAACACTCCACCATTTGTGACATTCAGAAAAACAAAGAAAGAAAAGAAGAGAGGGAGCTTGAGAGGGAGAGAGAACTCGCGAGGAAGGAAGAAGAAGAGAGGGAACCAAAGTTTGATGCATGCCACATTTCTCTTCACCATTAGACTCAGTTTCTTGTTCTCCACCCATTGATACTACTGTTACAACCTATCTCCTTCTCCTTCTCAATCCACCATTTTCATACTCCAAAGCTCAAAATTCATGAAAATGGAGTCTAGTAGCTGGATGTAGCTTGCATGTTGGATTGGGAGCGAAATTTGAAAAGTCCAGAACCCCCATGGTAGTTTCAAAGCAAGAGGAAAAGGTTTGGCAGCTGGTGTAGCTTTGGGTTCGATTTTGAAGTGGTTAGACGAGTACGGAGCCGGTTCGTGAGATTTCGGTTTTCATTGAAGTCAAGTTGTCGTCGGGGTTGATTGTGATTTTCATCACAATACGGTGAGTTCTATAACTCGCTTAGGGGATATGTGTGTGATTTGAGTCTCCACTTTTCGAAAACCCTTGTCATGTGTTTCTGGTATCGAAAGGAAATTTATCGAAAACCGTTTTCCCAAAAATTGTGATTAGAACTATGAATTGCTTGATTGATTGTTTTGAATGTACTGAATTGGATTGATTGTGTTGCTGTAAAACACTGTTTCAATGTGTATTTAAGTTTGGGTCTCAATCGGAAGAGATTTTGGAATCGGAACAGAATGGAATAACTCATGAAAAGTCTGTTTTCTGGAAAACTGATGGAGACGCACGGATCGCGTGCCTCTGTGCACGGGTCGTGCGCCCCCATCTGATGCTACACGAACTGAATTTTTAATACACACGGATCGTGCGCCTAGTCGCACGGGTCGTGCGTATTCTTCTGGAACTTCTATTCAACAACGCCCGGATCGTGCGCTTGGTCGCACAGGCCGTGCGTATCTTTATGAAAACCTTCTACAACTTTCTTCAACCGCACACGGATCGTGTGCCTACATGCACGGGTCGTGTGAGACCTTCTGGTCCTCAAATTCAAAGTACCTTTTTATCCATTCCAAATGATTCCAATCCTCTTCTCATCCATTCCCCACGGTTCCCCAACAAGGTAAAGATATTGATATCACGGAATTGAACATGTTTGATAGAAAACTTGTGTGTTATGAATGTAACGGAAAACCGTACTTAGAGAACGCGAGAGAACATAAGTCAAGAAATGTTAATTCACGGTAAAATGTCTTCCCTCGTGGAAGGATACACGGTACATGATTGAAATCACTGACAGCCCTTAGAGGATTGCGGGTACATGGATATATATATTGTATAATAAATACAAGAGGAAAAAGGGTGACGACCCTTAGAGGATTAGCATACTAGGGGAGGGGAAGTCATGAGCCCCAAAACCTAGACTCAAGAATGTTTCCCCCACTAGAAATAGTGGGATGGGTTCACCAAAGCCAAAGAAGTGCCTATAAAATAGGTAGGCTGAGGTGTTATGCTAAAATCATGGAACAAAATGTAATGCGTAGTTGCTTAGTAGGGCTACAAATTACAAGAGGTAAAATATTGTATGCTTCATGTGTCGCTTAGGAGGGCCATGAGCATAAAGGATACAGGAACTTAATATATTTCCACGTGGTTGCTTTTAGGGCCATGAGTTCACAGTAAAGTATAATGAATTGAACCGCTAGAGTTAGTAAGGGGTCTCGATAGGACTCACTGAGATAATGTTTATCTCACCCTTCATATTTGTGGTTTTTACAGAGAAACAGGGAAAGGCAAAGGCGACTAAGCACGGTTAGCTGGTGCGACTCATGGAACTATTGGAAATTGGATTTCCACTGATCCCTTTGTATTTTTTTTTAGTTATGTCACCGATTGTATAACTTTCACTGTTTAAGTTGTAAAATCGTTTCCTCTACTTTATGTTTTGAGTATTGAACACCAGGATTATGTACAAGTCTTAAGTTTTGAAACTTAAGCATTTTCAGGAAGTTTATGAGGTTCAGAGAACCATTTGATATGTATTATCAAAAGTTTTAGTTTGTGTTCAATATTCATTAACAGGAAGTTACTCTGATGTATGCCATTTAGTGCATTTCGGTAGTTCTACATGTTAGAATTTATCGGGGTGTTACACAAATTGTATCTGAATATCAAATTGAAGACTAATTCATCCAAATTGGATCTAACTAATCAATGTCTAGAGTGGAGAATTGCAATGCTAGATCACTATGTTTGAGGAACTTTCGTAAATTCGTTTCTTGAAGCTTGTGTTGACCACGGGACAATATGTTGTTGCTTCATCGTTGTTTTTCGAAGTTCCAGCTTTTTCAATTGCAGCCGACTGAGCAAAAGTAACTGTGGCACGATAGCAATGATATTCCTATATTCAAATAACATGATAACAAACAAAAGTTAGTAATTAGGATTAAAAATAAATAAAAGATATAAAAATTAGAGGATTAGTAATCAATTAATTTACATCTATGTCCATTCTATATTGAAAGTTATCTATTATCTCCTTATTCATACATATGTTGTTAACAACATATGTATGGTCAGCAGCAAATGATTGGGTGATGGGGCAAGAAATGTTAAAGAGAAAACTCTGTTTGTATTCATCATTGAAACGAAATGCACCACATACCTACAAAATACATAGTACAATCATTAGACACATAAAATGATTACAATAAAAGCTATATTTCAACAGAATGATATAATTTTCAATTACACAACACACAATTTGAGTCAAATGCTTTTCATAGAAACGAAAAACCAGTTCTCCTTTCAGATTAAAATTAGCAAAACCCGAGTGATCCATCACTCTAAGTTGAATTTCAAACCTACAAAAAGACAATGATAAAAAGTTAAAATACCAACAAAGAAACAAAATTTCATTTAAATTCAAAATGAAAACAATAGCCTCACCAATCAGCCGAAATGATTTCAGAGACATAAGCAATGACTATATGATCTAAATCCTGTCAAAACCATATGAAGAAAAATCAGAAAATTATTTGATTTATTGAATCTACCAATCAGATCTGGAAAAATGTTGAAAAGCATAGTGATTTTTCGAAAAGAAATGCTGAATAACGAAAAAGAAATGAGAAATGGAGAGTTTTATCATATTATACATGTGTTCCACCATGGATTAGTTGAGCAAGATTTACATTCCTGTTTAGCAACAGAAATTCCTCAACCATTTGAGCATTATACTCCATTATACACTAAAAAAAAACTTGAAAAACAATGGAAAACAAAATGGTGAATGGTTTTCACACACACACATCCAACATTTATATAGCATTCCAGCTACTGATATTTGGTGGGAATATTTATTCAAATTTCAATTTCAAATTTCAATTTCAAATTTCAATTAAAAGAGCCAAAAGTGTCAGTAAGGTTGTATTCACCAAATTTGAATTTTTTAATTGCTATTTAATATATTCATTTTCTGATTTTTTGATTGGTATGCATTCGTATTATGAAATGGTTGTGAGAGAAATTGCTAAATTAAAAATTTCCTATTATGTTTCAAATGAATGGAATATGCTGTCATATTTTAACCAATAGCATTATAGAGTCATAATTTATATACTACCTATCGTAGATTTTTCTTTTTTAAATTATTAACTTTTTAAATTTAATATTGTTTTGCAGGAGAATATGTAATGGGTGGGCTTCTAATGAACCACACAGTAGAAGTCTGGCAATTTTGATATGCCCAGGATATAATGTTAAGTTAGACTATTATATTATTGTTTATTAGAAATAATTACATATATTTATATAATATTATTGTTCATTTGAAACATAATAGGATATTTTATTAACTTTTTAAATTTAATATTGTTTTGCAGAAGAATATGTAATGGGTGGGCTTCTAATGAACCACACAGTAGAAGTCCGGCAATTTTGATATGCCCAGGATATAATATTAAGTTAGACTATTATATTATTGTTTATTAGAAATAATTACATATATTTATATAATATTTTTGTTCATTTGAAACATTATAGGATATTTTATTAACTTTTTAAATTTAATATTGTTTTGCAGGAGAATATGTAATGGGTGGGCTTCTAATGAACCAGAGTAGAAGTCCGGCAATTTTGATATACCCAGGATATAACATTAAGTTAGACTATTATATTATTGTTTATTAGAAATAATTACATATATTGCAAATTATAGTTGGTACCTTGTAAATATAATTAATGTATGGTTAACCAAAACTTGACATTTGGCAATGCATTTATGGAGATACATTGTCAAATGTTAAATATATAGATAGATGAGAATCATCTAACCATTAATTCTCTGCAAATTCATTCATAATTCATTAACAATGAACCACACTGCTGATAATAATATTTTATGATACAAATGATCATTATACAAACCGATTCACTGTCAATTACAAAAGAAAACACTGCTGACCTCAATGCACAAAATTGAAAACAAAAATTATTTGAACACGGACCTGAGAATCTCGCCGGAGACCTGGAAATCGCGGCGGAAGACTCGAAGGCTAATTGGAGTTTCAACGTCGGTCGCCGGAACTTCAACGTTGGAGGCAGAGCGAATTCTCAAGAAAACTCTAAGTACTGAACTAGTGGGACTCCCCCTATATATAGTGGGCCGAGGCGCGAATGGACCGAATTCGAAACGTCGCAACCCTAGCTAGGGGCATTAATGGCAGGATCAGAAAACGAGACAACCCTAGCAGTGATTATGGCCTGACACCTCGATCCACTCAAACGTCACATCAATCAACTCAAAGCATGTCAATCAAGATGACTACCGGATTCCTCACGCACCAGCATATCCGACTTCAAAGCTGCGGGCTTCAAGTATTACCTCGAGGCGGATCCCTAAGTCGGGACACACCTGAGGTCGGTTACATAGACACGTGACTCGATGGGGTGAGGCAACCCGAGCTCCCACGGAGGCAACCCGGACGGTCGACGTGCACCTCATTTGAAGAGTTATTTCAATGCGGCTTCAAGACGTAGGCGACTCGAAAAACACCAGCAAGCCAAGGCCATCCTCCTAGGAGTGACCTCAGCTTGGGGGGCAATTGTTCCGAACTGGGCCGAGTCCGAATTTGGGCCCAGCAACGGCGCAATCACACAAGTAGAGCGCTTCTCGTTGGCGATCCGTGCGTTGCAGCTATCAACAACTGAGATCACATATCCGGATCCAACGGTCAAGCACACGCCACTTCACCTATACACTGGAAGCACCCTATACTCACTTGGCGCCTATAAATACCAGCTCATCCACTGGTATAGGTACGCATTCTCATTTGGACCTCTTACTGACTTCTAATTGCTGACTTTAGCATCTGAGTGTCTGGAGGTACCAACCCCCGACATGGGATAGGAGAGGACGCCTTCGACGGGAATTCTACAGATTACTCAACCCGACCACACCCGAGCTCGAGTAAGGTACAATTCAACTTGCAAGTTGAGCATGATTTTATTTCTGTTTTTTGACAATATCGATTTTATATGTGTGAGATAGTTTTTTTGATAATAAGGTGTGCCAATTCAAGGCTTACCTTTGGTTGATGCACAGTATACTTGCCATGTTAGCATTTAAAATTGGTTATGGATACCAAAAAGTACTTTCGTGCAAAACATTGCAATCAAGTTTTGTTGCTTACAAATTTAATACAATATTTTATATTAGTTTAAAAGTAATGCCTTCTGTTTTCTCAACTCCTCTAGAAGATAAGTGCTCCTTCATCTAACATTTACATACAAGACAAAAAGACATTATGTAACATCCCTAATTTTTAAAGACTCGTACTATGATGCCTAAGACCGACTTAATTATTTGTGGGAATAATTAGTCGTGTCTCGGGGATTAATAGTCGAGGGAAATTGTCAACATAATCGTGTTTCCATCGAATTATGGTGTAATTAATGAATTCATGAAGAGAACTTAAGCTGAAGGGCAAAATCGTAATTTTGCACCCTTACGTATATATACCCTTATGTCCTGAACCATTCAGCCACACTTATCATTGTTCCAATTCTGAAACAAGTGAAAGCAAAATCGGAAAAGTGAGGGAGAGGGAGAGGAGAATATGCAAGAGAGTGGAGAAGAGGAATCCAAGTGAGGTCCTTCAAAAATCCATTGCATGTAAGTTCTAATCCCTCCATCCCACTCCATTTTCATTCCTCTTTCTAATGATACAAGTTTCAGCCTCACATTCTGCTCCTAACTCAGATTGCCATGGATGGAGCTTGAAGCTCAATGTTGACCAAACTCCAATCTCCTTGCTTCATGTTGAATTGGAGCTAAGAGCTGAAAATGGGAACTTGTCATGGTGTGTACTGAACCAAATTCGTCATCAAGGGTTAGAGTTAGGTGTTAGGCTACTGGTTCTGAAAGTTTGGAGCTCCAATTCGTGGAGACAAGATGGTGGATGAAGAAAGGAGAGTGTTGCTGGAAATTCTGGGTAAAACCCGTATGAACCATCTTCATTGTTTTCATCGTATCTCACTGTACACTACTCTGATGATCGTGATTCTTGTCCCTCTGGAAACTAGACAAACAGATCTTCATTTTGGGCACAAGAACCGTATGATTGCATGGAGATATGAAGGAGATATCATGTCCCCAAGTTACGGTTTCAGAATCAAACACTGTCCTGGACCAGTCACCTTGTTTTGTTAATATCTCTCAATCTACTGGATGCATGCGCGTGAAAATTCTTCCATCAGAAAGTAGACGAAATTATCTTCACAATGAGCACCTGTTTGGATAGTTTTGGTCACGGAATGACCAAGTTATGCTTGTTGCAAAACTGAATACTGATGCTGGGGAAAACAGAAATAAAACTGGGAATGTTGATTTGACGGATCCGGGGTCGAGTCGTCAAAGTGTCGAGAAACACCAATTCCATTCACCGGAAGGAAGTCAGTATCAAGAGTGATGTCGGTTACTGAATTCAGATACGGAAGCATTCGGATCGTGTTCGTGATTCGAGAACCGTTCGAGTGGCTATCGGTTCGGTAATTCGAGCGAGGACGTGACTTCTCGGGGATCGTCAACCGGGTGAGTTCTACTCACGATTAGGGTTAATTTGATTGTTTTGAATTTATCCCGTTTTTGAATCCTACGATGATAGTTCAGCTTTCGAAAATTCTAGAACCGAGAAACGTTTATTCGAGTCAAAACTGTTTTCGTCGGAAAACGCTATTTTACGATTTTTATGAAAATATATATATCTATACCCTGGTTATGTGTTGGAATATAATCTGAATATTGGCGACAAACATCTATTTTTAAGTCTCGGGGTTCATGGGAAGTCTCGGTATAAATTGGAATCGCTTTGGGGAGAAACTGATTTCGAAACAACTGAATTTTGAACCTTCTGGTGTCCATCGCGTTGCGGCCCGTGTCTGTCGCGACGCGACCAAGTCAAAAATTTTCAAAGATTTTGGTTCTGTGTAATTTCGCGTCGCGACGGACCCTGTCCGCGTCGCGACGCAGTGTAAATTTTCAGCAAACCTAATTGAAATTGTTTTTGCTATAACTTTAGATTCGGTGGTCCGATCGAAGTGTTTTCAGTTGCGTTTTGAAGCTTATTAAAAACCCTATTTAAAGGTGTGATTTGAATTCTGAAATGCTCTGTTTTTAAAGAGTTTAACTCATGATTTTGAGAAGCCTTGTGAAGACAAATGGTTTTGAAAACCGAAACTTAGTACACGTGTGGGTATGCCTATTAAATGGATGGACTGAATATACATTCATATATGTTAAATTGATTAATGCTTATAACGCCGGATGTCTAACTATTGAATTCATCTAAACGGGTTATAGATCGATAAAGATATATATTATCTAAAAGGCTTATGTGATTGATCCTTTGGTGATCAAAAAGATATAGATTATCTAACTCTCGAGAATTGATACGTATTGTCATATGTATCGCGTTGGGTGACGATCCGACAAGTAGCATACTAGGGAGGGTAGTCACGACCCCTTACCTAGGCCCTGTATACGTTTTGGCGTGGTCAATTCGTGGGTTATCGGGATTGTGGGCTTTGCACGGCCGATTTATGCTAAGATAGGTTCACGACTCATCGGGATTGTGGGTTTTGCACGGTCGATGTTTCGTTTGGTAAAGCTTGTAATTATATAATAATTGACAAGGCTAAAATATATATATAGTAGCACTTCATTCACCGGGATTGTGGGCTTTGCACGGCCGATAATGGGCTAGGTATATATATTGGTATAAATAGTTATAATTTAACTATGTAAACGGTTTTATATATGAACCGAGTGGTAGTGAGGGGGCACGGTAGGACTCACTGAGACAAGTTGTCTCACCCAATCCATATTTGTTGTTTTTACAGAGAACAGGTTATAAGGACAGCAGGCGGCATAGTTAGTCATCAGGCTCGAGGAGAAGCTGGAGATGTAATCTTCCATCTGTGTTTTGGATTCTTCTGATGTAGTCTCTGTATTCGGTCTTATGACTCGAACTTGTATCATGTTATATTTTGTAGTTTCCGCTGTTTCTTGTAAAGATGTATATCTGAACATGAATTTTTATACTCTGATTTATACCAAATTGTATATTTAGGTATTTTTTTGTTAAAGAAATACCGGGGTGTTACATTTGGTATCAGAGCGGTTCGGCCTTGTCGGACGTAGTGACCTTCGGGTCGAGAGTATAGGATCGAGTCAGCCAGGGACTTAGACAATTATATGTCATACCTTTTTAGTATATTATGTGACGTATTGAGTCAGGATCCACTCAATGTTTCATGTAAGTTACTGAAAACTATGACAGATAGTTGCCTCAGCCCCGAAAATGTCCAAAACCCTACACCATAGGATTCTCAGCCTTCTCGTTTCATCAGAGTGCGTAGCAGCAGCAGAGGGCTACATATGACATCTGGAAACCATGATGGACATCCGCGATGGTTCGAGGAAACTGTGGGCGGCTGTTCAGTAAACGAATCGGATGCAGTTGTGAGTCGTGGCATGAAACGTTGTAGATCTTATCGAGAAGTACAAATCAAGATAAGCCTTTGGGCAATAGCAATGTCAGTGTACTGAAAGCTGTCAGACGAGTTAACACCCGAAACCCTGACCTTATTTTAGTCAGCGTATCAGCTATCGAGATATCGTTCTCATTATAAATCTTACCTTCTGGAGTAAGTCAATCCCAGTTTGGGTGGCAGTTGAGAAAGTCCCTTCGGAAAAATTCCAAATACAGATCCCGTTTATTCTTCTTCGAAGTCACCCTGTGCTAGGTGATAAAGCCAACTGAGTAAAGATAGTCTATCACCAATGTTGTCTAGCAGAATCACAAGGTACCGATCAGGTTAAGCCCCGGTCAGGAATTGTGAATCAAATCCTTCAAAGCAAATCAGTATGTGTAATCAGTAGGAGTAACCTTATTTCAATTCGCTGCTGGAAGAATTCCGATCACGGTCTGTGAGAAATTCTCGTTAGTCTTCCGACTCATTTTGTTCGTAACTTCTGCTCCGGAACTCCGATTTTTATGTTCCGAGAGGCGTTGGAAACCTAACGGAAATATCTACACCGATGAATAGGTTGTGAACCATATCTTCAATTGTATTTTGAAGTATACCTCTGTTGTAAATCTGAACCGTAAACTCTAAGCATTCGTGGAATGTGGACCTCCCTGTTGTACGGGAAATTGGTAAAAGGATCTCCAATCAGTCAGTTTAGACTCCTAGAACCCGTTCTGAAGCTATATTGATTAATGTAATGTAATAATTATGTCTGGATAGTCGCGGAAGTTCGGAAAGAAGCTGGGCCAAGGAAAATTCTAAATGATAAATTCGACGAATCAATACGAAGACACTTATGGTGTGCTCGTGTGATTCCCAAAATAACTTTTTGTTTTCAAAATCCCCTGGTGCCACCGCATTTTCAACTTCGTGACTAATCCGAGAATAATTGATACACTGAAGCTAATTGAGAAACCAAGGATTGCCTAGGATGACTCTAAATCTCATCTTCAAAAGAAAACCTTATGTCGTTCTCGTAGGGTTCCTAATATCGAAATTCGAGCATCCTTAGGATCTGAGTGATCAAGATCTATGAAAGATAGGTATCAAAATTCAAAGGCTAGTTGATCTAGAAAGAGCTATGACCTGTATAAGGGCGACGAACTGTAGGTTTGAGTTCTGAGGACAAAGTCATAATGGTCGAAAGACGCACCCTTATCACTATCTTGGGTTAGTTAAAACATCGGTTGTACCGGTGACTACCTGAAATGCTAGAAATGTTTCTAAGATAACCAAAGATGTGGGTTACTCAAACGTTTGCTCGAAAGTAATGGAAGGCTAGGTAACACGTGAATATAATTGCTAGTTGGAGAGGTATCAGGCCATGTGAAGGCAATTACCTTTCGGTAGTTATAGTGTTCAGGCTTCCACTACTGAAATGAAACTCCAATTGTCAATTCTGAATTCGTTAAAGTCAACAGTAAATTGTTGTGGCTTGAATCCGTCGGATGGGTCAAGGCTAGTTTTCTCCATTCTAATAACCTCTGGGTTAGACGCCAATAAAGCAAGTATGTGCTGAACTCAGAATTATCCGATTGTGGTCCAGCACCCGAGACTTCTCTAAGAAATCCGATGAGTTGGGTGCGTGTAGTTCATCTTCCTTTTACCTACAACACCGGTTTGATGGGGGAATGTCTGAGGATGAACCGTATGTCGGTCTGAGACTAAATGATTGGACGGTGAGTGTATCACACATGAGTCCTTGATAGTGAATCCTATAACCTTTGTGTAGTCTCTTGAGTCAATCAAGTCGTGTCTATTTTTCATCATGAAATACGAACCTTTGTTTTAGCCTCGAAGTTTTATCTTGGACTGATCCGAGAAAGGAATTGAAGGGAAATGAATTGAATCGAATAGAATAGCGGCTTGGGAAAATTTTAAAACAAATACCCGCTTTCCCTTTCGGCTCAATGTCCTTCCCGATCCCTTCCTCGAACGAACCTAATTATTTTTGTTTTAACGGAACCGAACTCAAGCACGATAAAAGTTTGCGAGATTTTGATCGCACAAATGGTTGACTCCAACAAAATAACACCTTATTCTCACTTTCGAACTTGCAAATTTTAAAAATTTGAGAATGAGATTCCGCTTTGTTGAAACGTCATGCATCGAGTAAGGCCATTTATAAGTTGGGGTGAATTATCGTTTTGTATAGTCGTATTTTTTCAAACTATCGTTGTTGGAAAGCCCCATTGAAAAGAATTTTTATTCAAATGAGACTATTGTACTTTCAAGCTTTGGAAAAGATGTAATGAAAGAATAAATCACCACCATTTTATAGTTTTCTTGAGTCAAGTTGCAAGAAAAAGTATTTTCTACATTCCGTGGGACTGAGAGTCAAATTGTTTTATAAAAATAACTCTGCTTGCTTCGGTCAAGATTTTTGTAAATTGAGTCAAGCGCTTATGTGAGCGTAACTCAGGAAGAGAAGAAAACTTTTCTTTTGGATACCGTATGGTTTGATTCCAAAGAAGTTCTCTTAAAGTCATCGTTTCGTTCCAATTCAAGCTACGGCTAGGCCGAAACCTTCCGAGTTCCTGACTTCGATAGTGCAGGATGTGTGGATACCATAATTATGAGTTCGTGTCCTCAACAGATTGTAGGCATTCCATTGTCCATAACAATTAGTGTCAGCTTTCAAGAGATCGGAATAGTTAATTTCTGAAGAAAGTCTGTATCTTCATGATGTCTTTCACGTGTCTCAGTTGAGAAAATGTATTCCCGATCCACTTCAGCCGTTGTGCATTGAAACGATCGATCTTCGACCGGATTTATCATTCCAATCTTATCCTAGTCATATCCTAGGGCGTGGCGTGAAGACATTGAGGTCAAGGACTATTCCGATTATCGAGGTAGTCTGGGAAGGCTTCTCAGCCGAAGAGGCTACTCGGGAATTGGAAGAGGACATGATGAACTGATATCAATATCCTTTTGCTTAAGGTTCGTCTTGTCAATTTTGAGGACAAAACTTTTAAAAGTTGTGGTGATTGTAAGATCCCTAATTTTTAAAGACTCGTACTATGATGCCTAAGACCGACTTAATTATTTGTGGGAATAATTAATCGTGTCTCGGGGATTAATAGTCGAGGGAAATTGTCAACATAATCGTGTTTCCATCGAATTATGGTGTAATTGATGGATTCATGAAGAGAACTTAAGCTGAAGGGCAAAATCGTAATTTTGCACCCTTACGTATATATACCCTTATGTCCTGAACCATTCAGCCACACTTATCATTGTTCCAATTCTGAAACAAGTGAAAGCAAAATCAGAAAAGTGAGGGAGAGGGAGAGGAGAATATGCAAGAGAGTGGAGAAGAGGAATCCAAGTGAGGTCCTTCAAAAATCCATTGCATGTAAGTTCTAATCCCTCCATCCCACTCCATTTTCATTCCTCTTTCTAATGATACAAGTTTCAGCCTCACATTCTGCTCCTAACTCAGATTGCCATGGATGGAGCTTGAAGCTCAATGTTGACCAAACTCCAATCTCCTTGCTTGCATGTTGAATTGGGGCTAAGAGCTGAAAATGGGAACTTGTCATGGTGTGTACTGAACCAAATTCGTCATCAAGGGTTAGAGTTAGGTGTTAGGCTACTGGTTCTGAAAGCTTGGAGCTCCAATTCGTGGAGACAAGATGGTGGATGAAGAAAGGAGAGTGTTGCTGGAAATTCTGGGTAAAACCCGTATGAACCATCTTCATTGTTTTCATCGTATATCACTGTACACTACTCCGATGATCATAATTCTTGTCCCTCTGGAAACTACACAAAAAGCTCTTCATTTTGGGCACAAGAACCGTATTATTTCATGGAGATATGAAGGAGATATCATGTCCCCAAGTTACAGTTTCAGAATCAAACACTGTCCTGGACCAGTCACCTTGTTTTGTTAATATCTCTCAATCTACTGGATGCATGCGCGTGAAACTTCTTCCATCAGAAAGTAGACGAAATTATCTTCACAATGAGCACCTTTTTGGATAGTTTTGGTCACGGATTGACCAAGTTATGCTTGTTGCAAAACTGAATACTGATGCTGGGGAAAACAGAAATAAAACTGGGAATGTTGATTTGACGGATCCGGGGTCGAGTCGTCAAAGTGTCGAGAAACACCAATTCCATTCACCGAAGGAAGTCAGTATCAAGAGTGATGTCGGTTACTGAATTCAGATACGGAAGCATTCGGATCGTGTTCGTGATTCGAGAACCGTTCGAGTGGCTATCGGTTCGGTAATTCGAGCGAGGACGCGACTTCTCGGGGATCGTCAACCGGGTGAGTTCTACTCACGATTAGGGTTAATTTGATTGTTTTGAATTTATCCCGTTTTTGAATCCTACGATGATAGTTCAGCTTTCGAAAATTCTAGAACCGAGAAACGTTTATTCGAGTCAAAACCGTTTTCGTCGGAAAACGCTATTTTACGATTTTTATGAAAATATATATATCTATACCCTGGTTATGTGTTGGAATATAATCTGAATATTGGCGACAAACATCTATTTTTAAGTCTCGGGGTTCATGGGAAGTCTCGGTATAAATTGGAATCGCTTTGGGGAGAAACTGATTTCGAAACAACTAAATTTTGAACCTTCTGGTGTCCATCGCGTCGCGACCCGTGTCTGTCGCGACGCGACCAAGTCAAAAATTTTCAAAGATTTTGGTTCTGTGTAATTTCGCGTCGCGACGGACCCTGTCCGCGTCGCGACGGACCCTGTCCGCGTCGCGACGCAGTGTAAATTTTCAGCAAACCTAATTGAAATTGTTTTTGCTATAACTTTTGATTCGGTGGTCCGATCGAAGTGTTTTCAGTTGCGTTTTGAAGCTTATTAAAAACCCTATTTAAAGGTGTGATTTGAATTCTCAAATGCTCTGTTTTTAAAGAGTTTAACTCATGATTTTGAGAAGCCTTGTGAAGACAAATGGTTTTGAAAACCGAAACTTAGTACACGTGTGGGTACGCCTATTAAATGGATGGACTGAATATACATTCATATATGTTAAATTGATTAATGATTATAACGCCGGATGTCTAACTATTGAATTCATCTAAACGGGTTATAGATCGATAAAGATATATATTATCTAAAAGGCTTATGTGATTGATCCTTTGGTGATCAAAAAGATATAGATTATCTAACTCTCGAGAATTGATACGTATTGTCATATGTATCACGTTGGGTGACGATCCGACAAGTAGCATACTAGGGAGGGTAGTCATGACCCCTTACCTAGGCCCTGTATACGTTTTGGCGTGGTCAATTCGTGGGTTATCGGGATTGTGGGCTTTGCACGGCCGATTTATGCTAAGATAGGTTCACGACTAAACGGGATTGTGGGCTTTGCACGGTCGATGTTTCGTTTGGTAAAGCTTGTAATCATATAATAATTGACAAGGCTAAAATATATATATAGTAGCACTTCATTCACCGGGATTGTGGGCTTTGCACGGCCGGTAATGGGCTAGGTATATATATTGGTATAAATAGTTATAATTTAACTATGTAAACGGTTTTATATATGAACCGAGTGGTAGTGAGGGGGCACAGTAGGACTCACTGAGACAAGTTGTCTCACCCAATCCATATTTGTTGTTTTTACAGAGAACAGGTTATAAGGACAGCAGGCGGCATAGTTAGTCATCAGGCTCGAGGAGAAGCTGGAGATGTAATCTTCCATCTGTGTTTTGGATTCTTCTGATGTAGTCTCTGTATTCGGTCTTATGACTCGAACTTGTATCATGTTATATTTTGTAGTTTCCGCTGTTTCTTGTAAAGATGTATATCTGAAAAGGAATTTTTATACTCTGATTTATACCAAATTGTATATTTAGGTATTGGGGTGTTACACATTAAAGCATTTCAGTGCAAAATGAGATTCAAATCAGAAATGCAGTTCAAGTGATAAAGAAGAACTTGTCACATAAGTTTCTTTCTTTTTTTACAAATTGTCAACATAACTTGTCACATAACATTTTTTTTCTTCTCCAGAAAAATCTCACCACTGACACATTACAGGTCATTTTTTTGTCAACATGTGAAGGACATATATCTGCACCCTTACCTTAGAAGTAGTTCTAAAGCTTTTAAATAGACATCAAGTTTACTGTGTGTATAAAGCTTGTAATTATTCCAATCCAATTCCAGCTTATTACTTTATGTGTAGCATCTCATTTCCTTGAAGGTATAAGAAAATTGAAATGTTTCCTAATCAAAATGAGACTAGGAATGCTAAATATAACAGTTTCATTTGCCCAATAAAATCACAACCCAACACATGAAGTGATAAAACTGTTTGTGTTAGGGAAAAGTCTTGATGGGATTCAGTGAGCTACTAGTATTAGTAGTTATCAGCACACAAATTTCTCAACTTTGAAAGGTCAATCAGCAATACAAATTTGTGAAAATTGACATATTTTAGTAGCACTGTCATGTCATAAATATTTAATCTAAAGTCTACTGATACTCAAACTATAACAAGATTAAAAGGAAACAAGACCCAATGTTTACTAATATTTTGGATCACTTTCCTCATCAGAGCAACCTTTGTTGATCTTGCTCAAAGCTGATTCAAAGAGGCTCTCAAGCTCTCTCAAAATGACCACAAACTCCAATGTTTGCTGAATTAATCATCATTTTGTCTACTGATGTAACCATGGAAGTAATGCTATCATCCTTTATTGCTTTTGTCATTTTGTAAAGATAATCGTCTAGTGCATTCACTGCTCTAACTTTCTTCTTGAACTTCAAATCTCTTTCTTATTCCCGCCGGTTTCTTCCCAAGCAGAAACATTTAATAGACCATCAGCATCTATAGCAAAGCATTTTTTTGATAGGAAGGCCACGAGGAGCACGAGGAATTGAGATACTAAACAAACCCAACAAGTTGTTATCACTGGCCCTCATTCTCTCACCCACATAAACCTTAATACAAACACTGGTTTGGTCATCTTCAACTGTAAAGTAAGTATTTGTCTTCTTGACTGGAATAGAAGTGTTCTTAGGAATCACCACATTCACCACATCTCCTTTTATTGAGACACCAAGAGACAATGGTGTAACATCTTGCAAGACAAAGTTAGGAACATTTTTGATGCCAACAAATCAGCTTGCATAGCTGCACCATAAGCAACAGCCTCATTAGGATTTATACTCATGCACAAATCCTTCCCCTTGAAAAAGTCTTGCAATAGGTGTTGCACTTTAGGAATCCTAGAAGATCCCCCAACAAGGACAACATCATTTACACTACTCTTCTCCATCTTAGCATTAGCAAGACAACTAACTCTCCAGTCTCCATACACTTTTCAAAGAGGTCCAAGTTGAGTTGCTCAAACTTGGTCTGAGTGACTATTGAGGAGAAGTCAATACCCTAATGTATAGCATCTATGTCTAGGGTAGCCTCTGTATCAAATGAGAGTGTCCTTTTTGCCCTCTCACAAGCACTCCTCAACCTTCTAAGGGCCCTTGGGTTCCCACTAATGACCCTCTGGTAGTGATGATTATTGAAATATGTTTGTAATTCAATAGCTTAGATTCGACTAGCTATATGAGCTTTCGACACATTCAGTTCGACCAGCCATATAAGCTTTCGACACCTTCGACTAGCTATATATAAGCTGTCGACCCCCTTAATAAAATACGCTCTTCATTTTTACAGTTTTCCATTTTTCTGTTATTCTCATTTTTCTCTTCCTCCTCTCCTATCAATAGGAATATCCCCAACAAATTGGTATCAGAGTTATAAATATCCTTAAAGATTCTTCCAATGGCGATGCGAGACAACGGTGGGATTCCGGCGAACCTCCCTATCTTCAATGGAAAGGATTACGAACGGTGGTGTGCGCAGATGAAGGTTCTGTTTCGTTTTCAAGATGTACTTGAAATCTTTGATGAAGGTGTTCCACCATTGGTAGCAAACGCCACTGAAGCGTAGAGGAACAACCACCATGCATTGCGAAAGAAAGATGGAAAAGGGCTGTTCTTGATTTATCAAAGCGTTGATTCAAAAATTCTGAACCTGATCATTGATTGTGATTCAGCAAAAGAAACGTGGGATTTCCTCAAGAATGCATATGGAGGAGCGGATAGACTGAAAAAGATACGCATGCAGTCTCTCAGGAAGCAATACGAGGCATTGAAGATGAAAGATGGAAAATCGATTGGTGATTTCATCACAAGGTTAGTAGCTTTGACTAATCAAATGAAAGGCAATGGTAAAACTGTATCTGAAAAAAGTAAAGTAGAAAAGGTGCTTAGATCCTTAACTCTAGATTTCGACTATGTTGTAACTGCCATTGAAGAATCCAAGAACATAAATGAAATGAATTTAGATGAACTTCAAGGTTCCTTAGAGGCTCATGAATTGAGAATTAGGCAGAGAAATTCAGAAAAGGAGACTGAACAAGCCTTGTTGACACACTCCTCTAAGAGAAATTGGAAGGCAGGCAACAAGAAAGAAAAGGGAAACTGGAAGGGTAAAGAAAATGAATCTGGCAGCAAGAAAGATGAACAAGGAAACTCTGACAAGAAGAAATACGATCTGAGCAAAGTGCAGTGCTATAACTGTCAGCAATTTGGGCATTATAGGAACAAATGCAAGAACAAGAAGGTTCCTAGGAATAAAGATGATGAAGCCAAATTTGCAAGCGATGGAGGCACAGATTCTGAATCTGACTCAAAAGGCTTAATGCTGATGGCAGTCATAGATGATGAGATTGAAGAAGACACTCATCTCAATGTAACAGTTGTTGAAAGTAATGAGCAGGACAGTGGGAACACTTGTGACAGTGGAAACACTTGTAATGCTCAAAATACTTGTGCAATGTGTGAGGGGCAGGGCAGTGGTGACACTGGTGATGCCCCCAACATGGCCAGCTTACTGACACAGAATTGTTGTTGCTGAAGGCAGATACAAATGAGATCGAAGAAAAATCTGATGAATGGTATCTCGACACAGGATGCTCAAACCACATGTGCTGCCATAGGGAGTGGTTTGTCGAACTGAAGTAAATAAGTAAAAGAATCAGATTTGCAGATAACAGCAGAGTCACTGCAGAAGGAATTGGCACCATAAAGTTTCTGCCAAAGGATAGAAAGTGGTGCTGCCATAGGGAGTGGTTTGTCGAACTGAAGTAAATAAGTAAAAGAATCAGATTTGCAGATAACAGCAGAGTCACTGCAGAAGGAATTGGCACCATAAAGTTTCTGCCAAAGGATGGAAAGTGGTGCTACATTCAGGAAGTATTCTATGTGCCAAAGATGAGGAGTAATCTGCTGAGTCTTGGGCAGATGATTGAGAAGAAATTCTCTGTCGAAATGGATGATAACAGTCTCAGCTTGTTTGATTTAAACAAGAGGCTGATCCTGAAGGTGCCAATGCAAAGTAACAAAACATTCAAGGTCGAATTGCAAGTAGTCGAAGAGCAATGTCTCACAACCACTGTCGATGATGAGAACTGGAAGTGGCACAGAAGATTTGGCCACCTAAACTTCAAGAGCTTGAGACAACTACATGAGAAGAAGATGGTTCATGGGCTGCCAGCAGTGAAAATGCTTGGTGAAGTATGTGATAGTTGCTGCAAATCAAAGCAACCTAGAAACTCCTTCAAATCAGAGGTGCCAGGCAGAGCAAAGAAGAAGTTAGAGGTGATATTCTCTGATGTTTGTGGTCCCTTTGAGGTCAGTTCATTAGGAGGGAACAATTACTTTGTCACCTTCATTGATGAGTACACTAGAATGACATGGGTGTACTTTATCAATAAGAAGAGTGAAGTACTTAAAACATTCAAGAACTTTAAGGTGATGATTGAGAAGCAAAGTGAATGTGAAATCAAAACCCTTAGAACAGATGGAGGTGGTGAGTACAACTCACATGAATTTGTAAAGCTTTGTGAAAAAGAAGGCATCACTACTACAAAAAAGGCCTTTTGAATCGGTTATTTGGCACATTTAGAGTCGGTTATTTGCCGATTCTAATACTGCCGATTCTAAAGGTGATAACATTTAGAATCGGTTAAATAACCGATTCCAAATAGGTAATTCCGAATCGGTTGTTGTAAAACCCGATTCCAAAACGTATCTCTGACAACAAAATACGAAGCCAAACAGGGATCTTTTGAATCGGTTATATAAACAACCGATTCAAAATGACTATTTATTTAGACATTTAAAATCGGTTGTTTAAACAACCGATTCAAAATGTCCCTTTTTTTTAAAAAAAAATTATAAAAACAACCCACCAATTGTTACTAATGTTCTCTACAGATTCAGAGACACCCATTACTAGATACAAAAACAACCCAAAATTGAGTGAATCACAATAAAATGCTTAATTAATGAACCACAAAACAAATCAATGTTCAAAATAAAACACAATATATTGCATAACATTTTCTTCAAATCATGAAGAGAATACTGATTTGATCTAAGATGCTACTAATCTCTAAAATTCAACAAATAAAGGAAATGAAGTACTAAAAGATGTCATAACAGCTTCTAGCTCTTCAAGCCCTTTCTTCTTCAATTCCTTCTTTGAAGCATTGCATTCCTTCACTCACCTCCTTCAGTCACCGCCAGTGCTTCTGTACACAGGAACATTTGTCACGAGCTCCTTGATGTACAATCTTCTGCACAAGGATGCTGCAAAATTCATGTTGTTTTCTATGTGATAATGACACTCCCTAAAACACACAATAAAATAACAGCATTAGAAAGAAATTCGAATACGGAAGCTAATCAATGATATATTGATTTCTAGTTTTATTGCAGGAAAAACAAACAGCTACCAAACAACAGAATGAATCTGTCATCAAATAGGATACAAACATAGAACAATAGGATACAAACATATCACAAGTTTAACTCCTGGATTTCTAGATGAAATACATAAGATCTGGTTATTGATTCATGGGGGAAAAAATAGAACAATAGGATACAAACATATCACAAGTTTAACTCCTGGATTTCTAGATGAAATACATAAGATCTGGATCTCAAAACAGAATTCAATATAAAATTTTCACAAATTTTCAATGCTAGCATCCACTACATCAAATATAGCAGATTTTCACAAGTTTTCAATGCTACCATCCACTACTTCAAATACAGAAGATTCAGTATAAAATTTTCGCAAACTTTCAAGTTTCAATACAGATAATTAATTGATACTCAAAACTCAAGGTAATCAAAACTTGAGATATTCGACATTAATACTCAACATCATGACATCTCTACCATTTATCATAGTCAAAGTAAACTAAAAGAAGTAGTAACAAGTCAAACAAGAATGTCCAAAGACTAAAGAAGTATACCATATGCCATCACAAGCTAGGACTACAAACTCATCTTCATCACAAAGGTCAACCTATGAAAAAATGTCAAAAACAAAACTATCTGTCAACACAACCCTTAAGCATGATTTAGACTATCATTAACTTACAATTGGAGTAACAAGCAATCAGATTTGAATAGTTTACTGTTGCATCAAAAAAATCTGCTACCTTAACAAAATCCTCCTCAACAAATTCCCTTGAAGTAAGTGCAGGAGTTCCTGAAATCCACAAGAGTTATCATGACCAACTATTTGAACAAGAACAAGTCAAAATCAAAATGTAAGCAACGAAAGGTTCTGTACCTATCCGGATGCCACCAGGAACCATAGCAAACACATCTCCTAGAACTGTGTTCTTATTAGCTGCAATATGTCCTAACTCCAACACCTTCTCAACTCTAGAGCCATCAATACCCTGACCAATTTTTTTTGAACAACACTTTGTTACTTTTTAGATGAAAAATTACAGTTTTCAACTTATTATGTGATTAAAATAGCACAATTACTTTCAGTGCAAAATAACTCCAGTGCACAGAAAATAACAGACCTTTAACTCCAGTGCACAGAAAATAACTCCAGTGCAAAATTGTGTAGTTTAACAGACCTTTAATGTTTTCTCACAATAAACTGTCTTTCCTTCCTTGTTCTGACCTTTAAGTGCTCACATTTGGTTGAGTTGAAACTATCAAGGATTACATAGAGGAAATTTTAAAGAAGTTATATATTCTGAAAACAGATAAAGATTGGACAACTATAACTAATTTTTGCAAACAATATCTGTCATTGCCTGAAAAAAAGTAATAATAAATGCCACAAGCATTCTTATAAGGAATTTTTAAAACAAGTAAACAAACTCTTAGAATGGACAAGCTTTAAACTCAAGCATAACATCTAACTAGGGGATTTGCAAAGACGACAAACTGGCTACAAAAAGCCCATCAAAGTACTATCATTTCCATCTAAGTCTTAACACTAGAATTCACACTATGTTTGTGTCTCTAACTCATTATGTAGTATACTGAGCAGAAGACAAAATAACACATGGTCCCAGAATACTGATCTTGATACCTTCTTGTGATCCAACCTGGTCATATGATAGTTTGCATAGAGAAAATAACAGATGAATTGAAATCACATATGCGTAAAAATGTTCACCTTTCATGCCAAGCAAAACTAAATTAATGTTTATGATAGGAAGATGGTAGATGTACCAAGACATCAAGAAATAACCACAGGACAAAACAGAAAGAACAAATATTTAGAAACCTTGTCAGCGTGTCAGGGTCCACATCCCGCCATTCCACATCTTCCATAATTTCCGTAATATGCTTTATCCTCTTCTTAAGCTCTATTGATTCAAGAAGATGCAGATCAACACTCAAAAATGTGCTTTCAACAATAGGATAAGTTACCTATAAAACATAAATGCAAAGGTTAACCTAGGAGGTCTAACAAAGAGATTCTATAACTAATCAGATTTGAATACACACAAACAGAGATTGAGTATATCCTGAAATAACCCAAGGTATTAAGACGGTTTTACCCTTCCATTAGTGAAGACAGCATTAGCACCAGATTCAGACCCTAGTTTTCACCTGCAAAGAAAAGCAACGGAGCTAGGTTAGAGGGAACGATAGAGAACACAGATGTGAAACAATCTCACCTACTGGTGCGGAAGTGATATGCACCAGGCCGAAGTTTCGCAAGATCTATGGGAAGGTTACAAAGTTTCGCAAGATCTATGAGAGGGAAACCGAATCTCACCGGTGACGCAGGTGACGCAGAGAGTGTAACACCCCTTTTCTACCCCATAAATTACACGTCATTTATCAGAGTAAATTGTTTTCACAAAAATTAATTTGAATGAATAGAAAAGAAGTGCCACATCGTCATAAATAAAACTCGTCATTTTCACTCGTCAAGGTTTTTGCATCATTCGTCATAAATTTAAACTTCGAAGATTTCGTCACAGCGGAATAAAAATAGCAACTCGCCAAAATCCCTCAGACACGTCTCAAAACATCAATAAAATCATTAAACAGCCAGTTAAATAATTCAACAACTTCACCCACGCCCCCTAGGTGTTACAGTATCAGAGAGCGACTCAAAACAACCCAACAGCTATCAAGGAAGGCAGCATGACCTTCACTCGCGGATACCTGCAGCGTTGCCACAGTAGAGCAACATTCCAAGCAGAAAGGGTGAGTCTTCAAACAGCATAAAGGCATATATAATAATCAATATAATGGAGAACATCGTCTACAACTACCATAACACACTTAACGTCGCTCTTCAATCACCACAGACTACATCGGCAAGCCACCTTACAAACACACTCACAAGTAATTACGTCGCTTTTATGCATATGTATGAAGATGCAAACATGCATGTGGTACCATCGTCGCAAAAATACAATCGTCGCTTAGACCGCAGCCTTTTCATCGTCGCTAGACCGCAGCCTTTTCATCGTCGCTAGACTGCAGCCTTTTCATCGTCGCTTATCGTGCATATGAAATGCATGAGACTCCATGAACAAACAACACACTATAAATCACACATCAGCAAACATCACTTATATCATCACAACATCACTCATAGCATTTCATCGTCACTTATAACGTCATCGTCGCTTTTAACATCTCATCGTCGCTTTTTGGCCGTAACCGACCCAACACTATCATTATCTTCACTTTGGTCCTAACAACCCACTCATCAACTTCGCTACATAATTTAATTTAACCCACACCAGACTTGCGTTAACTTCACATAATCAATTAGTCACACAGCACACCTCCACATCAACTTCACATTTAATTTAGAAACATCACATTTACTTTTAAGAAAACAGTGTCTTTAACTTTGCAAAAACTGCTCACTTTGTATTTAGGGAATAACATCTTTAATTTAAGAGAAGACCACACCATCACTGTCGTTCCTTTAAAAAAAATCATTTTTCCTTTATCCAATTCTCAAGTTTCTTTAAAAATCATTTCCCTCTCATTATCAAATCAAAGCACAGTTGAATTACCAATTTAAAATTAATCCCTCATTTGCCTCATCCAACCACTAACAATTCACCAATCAATTTGTCCAAAATTCATCAATTATTCAAGAACAACCTTAATTAGTCAAATACTTCCAATTCACCAAAACTTCGTAAAACATGTCATTCTTCAACACTTTCAGTTTCATCAAATCATTACCAACAACAACAATATATTCACAATTATCGGGCCATCAATATGTCACGAACAACAACAATATATCAACCAATTTTTCAAGACCATCAATTCATCACCAACCTCACAGTTCATCAGGTTCATTTTAATTCTTCGCAATTCATCAAAATTCATCACCAGCTTCAATCAATTCTTCACTCAATCATAAACAACAATTATGCACAAATCATCAACAGAAAATATCATTAAATCACCAACAACAACATCACAACTCATCTCAAATTCACAACAACAACAATTCACCAAAAGATTCAAATACAATAACTAATACCCCTAGGCATCATAGAACTACCCTCCCACATATTAACCATTATATAAACCCTTATAATGCGAGACTCCCCTTACCTCGAATACGCAAGCTCCTTAGAAGACGAATGGAGTACCACCGAGTAACCACCGCAACACACGATCTCTTCCTCTCCTTTTCTTTGCGCGATCTTCCTTCCCTTTTCTTCTCACTCTCTCGCGATCCCACCCCCTCTTCTCTCCTTTCTTTTCTTTCTTTCTCCTCCCTCTTCTCAGCGTGATCACTCTCTCTTTCTTCTATTCTCCTCTTCGTGATCTCTCTACACTCTAGGGTTTCCTTCTTTCTCTTCTCTTTCTCCTTTCTTTTTCACGTTTCTGTTTTCTTTCTTTCAGCCGTTTTCTCTCTCTCTCTCACGCTCCCTCTCTTAAAAAAAAATGAGAGAAACACTAACCTTAGGCCTTATATACGTTGGGCTTAAGCAGCTTGGGTCCTTTTTACACCGTAATTGGTTTCTAATACTACTCCTCCTTCCTAATTAAGTTACCACTCACTTCTTTACTATTCACCGCCCTTCCTTCAACCTAGTTACTTTATTATTATTCTAAAATAGCCCCCAAATACTCCTTAATTAATTAATTAATTAAATAAACGCTTGATCTATTTTTGGGGCGTTACAACTCTCCCCCACTTAAAATATTTTCGTCCTCGAAAATTTCACCTCACAAGAACTTGTCTATGCGCTAAGCTACTCATACCCAAGGTTACACCTAACCCACTCAAAGGCAATCAAACAAAATTCACAATAAAGAAACACATCAGGCAACACATTACAATCTTTACAATTAATACAGCGCTTAAACGTACCTCAACTGCTACTATCACTCCTCCGTAGATTCATCACCCGCCAAAACAAACACTCTACCCCTGGGCTTCTCCTTCTTCGGTTTTGGACACTTAGAACTAACGTGTCCCACTTCCTCACAGTTGAAACAGACCACATCCTTACGATCACAATCAGGTGCTATGTGGCCCTCTTTACCACATCGGAAACACCTTTTCACTTCAGGCTTGCACTCAAAACTTTTGTGTCCGGGCTTCCCGCACTTGTAGCACACGACCTTCGCAGGGACATCTCCCCCACTTAGCTTCCTGCCCGAACTCTCCTCTCCCTCGCCCTTACCACCTGAAACATCATAGGGCTTCCCCCTAAACTGAGAATTTCTCTTCTCCTTCACAGCCTTGTAAGCAGCAGAACTGTCTTCCTCATAAATCCTACACTTATCAACCAATCTAGCGAAGACCCGAACCTCTTGATATCCAATTGCTTTCTTTATATCAGGACGTAGACCACTCTCGAACTTGACACATTTTGAAAATTCAGAATTGACATCGTTAGCATAATAAGGACAAAATTGAGCCAGCTCCTCAAACTTGGCGGCATAATCAGCCACAGTCTTGTCTCCCTGCTTCAGCTCTAAAAACTCCACTTCTTTCTTGGCTCGCACATCCTCAGGGTAATACTTTCTCTTGAACTCTCTTGTGAAAACCTCCCAAGTCACTTCCTCACCAGCATTTTCCAATCTTCGCAGCATTCCCAACCACCAGTCGTCAGCTTCCTCTGCTAGCATATGAGTCCCAAACTTCACTTTCTGAGCTGGAGTACACTCCATGACACGAAAGACCCGCTCTATCTCCTTCAACCATGACAACGCTCCATCCGGGTTGTACCGACCCTTAAAGGTGGGTGGGTTCTCTCTCTGGAATGTAGCCAAATTGCGCGTCCCGTCATTAACAACACCGGGTATATTACCCATCGCCCCGGCTATAGCCTGCAAGGCAGCAGCAAGTGCAGCATCGTCCCGTCTGGCCATTCTAGCACTGCAACAGAAAACAGAATTCAGAAACGAGTAACAAACTCAATGTTACTCAACACGACGACTCGACTACCGGCCGGACAGACCGAACTGCTTTGATACCACTAATGTAACACCCCTTTTCTACCCCATAAATTACACGTCATTTATCAGAGTAAATTGTTTTCACAAAAATTAATTTGAATGAATAGAAAAGAAGTGCCACATCGTCATAAATAAAACTCGTCATTTTCACTCGTCAAGGTTTTTGCATCATTCGTCATAAATTTAAACTTCGAAGATTTCGTCACAGCGGAATAAAAATAGCAACTCGCCAAAATCCCTCAGACACGTCTCAAAACATCAATAAAATCATTAAACAGCCAGTTAAATAATTCAACAACTTCACCCACGCCCCCTAGGTGTTACAGTATCAGAGAGCGACTCAAAACAACCCAACAGCTATCAAGGAAGGCAGCATGACCTTCACTCGCGGATACCTGCAGCGTTGCCACAGTAGAGCAACATTCCAAGCAGAAAGGGTGAGTCTTCAAACAGCATAAAGGCATATATAATAATCAATATAATGGAGAACATCGTCTACAACTACCATAACACACTTAACGTCGCTCTTCAATCACCACAGACTACATCGGCAAGCCACCTTACAAACACACTCACAAGTAATTACGTCGCTTTTATGCATATGTATGAAGATGCAAACATGCATGTGGTACCATCGTCGCAAAAATACAATCGTCGCTTAGACCGCAGCCTTTTCATCGTCGCTAGACCGCAGCCTTTTCATCGTCGCTAGACCGCAGCCTTTTCATCGTCGCTTATCGTGCATATGAAATGCATGAGACTCCATGAACAAACAACACACTATAAATCACACATCAGCAAACATCACTTATATCATCACAACATCACTCATAGCATTTCATCGTCACTTATAACGTCATCGTCGCTTTTAACATCTCATCGTCGCTTTTTGGCCGTAACCGACCCAACACTATCATTATCTTCACTTTGGTCCTAACAACCCACTCATCAACTTCGCTACATAATTTAATTTAACCCACACCAGACTTGCGTTAACTTCACATAATCAATTAGTCACACAGCACACCTCCACATCAACTTCACATTTAATTTAGAAACATCACATTTACTTTTAAGAAAACAGTGTCTTTAACTTTGCAAAAACTGCTCACTTTGTATTTAGGGAATAACATCTTTAATTTAAGAGAAGACCACACCATCACTGTCGTTCCTTTAAAAAAAATCATTTTTCCTTCATCCAATTCTCAAGTTTCTTTAAAAATCATTTCCCTCTCATTATCAAATCAAAGCACAGTTGAATTACCAATTTAAAATTAATCCCTCATTTGCCTCATCCAACCACTAACAATTCACCAATCAATTTGTCCAAAATTCATCAATTATTCAAGAACAACCTTAATTAGTCAAATACTTCCAATTCACCAAAACTTCGTAAAACATGTCATTCTTCAACACTTTCAGTTTCATCAAATCATTACCAACAACAACAATATATTCACAATTATCGGGCCATCAATATGTCACGAACAACAACAATATATCAACCAATTTTTCAAGACCATCAATTCATCACCAACCTCACAGTTCATCAGGTTCATTTTAATTCTTCGCAATTCATCAAAATTCATCACCAGCTTCAATCAATTCTTCACTCAATCATAAACAACAATTATGCACAAATCATCAACAGAAAATATCATTAAATCACCAACAACAACATCACAACTCATCTCAAATTCACAACAACAACAATTCACCAAAAGATTCAAATACAATAACTAATACCCCTAGGCATCATAGAACTACCCTCCCACATATTAACCATTATATAAACCCTTATAATGCGAGACTTCCCTTACCTCGAATACGCAAGCTCCTTAGAAGACGAACGGAGTACCACCGAGTAACCACCGCAACACACGATCTCTTCCTCTCCTTTTCTTTGCGCGATCTTCCTTCCCTTTTCTTCTCACTCTCTCGCGATCCCACCCCCTCTTCTCTCCTTTCTTTTCTTTCTTTCTCCTCCCTCTTCTCAGCGTGATCACTCTCTCTTTCTTCTATTCTCCTCTTCGTGATCTCTCTACACTCTAGGGTTTCCTTCTTTCTCTTCTCTTTCTCCTTTCTTTTTCACGTTTCTGTTTTCTTTCTTTCAGCCGTTTTCTCTCTCTCTCTCTCACGCTCCCTCTCTTAAAAAAAAATGAGAGAAACACTAACCTTAGGCCTTATATACGTTGGGCTTAAGCAGCTTGGGTCCTTTTTACACCGTAATTGGTTTCTAATACTACTCCTCCTTCCTAATTAAGTTACCACTCACTTCTTTACTATTCGCCGCCCTTCCTTCAACCTAGTTACTTTATTATTATTCTAAAATAGCCCCCAAATACTCCTTAATTAATTAATTAATTAAATAAACGCTTGATCTATTTTTGGGGCGTTACAGAGAGCAGAGACGACCATCGTCCTCCTCGGCCTTCTTTGGTATCCAATCTCACCGCCCCCACCATCTTCGTCGTCCTCCTCGACCAAGAAGAATCCCTTTGCTGGTGTTTGTGTTTCTCGTTCTTCTATTCTTCTTCGTCTTCTTGTTGATTTTCTGGCTGGGGGAGAAGACACGAACGCGATGGTTGGGGAAGAAGAAACGGAGAGATGGAGCGATGGATGGGGGAGAAGAAACGAGAGGCGCTGATGGAGTGAGAGAATGAGAGATCGCAAACTGAGTGAGCTATGTGAGAGGGATCGTGAAAGGGATGAGAACGTGTGAGAGGGATGATTAGGTCAAGGGGGATCGTGAAAGGGAGTGTGAGAGGGAAACTGAAACAACACGGGGGGGATTGTGAAAATGGTAACAAAACAGACATTCTGAATCGGTTGTTTAAAGAACCGATTCTGAATGTAGCTATTCAGAATCGGTTATTCAGTTAACCGATTCCAAATGTCTAAATTGTCACCTTTTGAATCGGTTGTTTAAACAACCGATTCAAAATGTCTAAAAAAATCTCCCACATTCCCATTTAATTGCAATTTTGCCACCGCGTCCACATTTTGAATCGGTTATCCAAATAACCGATTCAAATTAGTGCTTTTTAAAGCACATTTTGTAGTAGTGCATAATACATGAAGTCACTTCACCTTACACACCTCAGCATAATGGAATTGCTGAGAGGAAAAACAGAACCATCCTCAACATGGTGAGAAGTATGATGAAGGAAAAGAAGCTACCTCACAGTTTATGGGGAGAATTAGTAGCCACAGCAGTGTATATTCTGAACAAATGCCCCACAAAAAGACTGATTGGGAAGACACCTGAAGAAGCTTGGCTAGGAAGAAAGCCAAGTGTCAAGCATCTCAGAATAATTGACTCATTATGCTACAGACATGTCCCTGAGCAACTAAGAAAGAAGATGGATGATAGGGCACAACAAATTATCCTTGTTGGATATCATTCGACAGGAGCATACAAACTGTATGATCATGTGCAGAAGAAAATAGAAAAGAGCAGAGACGTCATAGTGGATGAGTCCAAGAATTGGAACTGGGATACTCGGAATGAAGAAGGCTGTGAAAGAACTATAATATTGGATTTTGATGAGATTCAGGATCCAGATGATCAGAATGAAGCTATTGAAACTGCAGAAACTGAAGCACCTATCAGAAGGTCTCAGAGGGAAAGGCAGAGATTAGTAAGGCTAGAAGGATTTGATTCATTCCCAGATTCTGCTATTACAGCAGAGGGAGACCTGAATCACCTTGCACTGATGGCTGAGGCAGAACCAGTGAGTCTGGAGCAGGCACTTAATAACAAACAGTGGAAGGAAGCTATGATGGATGAGCTAAAGTCAATAGAGAAAAATGGCACATGGAAGTTAGTCGAACTTCCAAAGCAAAAGAAAGCAATAGATGTGAAGTGGGTCTACAAGACTAAAGTCAAACCCAATGGAGAAGTGGCGAAGTATAAGGCCAGATTAGTAGCTAAAGGTTTCCTACAGAAGCCTGGCTTGGATTTCAATGAAGTCTTTGCCCCTGTAGCCAGAATTAAGACCATAAGACTAGTAGTGGCCTTGGCAAGTCATAGAGGCTGGCCCCTACATCAACTTGATGTAAAATCAACCTTTCTTAATGGACCTTTGGAGGAGGAAGTCTGTGTTTGCCAACCACCTGGATTTGAGTTAAAGGGACAAGAAGACAAGGTGTTCAAGCTTGAGAAGGCGCTGTATGGACTCAAGCAAGCCCCAGGGGCATGGAACAAGAGAATTGATGAATTCCTCTTGTCTCAAAAATTCACTAGATGCACCAATGAACATGGTGTGTATGTTAAAAGGACTGGAACTGAAACTCAGTTGCTGCTGTGCTTGTATGTAGATGATCTACTAGTTACTGACAGCAATGAGACTGAAGTTGACTCCTTCAAGAAGGTGATGATGTCTGAATTCGAAATGAGTGATTTGGGACACCTATCATACTTCTTAGGAATGGAATTTATGAAGACAGGCAAAGGTACATTTCTGCATCAGAATAAGTATGCAGCAGACATCCTGGACAGATTCAAAATGGCTGATTGCAAACCTGTTTCGACTCCAATCGACACAAGCAACAAGCTGTCGAAGGATGGGGAAGAGAGTGAAGTAGATGCCACCCTCTACAAACAGATCGTTGGATCCCTTAGGTACCTCTGCAACACACGACCTGACATTATGTTTAGTGTTGGATTGATCAGCAGATTCATGGAGAAGCCAAGAACTTCTCATCTAATGGCTGCAAAAAGAGTGCTTAGATACATCAAGGGAACACAAAATCATGGTATCCTGTTCCCTAGCAAGACTGAATCCTCTACTACTGTCGAAGTGTTTGGCTACACAGATTCGGATTTGAGTGGAGATAAATGTGACAGAAAAAGCACAAGTGGCTATGTCTTTATGTATGGAGCAGCACCCATCTCATGGTGCTCCAAGAAGCAAAGCATAGTAGCCCCGTCCTCCTGTGAGGCAGAGTATGTAGCTGCTTCCTTTGCAGCCTGCCAAGCATCATGGCTAAGCATGTTGCTCACTGAAACTGGACTACACAAGAACTCAGTAATGAAGTTGCTGATAGACAACAAATATGCAATAGATTTGGCCAAAAATCCTGTTGCCCATGGAAGGTCGAAACATATAGAAACTAGGTATCACTTCTTGCGTGATCAAGTCAACAAGGAGAAGCTGAACCTGCAATACTGCTGCTCAGAACTTCAAGTAGCTGATGCAATGACCAAGCCATTGCAAAAGGGAAGATTTGAAGAATTAAGGACAATTCTTGGAATGATGTCACTCAGCAATGTGAATTAAGAGGGAATATTGAAATATGTTTGTAATTCAATAGCTTAGATTCGACTAGCTATATGAGCTTTCGACACATTCAGTTCGACCAGCCATATAAGCTTTCGACACCTTCGACTAGCTATATATAAGCTGTCGACCCCTTTCAATAAAATGCGCTCTTCATTTTTACAGTTTTCCATTTTTCTGTTATTCTCGTTTTTCTCTTCCTCCTCTCCTATCAATAGGAATATCACCAACAATGATGTAGTCAACACATAATGTTGTCCCGAGAAATAGGAGTCATCAGTTGTGTCGTGTATGCCTCTCCTGTTAAAGACGTTAGATAGGGGTGAGCATGGGACGGGTTAGGACGGGTTATAACTAACCCTAACCCGGTCCCAAAATTTGATCGGGCCATTTTATTGACCTTAACCCGTCCTAAAACTCGATAAGTTATGGGTTAATTTAGGACCGGGTTTAGCCAAGACGAAACTGAGTTGTCCCAAAATACAAATAATACAATTTTTATAAATGTTGTTACTACTTCAATTGCATATTTTATACTAGACATTGAAATTTAATAGATAAATTCAGCAAAACTTCTATAAAAGTAATGTTGATATATGTGTGTCCAACTTTGTTAAAATTACATAATTTTAGCATAAAACTACTTGTTTTGAGTTTATCATCTAACTAAATTATCACAATTCACAAATATAAGTGTATTAATTATATATTAATATATGTGTATGTATATTAGGGACGGGTTGGGTAACCCGAGAGTCAACCCGAGAGTCAACCCGAACCCGTCCTAACCCGAAGTTGGGTTACTATTTGGGATGGTCCTATTTTGTCCATTATTTATGTGGGACAGGGTTGGGTTCAACCCAAAATCATTGGGTTGAGACGGGTTGGCGGGTTGGGATGGGTCCTGCAAACCCCTAACGTTAGACCACCTCTTGTTGGAGACATGTGTCTCTTTTATTTCTCTAGCCTCTAATTCACACATTATTGTTTGTATCGGTGTAAGTGTCTATTTCGCTCAAAGTTAAATGTTATCAATAAAATATTTTCCAATTTTTTTTTTAAAAATACGTGTTGAATGCATCATCACAAGTTTCTTCAACAGGGGTTCTGTTTATGCACTACTTGATGGATTGCTTTGAGAAGTTATAACCAACAAGACAATAAGCACGAGATATATACCTTAACTCCGGTAATATGTATACCTTGTGTTACAATTAGCAATTATCTTTTTATTTTGGCAGAATAGCACTTTTGGTCCTTTATGTTTGCTCCAGATTTCACTTTGGTCCTTTATCTTTTTTTTGGTCCGTTTTGGTCCTTGATGTTTCATTTTCGTTTCATTTTGGTCCCTCACGTATTATTATATTCAATTAAAACATTAAAAACATTAAAACAATTAAAATAATTAAAACAATTACAAAAATAAAACATAAACCCATCCCCCCACCGTCCACCACCACCCACCACCACCCACCACCGTCAACCACCACCCACCACCTCCCCCCACCGTCCACCCCTCCCCCCACTGTCCCCCCTCCCCCCCACCACTGCGCACCCCCTCCCCCCCTCCCCCACCGTTCCCCCCTCCCCCCTCCCCCCACCGCGAACCCCTCCCCCACAGCCACCCTCTGTGACCTCCGTGACTCCCCCATCCTATGCGATCTTCTGCTTCCAGTTCCGGTTCGCGTGCGCTGGTTCGTCATCGCTGGATCTGTGCGCTGGTTCGTCTTTTGCGTCGTCTTCGCTGGATCTGTGCGTCGTCTTCTGCGTCGCGTCCTTCTCTGTCGCATCCTTCTGCGTCGCGTCCTTCTGCATCGCGTCCTTCATCCTTCTCCAGTTCTGTGCGTCGTGTCCTTCTCCGTCGCGTCCTTCTCCATGGATCTGTGCGCCGATCTGGTTTTCATCATCTTCGCTGTTCACGGTGGGGGAGGGGGTGCGCAGCGGTGGGGGGTGGGGGAGGGGGGAACGGTGGGGGAGGGGGGAGGGGTGCGCAGCGGTGGGGGGAGGAGGGACAGTGGGGGGAGGGGTGGACGGTGGGGGGAGGTGGTGGGTGGTGGGTGGTGGTTGACGGTGGTTGACGGTGGTGGGTGGTGGTGGACGGTGGGGGGATGGGTTTATGTTTTATTTTTGTAATTGTTTTAATTATTTTAATTGTTTTAATGTTTTTAATGTTTTAATTGAATATAATAATACGTGAGGGACCAAAATGAAACGAAAATGAAACATCAAGGACCAAAACGGACCAAAAAAAAGATAAAGGACCAAAGTGAAATCTGGAGCAAACATAAAGGACCAAAAGTGCTATTCTGCCTTTTATTTTACAAACAACAACTTAAATTATTTCATTGAAATAGGGTGTGGGGGATACAATTTGGAATAAAGTTAAAAATCTTAAAGGTAGCAAATAACTTAGAAGCTATCGTAAGACAATGAACTATTTTGTTGGTTTGTCTGTTAACTAAACTAATCATATAGTTTGTATTTGAGTGAACAAATATTTTTATACCTAGAGATGAGAATACCAAAATCTGAAAGTGAATCTTCATCTTCATTAAGAGTGTTTGCAAGTTGTTTGCAATCCAGTTCTATGCACTACAAAAAAACAGCGCATTAGCGACGGATTTTTCCCTCGCTAATGCCTGTTTTTCCCTCGCTAATGACTGTTAGCGACGGAATTAGCGACGGACCAATTCCGTCGCTAAAAAGCTGGTCGCTAATTGGGTAGCGAGGGAATACAATCCGTCGCTAAAATTAGCGACGGAAAATCCGTCGCTAAAATCCGTCGCTAAACACTGTACACACTGACCGTTGCAGTTGATTTGACAGTGACACTGACCAATTTTAGCGACGGAAATCCGTCGCTAAAATCCCTCGCTAATCTCTTTTTTTTAAAAAAACAAATGCTAATCTCAGATAGAAAGAGGGAGAGATAAGGGGTTAGGGAGGAAAATGGAGAAGGAAAATAAATGAAAGAGGATGGTGTGGTGGTGGTGGTGGTGGTTGTGTTGTGTTGAAGGGAGAAGATGAAGATGATGGTGGTGGTGGTAAGAAAAAATGAAAGAGGAAGAGGAAGAAATGAAAGAGGAAGAGGAAAATGGAGAAGGAAACGAAATTAAAGAGGAAGAGGAGGAAATGAAAGAGGATGGTGTGGTGTGGTGTTGAAGGGAGAAGATGATGGTGGTGGTGGTAAGAAGAAATGAAAGAGGAAGATGAAGAAATGAAAGAGAGGAAAAAACGGAGAAGAGGAAGAAATGAAAGAGGAAGAGGAAGAAATGAAAGAGGAAGAGGAATGATTCGGGTTTATAAAAAAAAAATTACCCGTTAGCGACGGATTTAGCGACGGATTTCCCTCGCTAATGTCTGTCACGTGTCAAATCAACTGCAACGGTCAGTGGCACAATTTTCCAAACATTAGCGACGGATTTAGCGACGGATTTCCCTCGCTAATTCAAATTTTTTTTTCAATTTTCGCGCCATGTTAAATCCGTCGCTAATTTAGCCAATTTCCCTCGCTAAATACCTTGTTCTCAATCCGTCGCTAATTTTGTGCATTTCCGTCGTTAATTTTGATTTTAGCGACAGACTACATATCCGTCGCTAAAATCCGTCGCTAAACACTGTTTTTTTTGTAGTGATGTGTATATTGTCTTGTCCTTCCTCCTGAAGCTATTTCAGCCCCTCCCAAAGAGCTGCCGCTTCTATAACTTTTGGAGATGGAGTGTCATTAAACCACGACAATATAAATGAAATAAAATAAAAGTGCAAAAACTAAACCCGGTACAAGTAGGCCTATATATTAGGGATGAAATGGGAAGTCGGGTGCGGGTTTTGCCTTCCCATCAACCCACAAAAACAAGATATTGTCCATGCTCTCCCACCAAGGATTGGTTTGACTCTTCTCTAGTTAATGGACAATTCCTTAGAAGAGAGAATGATACATTCGATAAAATATTATTATTTTATTTGTGTTTTTCTCTCACCAAATGAACCTCTCCATTAACGAGAGAGGATTCTAACTTATCAGAGATAGAAATAGGAAACTCATCTTAACCCCAACGACGCTAGTTGATTTCTCTGTTTTGTTTCCACACACAGATATAAATATATATATATATATATATATATTAGATTGAAATAAAATAATATCAAAATTATTTTTTTATTGAGGAAAATATTAAAACTTCAATTTGGAACAAAATATCTACTAAAAAGTGAATATATGTATATAAAAAGTTAAAAATACCACCCTTTATTAACAGGGCGAGTACACCTTCATCCCATCCCTTTGCCCTGACTTTGAATTTTGAGAAATTTCCGACACCAAATCTGGTCAAAGTGAAATTTCTCTATCGAAGTCGAGACGGTATCACAGTACCCGTGAATATGGATTCTATTGTCATGCCTACTGAACAAACAGTAATTTTAGATGTCGTTAGAGGCAAATGATAATATAGTTGTTTGTATTGTTTTTATTAAAATATTGTTTTTTCACGTGTTCACTAAAAAAGTATTGGAAGTATTGTTTAATTTTTTTTTATGTTTTCACGTGTTCAATAAGTTAGGAGGTCGATGTGACGCAAGTGGTAAATTGTTTAGACTCTTTAAGCATTTGCTCAGGGGTTCGATTCCTGGCCGGTGTGCATGTAGAGACATCGTTTGGGAGAGGTCAACCCTTAAATGAACTTCAGTACCTCGAAAGATTAGTCTCCACAGTCGCCGTGGAGATACCCGAGTTTACCCAAAAAAACATATTGGGATTTTTTTTGGTACCCCCATCATATCACCATATACCCCCACAATAAATTTTAAGACGAAAGTACCCCTTGTAAAATTGACTCCTTGTAAAATTGACTTAAATCGGATCTAAGGTAGATCCGACTCACAAAAATAAAAGGCGGATTTACGTATATCCGATTAGAATTAGTGGGGGGATATAGCTTTAGTGAGGTAGATCTTATTTGTTAAAATATAAAAGCGAATGTACCTATCAGGTAGGTAAATCTGCTTTACAATTAACAAAGCGGATATACCTATCAGTGGGGGTATGTCCGCATTGTTAAAATGCAAATCGGATTTACCTCCCTGATAGGTAAATCTGATTTGTACTAAATTCGACGAGTAGGATTTGACTGCCAGTGTTGATCAACGGTGTAGATTGCACCGACAATATCAACGGTTGATAATCATTGACGATTTCTATAAATACTCATTGCCAACCTCACTCTTTTCACTCAAAAATTTCACTCTCACTTGCTTATTTCACTCATCCAAAATGGAGATATGTCTCACTCAACGCTCAGATGACAATAGGCTTTCCGCTATACATCATCGGGGCCAAATCACGATGAGAGAAGATGGTGTCCACTTCTGGAGTCCTCAGTCGGTGTTATAAATACAGAATCCACCGCGGCATGGGGTTTGAAGGTTTGAAGGATAAAGTGTGGTCCAAAGTTCAAGTGACTGGTGACGACCGTGACCTCACTAGTATCACTTATCGCAAACCCTATCTTGGAGACGATGACCGCGTTTCCTTCTCGTCCATGACAATCAAGACTGACGAAGACATGGTGAACATGTTAAACATCCATGACACGCTTCAGGGGTATAAGTCGTTGGAGCTGTACGTGGAAACTCAACGGAGTGTGAATGAGATCGTGTTCACTAAAAAGGAAAATGTATCTGCCTATTGTTATTGTAGTTGATTATGTTTTATCTTTTATCGCATGAATGAAATCAAAATTTTAATGAAACTCCACAAATATAATAAACAAGAAATAATAAGAATCAAGTCATAAAAAAATAGTTCAAGCATACAATCCCACAAAACCCCCTAGTCACGCCCCGGTAGCATATCCAGTAACCGCGTGAGGCGAGCGTTTGTCTGATTACCCATCCTAATGTCTCCGCTCTGAAGCCCCCTCCGAATCTCCTCCTCCACAATCTCGAGCAAAAATATGGCTGTACTGGTGGTGCAGCTGGCTGTACTGGTGGTGGTGGTGGTGGTGATGCAACCCGTAAGAGTCTAAGAATAGATGCTCTCACATACCAATGTAAGTAGTCCGGAGCAACCTGACCCAACTCCTCAGCAGGATAAGTAGTACGCAAAACCTCCTCCACCACAGACATATAATGTGCAATACGAAAAATGCAGTCTGCATGGCACGGACGACCAGTAAGAGGGTGACGTGGGATATCCCGCACGTACCCAAACTGTCTGAGGCACCTATCTGGCATGTAGGGAACAATGATGTCTCCTCAGCTGATGTGTCCCCTGTATAATGACACGTGCTCAAAGTCTCTATCCTCTCGGTGCTTCTCAAATGGTCGCCAACAAACATCATACGAGGTCAGCGCATCAATCCTCTGCCTGTATACCCCCAGCTTCACTCCATCTGTCTTCTTCTTCCTCCAACGCCCACACAGTGCTCCAGCCCGCAATCCACTCCTCCTCTCCACTAGCTGAGAAAAATACCATAAAACCCAGGTCTGAAAAAAAGAAGATAAACAACATGGTGAATTAAAATCTGTTTAACAAAAATTTAACCAAACTCGGAAAAAATTAACTTAAAATTATTACCTATAAGAGGGTCGCATACCCTCCTAACTGATGCGCCTAGTCCAAGCAGGAGTAGTTCAGCTGGTCATACATGAAAGCATGCTGCTGCCCCCATGCATATGATCCCACACCACCTGCACCGACATCCTCAAGTAGCAGTAGCCACTTAGCCTCAGCCCTGTCGCCGGTCTTGACTATGAAGATGGACCAGCTCAGGATCAGAAGGATAAAGGCCCTGACAGCATGACGCATGTCATTCTCTATGGACCCTCTACTAACAATCTCCTGCAGCCACTCAAAACGGTAATATGGGCCAGATGAAGCTCAATACTCCAGCCCCGCTTCCTCCATAGTCACACCTAGATAAACATGTGCTAGGTGGATGACCTGATCAGTGGTGACAGAAGTAGGTGGAGCTCTGTAGTAGTTTCCCGTAATGGGTAGATGCAGCAAACAGGAGACATCATCCAAAGTAATCGTCATTTCACCAAATGGTAAGTGAAATGACGATGTCTCTTAGTGCCACCTCTTAAGAAAAGCAGACATCGGCTCATGGTCCACCTTTGTATGTCCGGTCGAGACGAGGGGGGCTAATCCGGAACCTGTGGTAAAATCCCACAACCGGTGGTTTTTGGAAAACCCAAACAGTCTCTGAGCCAGCTTGTTACCATGGTTGGTAACCTTCAATTTCCGCTCATATGTCTGTATTATAAAAGTATCAAAAATAAGGCTATGTAAATAAATTAAACTAAGAAGGCTGCGTAAATAAATTAAACTTACCAGGTCTCCCAGTATAACGGTACAAACATGAGATGCTAGCCCAATGAATAGAGGAGGCTGCTCCTCATGCTGTTCCCGATGCCCTTGCCGAGGATAATCCTCCTGGTACTGCTGATACTGGTGCTGGTAGTCCTCAGGCATAGAGTAGTCCTCAGACATAGAATGCTCATCAAAAGGGTGCCCCTGCTGGCCCTCCTCATAGTGATAGTCTAGGGCCTCCTCCACCTGCTGATACTGTTGCTGTCGGCTACGCCGGGTAGACGCATGTCCCGCAATCCTGTGGCGGGTGCGTGTACTGGGAGCAGATGGTGAGGCCTGAGCCGGTGACTCCCCTCGATACCTATTGGACACTGAAAAAAAAAACAGATTTTTAAACAAAAATAAAACACAAATCGGATCTAACTATATCCGATGCAAAATCTGATATAGGTAGATACGATGGGGAAATCAGATATAGCTAGATCCGACTTACTATTTCTGCTGACTCTGAGGAAGATCAGATGTATGTAGATCCGATGGTAAATCCGATGGCAAATCGGAAATAGCTCTCTGAATGGTAAATCTGATTCTCTCAGGAAACTTTCTGGTTAAACGGATGCAAGTGAAAAATGGTAAATGTTTTATAAATTTGTACAAATTTTAAGGGTATTTTTGTCCTTTTGTAGGGTCTATAGGAGGTATATAGTCATATGATGGGGGTAAAAAAAAACCAAACATGTTCAATAAGTTGTTTCTACACATTTCTCAATGTCTTACGGCCTATTAGTTAAAGAAAAATACTTCCTATTTTTATTAGGAAACAAAAAATATTTTTTATTTTATTTTATCCCTAATTTATAATATTTGTACGGCTTAAAGGTCATTTTGGCCCCTGTAAAATACACATTAATCCATTTTGGCCCTGCAAAATAAAAAACTTTAAATAAGCCCCTGCAAAATAGTTAGTTGTTCAGTTAAGCCCTCGCTGTTAGTGGTCCACTAACGCTGTTAGTTTTAAAGGTATTTTGCAGGGGCCAAAATGGATTAATGTGTATTTTGCAGGGGCCAAAATGGATTAATGTGTATTTTGCTGGGGCCAAAATGACCTTTAATGTGTATTTTGCAGGGGCCAAAATGAGGGTTAAAAATAACAGCGTTAGTGGACCACTAACAGTGAGGGCTTAACTGAACAACTAACTATTTTGCAGGGGCTTATTTAAAGTTTTTTATTTTGCAGGGGCCAAAATGGATTAATGTGTATTTTGCAGGGGCCAAAATGACCTTTTAAGCCTATTTGTACAAAAAACATTCTAGAAAAATAAATAGGGGAGGGGTGTTAGTAGCCTAATGGGGGTGTTGGTAGAGGCAGCGGAAAATCCTCCAGTAAAGTCATCGTGAAATGAAATACGAGCATGAAGCGGGGAAGAAAACCAGTGAGGTAAAATGGTGGTTGGAAAATGGGGGAGAAGAAGGACCATCCCTTTCTATCCGTGGGTTCGGATTTGGAGTAGGAGCTTACGTTCTGATGCAGCTTTGGAAGCCATAGCAAAAGCTTCAGAAGATAAAGTTCCCAATATAGTTCTCTACAATTACCCTTCGTTTTCTGGAGCATTCTCTGCTCTCTTTGCTCACCTCTTTCACTCTCGTAACAATCTCCCTTCCCTCATCTTACCTTTCTCTTCCGTTCCCGCCCTCGCTTTCAGGGTTGAAGATTTGTGCATTGAAGGCCTTGAGACATGCTATCTACTTGACTTTCTTCCTCCCAAAGATTTCATTTTCAGACTTTCCCGTCGATCAAAATGCAAGTAGGTTAATACTATCATCTCCTGTTCATTTTGTTTTCTATATATTTTTTTTGTTTGTTTCATTTCTTATGTGCTTTTGATTGCTTATTAATTTAATTATTCTTATTATTTGTCTAGGGTTATTGGATTTGATCATCGAAAATCAGTACTTAGAAATGTTCCCTCGGCCAATGAGTGTCCTGATAATATTATGATTAATGTTAACCATGAGAAGAGCAGCTCCGCTGCTGTTTATGAATACTTTACCAGCAAACATGAGGATATTAAAACTTCTTATGTAAGTAAGAATTTTAGTACACACATGCGCTTTAGTTCTTTAGCATCTCATATATCTATGGCTGAGATAGAAAGATGCTTGAATTCTGTTTAAGGGTGTGATTCCAAGTTTGGTGGACTCAAAAGAGAAAGGTCGTGTGGAGCTGATGCTTAAGTATATTGAGGATGGAGATCTTCGACAGTGGAGCTTGCCTGGCATTAAGTCCTTTAACATTGGACTCGATGAGTGGCGGCCAAAGTTTAGCTGCATTTCTAATCCGTACATGTTTAAGCAGGTTTGATTGGTTATCTTTTAAACTTGTTTGTGTTATCTTATTATTATTGTTGCCCAATGAAAATTTTGAACCTGTACTCAAATTCATAAAAAAAAAGGATGGATTAATATGTATCCTCAGCAATTTCTTGTTTCTCAATAGAATGTAGTTTACTTAATCCAAGTTAAATAGCTTTCACCTGGTAAACTGAAGAAATTCTTCAGTTTAAAGTAAGTGTGTTCAGTAGCTACTACGTGTGTAGCACCGACACTTCAGATTGAAAACGCGTCGAGTGTCCGTCACATACCGACCCTTTAATTACTTCTATTTTCTCAAATTATTATCAGTGTCTATGTGTCTCTGGGTCGTGTCTGGTGTCTGTATTGGTGCTTCTTACTGTACAACTATTATTTTGTGAGCTGGACAGCATCCTGAGGTTGGAAGCATATCTTACCTTTTGTGGTCAATTATATGAACTGTTTGTTTGCTACCTGGGAAGAGAACAACCCAATTTGATAAGCTAATTGATTGTTTGAAGTGAGAATGACTAAAAGAAGTTCAGAATCTTTCTGTTACACTGTCATAAAGTAATATTGCAATGCTTCATGCCATAGCCACCATCTATTTTGTTGCTTACTTGCTTTTACATGCTTACTGTAACATTACCAAAAGAAAAGTCATTTTTCTTTACTATTCTTGACCCAAATTGCTGTCAGTTTATCTCTAGTTATTATGTCTTTGCTAACTCCTGTCCTTTAAAAATTCATATTGTAGTTGCTGGAATTGAGTGCTGAAGGGTTAATTGCTAAAGGAAATGCATACCTTTCAGCTCGCGAAAATGCTGCAAGTAAATTGCTGCAAAAGGTTTTCAGGGTTCGGCTGGGTAGAGGATTTTATGGAGAGTGCCTGGTAATATCTCAGGATATAATAATCTTCATTTTTGTTGTGATAATAAGCTACAATTTTTTATTAAATGTGTGTTTTGATTAAGCTTATTTTGGGAAAATACTGCTTTTTTGCCACTTCCTGAAAGAACATTCGAATATCGATTCAAGAACATATTATATTATTGTTTCCCCAAAATAATCTGTAGCCAAACATTCACTAATTGTTTATGCTCGTTTTACAAAATAATTATGCGTGAAAGTCAAACTTGTACAATGAATTTTCTCTGCTGCTTTTCCCAGTGCAACATCAATTGTATTTTGGTTCCCCCACCCCCAATTCGGTGATTGAAATTCTTATTCAAGTTTGTATCCATGCTTGTTGTTTAGGGTGTTCGGGCAGATGGGAACTCCAACTTAAGTGATGAAATTGGCAAGCTTCTTAGCTTGAAAAGTGCTGCTATTGGTCTGAGGTAAGGTAATTTATTTAGAAAAAAGATTTATCAATTTATGTTTATATTATTACCTTCCTAGAGGAATGATGTTTCCTCCTGAGGTTGTCTGCCAGCAATAAAGACTATAACTTATTTGAACTTTTCATGAGCATGGTGATTGGAATAATCATTACATATCAATTTGTGTTTATATTATTTCCTGTCAGTTCCTATTGTGAATTCTTACTTGCAGTAAAGAATTGTTGAATTATATAATCTGATCCGCTAGATGTATTAATCAATGACAGACCCATAGGAGCTGTGATATTCATGCAACGGGATAATCTCAAAATGTGCTTGCGCAGCACTGATAGTGCTACTGATACCTCTGAAGTTGCAAAGGTGTGCTCTTTTTGCCTCTTCTTTTTTTCTTGTCTATTGATTGTTTAATACTTAGATGCACACTGATGAGTTTTCTACCCTGGGAACTTGAAGGCATATGGTGGAGGAGGTTCTGCAAGTTCAAGCTCTTTCATGATAAGGATGGATGAGTATAACCAATGGATCTCAGTCTATTCATCATCATGATTTCTGGGTTTGTATTTCTAATCTTGCCATTTACTTAATATTTATGGCAATCTATCTTATTCTATTACTATACAAGCTTCCTCTTCCTCAAATTGCATGGTCAGAATTGACACTGTGTAGTTAGTATTCGCGAGTATAGAATTGTTTGAATAGCTACATTTTTGTTCAATTATTTTACCTACATAAAACAGTTTCCTCTGGAGCAATGTTCCCGATATCTTAATGATTCATTTTTCTTAACATAATACATGATGGAGATCGCCAGCTTATGTGCTGTGATGCAAATCAAATTATTTGATAAATTTACTCATTGCCTTTAGGAATTGAAATCATCAGTGACATTATGATGGCCAGCACGCTTGATGAAATGTATCAACTAGCGTGTCAAAGACAAAGAGCGGTCTATTCAAGCAGAGACAGATGATGTGGTGAGTGCGGAACACCCGCTTCTAAATCTAATATCAAGGATGAAGATAGTGTTTTCATGTCATATCCATAGACTGTCCTTATTTTCTATGCTGCACATGATGAGGGTATAGAAGGTAGAGCACGAGCAAGAAGGAAGCATTTATCTTGAGAGTAAAGGAGCTACTGTTGAGGTTGACTTGAAGGACGAAAATGTGAAGTAAATTGAAAAGAAATGAAATTTTTGGCGTCTATTTTTTGATGAGTTTGAGGCTCTAATTCTCATACTGTCGTTTTTTCACACGTCAGTTGTTGCCAACATATTTAGTTTGAAAGTATAAATATTTAAGTAGCATCAAAAAATTAATTTCAGTGACATCTTTTGCCTGTATACTAGCTACATTCACTTCTTTTGCTTGCAATACTTGTTTCAAGGCTGGGTTGTTTTGGCCAGCTTCAGAGCCACAACTGTCACGATTGAAACTTTACCTAATTATTTGAACACAAAGTTTTTCAGTCCTATATTAAATACTAAATTTATTGCTTATTGCCTTATTGTGTGCGTGATAAAATTGAACCAGAGAAGCCCACATGTGCGCAGCTGATTCACAACTGATAAAGATGTTGCCAGATAAATTTGAAATGATATTACTAAAGCCATGTAGACGGCTATAAATTGCACAAAGAAGAAAGTAGAAACCAAATAAAAATGAAACATACATAACACTATTTCGTACGAGTTCACATTTGAAGTACTAGTAGTTCATGAAGTTTTGCAAAATTAATGAAAGCATGAAAAGAGGCAAATTCTTCAGTAGACAGGGCAACCATCAACCACTATGCCTTTGGCTGTTGGGCAAGTTGCAAGAGGACAATGCTCACCATCAGTTCCCCACCAATTGAAACTTACATTTTCCAATCCGAACGCAAAGTAAATCACCACGGCCATAAAAGCCACCCCTGCATCAAGTGCTGCTGACAGAACATAATTGTACCTCTGCCACCATGCCTTTCTATAACGGAACACAAAGAAATTGAAAATAGTTCCAACTACAATCCAAGCATTGTAGTTCACTGCTGAAGCTGGTGGCATCATTGCAGTTGCTCCCAGTAGTACTGGAAGATTAATCAATTGAATCCATGTCTGTTTTGGGAATTTCTTGTGCAATAGCCAAACTATTATGGGACCTATAGCACCTCCAAGGAAAAACCAGTTCAACGCTGAATAGTCTCCACGAGAACCAAATATCCGCTTCGGTCCTACCAGACCCCATATAACTGATGCATCGAAGAAAACACGGTCACTCGGACATGTCCACGGACTCCCTTTAGGAAGAAGATCTTTATGACATATGTGATTCACAGATTCCAGCAACCACCATGCTACACCAATGTTGATAGTCCCAGCAAGCACTGTCCCAATGAACTAAACATGTTTCACCACAAGGAGTAAGTCAATCAGATACTATACAACAAATATTCATTATAGACTAGATACATCAGTTATTCAATGAACCAAAAACTGCAAAAGTTTCTTATAAAGTGGACCGAAGGTGGTTATAATCAAGATGATAAATATACATATACCTGCACTAAGAACATTGACCTTGGAGGGATCTTCATGTAGTGACCAAGTTTGAAATCACTAAGGAATGAAACAGCTTGTGCCATGCTTATGTAACCATA
>CM076850.1:142241428-142469240 GCA_039519185.1 Astragalus membranaceus | reverse complement strand
TTCTTCTTCTTCTTCTTCTTCTTCTTCTTCTTCTTCTTCTTCTTCTTCTTCTTCTTCTTCTTTCTTCTTCTTCTTCTTCTTCTTCTTCTTCTTCTTCTTCTTCTTCTTCTTCTTCTTCTTCTTCTTCTTCTTCTTCTTCTTCTCTCTTCTTCTTCTTCTTCTTCTTCTTCTTCTTCTTCTTCTTCTTCTCCTCTCCTTCTTCTTCTTCTTCTTCTTCTTCTTCTTCTTCTTCTTCTTCTTCTTCTTCTTCTTCTTCTTCTTCTTCTTCTTCTTCTTCTTCTTCTTCTTCTTCTTCTTCTTCTTCTTCTTCTTCTTCTTCTTCTTCTTCTTCTTCTTCTTCTTCTTCTTCTTCTTCTTCTTCTTCTTCTTCTTCTTCTTCTTCTTCTTCTTCTTCTTCTTCTTCTTCTTCTTCTTCTTCTTCTTCTTCTTCTTCTTCTTCTTCTTCTTCTTCTTCTCCTTCTCCTTCTTCTGCTTCTCCTTCTCCTTCTTCTCCTTCTCCTTCTTCTCCTTCTCCTTCTGCTTCTCCTTCTCGTTCCTTCTTTTGCTTCTCCTTCTCCTTCTCCTTCTCCTTCTGCTTCTCCTTCTCCTTCTCCTTCTCCTTCTCCTTCTCCTTCTCCTTCTCCTTCTCCTTCTCCTTCTCCTTCTCCTTCTCCTTCTCCTTCTCCTTCTCCTTCTCCTTCTCCTTCTCCTTCTCCTTCTCCTTCTCCTTCTCCTTCTCCTTCTCCTTCTCCTTCTCCTTCTGCTTCTTCTTCTTCTTCTTCTTCTTCTTCTTCTTCTTCTTCTTCTTCTTCTTCTTCTTCTTCTTCTTCTTCTTCTTCTTCTTCTTCTTCTTCTTCTTCTTCTTCTTCTTCTTCTTCTTCTTCTTCTTCTTCTTCTTCTTCTTCTTCTTCTTCTTCTTCTTCTTCTTCTTCTTCTTCTTCTTCTTCTTCTTCTTCTTCTTCTTCTTCTTCTTCTTCTTCTTCTTCTTCTTCTTCTTCTTCTTCTTCTTCTTCTTCTTCTTCTTCTTCTTCTTCTTCTTCTTCTTCTTCTTCTTCTCCTTCTTCTTTTCCTTCTTCTTCTCCTTCTTCTTCTTCTTCTCCTGCTCCTGCTCCTGCTCCTGCTGCTGCCCCTTCTCCTTCTTCTCCTTCTTCTTCTTCTTCCTCCTTCTTCCTCCTTCTTTTTGTACATGGGTGATGAGCCAGGCGTAGAGAACATGAGAAGGAAGGCATATCTTCTTTTTGTTGAACTGACCGTAACGAGTGAGAGCATGATAGGTGTTGGCAAGAACAGCAGGCACAGGATTGATAGGATTCTTGGTGTCCTTAAAGGCCAAGAATGCACCAATTGCATCTTCATCAACATATCTTTCCAGCTGAGGGAAGAGAATAACCCCGAATATAGTGAGAGCGAGAACTAACTTGAATAAACCCCAATTCTCGGCTAAAGCATAGGACTGCAGCAGGCCTTCAAAGAATTCTTGTGGATATCCGACTATGCCATTTCTTTCTAACTTTTGCGGCTTCAGCTTGTCTACACCGACCCTAAGCAAAGTTGCAAGCTTCTCATCAGTGTAGTATTGTCTTGGGAATTGGTATGGCTTGACATGAGATTTGGAGAGTCCCAACAGCTGTTCATACTCTTCTAATGTAGGTGATAGCTGAAAATTCTTGAAGAAGAAACACCTCACATCGGAATCATAGAACTGACTCAAAGCCACAAGGGCATCCTCTTGAACCTTCAACTGCAAGAGCCTACGGATATTCCCATATGCTTGATCAAAGGAAATTACTTCAGCTGGGCCCATAAGAGCTGCACACTTCCTCAAACTATCAACATCGATCTTCTTCATAAACGGGAAGCGAGATGTAGACGAAGTCTTGCTACTTGATTCCATTCTGATACGCCTATGACAAGACAGCACATCATTCGGTGATTTCCGGCAAGCAAATGCATATGAGATGCTAAATGGATGCGAATAAATGACTGCGGTATGATGCAATTATGATATGAATGATGCGTGTGGAAAAAAAATAAAGGCAATGCATATGGACGGAAGTTCAAAAATTGAGGAGCCACGCTACGTGCCGCCTCACGCACTGGTTTATTTGATGAAGGGAAATATATTATTATTTTTTTTGAAAATGAGGACCGTACGTTGTTTCATATGGACCGGTATGAGAGAGGCTACAGCGGTAACTCTTTCTCTTTTTTTTTGAAAATGAAGTGGGCCATATGTCAACTTCGTACGGATTGGCAAAAGGGAAAGCTACAATGGCAACCCTTTCCTCTTTTCTCTCTTTTTTTTTTTTTTGAAAATTTCTCTTTTTATTCTAGTAAAGACATGCCTAAACTATAATGCAACATACAATTCGTATGCCCTCGTGTCCTACCAAGGTGGGAATCCTAAGTTCTAGGGCAACTTCAAGGGTTCCTCCCATGTAGTTCTAATTCACACCCTCACAATGGCTACCAGAGCTATAGAATCCTCATGCCGACACCACAAATGTAGAATACTACCAAGTGTGGGGCGTCATAAGAAAGCGTACTCTGGTTGAGACTTTCATGAGTATCAGACAGACAAAGGTCTCGAATGACAGTCACTAATTGTCTCCACTCCCCTAAGTGTTTGTTGGATCCGGGTATAGGAGCCCACTCATAGCACACAAATCATAAGGTGTGAAAGTGTGTGATTGAGGACATACTTCCTAAAATCTACCCATCCCCACCTGCAAGGAAAACCAGCACAGCCAGACAGAAGCAAGAAATAATAAGTCGTCTACCCTAGGGTTTAACAAAATAAACTATACTAAGGTATCAACAACAAACATATAGCTTACCTCAAGAAAGGGAGCGAAGAAGAAGGGATCATAAGGGCATAAGGGTATGATGCATGAGATTACCTTGTAGAAAGGGAGCAAAGAAGAGGGGACATGGGAATTGAGAAATGCATGATAAGAGAAGAAAAGGAAGAAAAGGAAAAGGTAGAACAAAGTTTTCAAGTTAAACATTTTAAGCCACACATCAGGTTAACTAGGCTTGACCCTCGCCTTTTTGAAAAGGGTCCCCAGTGAAGTCGCCAGCTGTTGCGCCCCAAAAAATCCCGGTTAAGGATTCCTCAGTTTGACAACGTGAAAATTTTTGAAGCCGCCACCAATATTTATTTTTAAAGACTAAAACATTGGAAAAAGTCTTTTGGAAAAGGCGGATGGTCTTTCGAAAACATTGAGATGTAGGTTCGGGGGTCGGTTAGGTACGGGGAAGGTATTAGCACCCCGCACCTCCTTTCTACCGAAAGGGAACCATTAACTTTGATGTGTGGCCTAGAAAAAGTTGACTTGAAATGATTTTTGTTCTACTTCCTTTCTTTTTATTTTCGTTTGAGAAACGGTTTTATTGAGAAGAAAAAATATTTTTGGTATCTTTGAAAAGCGGAACGAAACAAAGATTTTTAAAAGGGTGATTGACGGGTTACGACCCGCTCCTACGTACCCTCTCTGGAAGAGGGATCAAAGCTACGTAGTTCTCGGATTTTTAAAAGTGTGCTTGACGGGTTACGACCCGCTCCTACGTACCCTCTCTGGAAGAGGGATCAAAGCTACGTAGTTCTCGGTTTTTGGTTTTGAAAGTGCTTTTGAGTTTTTGAAATAAGACTCAAGTGTTCACGAATACCAAACAAGCAATGGCTTCGAATGGCGTTCATTACTAACTCGAAAAAAAAATAGTTGAAACCGGTAATCATTCAAGCAAAGGCTTCGAGTGATTACAAGTAACAACGTTTTATTATCTTTTTGAAATCGTTTTTGAAAAAGGGTGAGCATCAGTGATAATTATCACTAATAGCTCGTGTTGTTTTTGAAATTTGGATTAGTTTATGTTTAGTTAAGGCGTGGGAGTTTTCATGATAGTCAAACAAGCAAAGGCTTCGAGTGACTACCACTAATAACTCCTCATTAGCGATCAAACAAGCAAAGGCTTCGAGTGATGGCCAATGATTTATTTAAGAAAACGCCTTAGGTTTTTTTATTGAAAAAGCATTTGATTTAATTTGAAAATTAGTTCTAAGAAAAAGATGATTTGGAAAAGGATTTCGGAAAAATAAGTAGAACATTTCAACCAACTCCGAGTCCATAACCAAAAGATGCGACATGAATGAATGAAATACAAACACATTCACTAATCAAGCAATTATGAACGTGTTGATCACTAACTGAGATTAAACATGCCAATACAATCAAGAGATATAGTTATTGAGGATGCAAAGTAAAGTTCTCAAAATAATTGTGCGCGTGTGAGGGAATTGCTTACGTGACAAAGGAAGAATGTGCAAGGATCTTAATGACTCTAGTAGTCTTACATCTTCACAAGAACACATGCAAGTAGAAGGTAATTGTACACAATTCAATCAAGACATTTAAGTGGCATCAACAACAAAAGAATACAATTGATCATAGGAATAAAATAGTCTAAGTTAAATGGATGAGCATGTGATCATGATGTGCTAGATTAGATAAGCATGAATGCATGTAAATGCATGAACATTTGAGAATGAATGCAAGAACGAGTATATACAAAGATGCATGAGCATACAAGAATGCATGAGCATTTGATTAATGAATGCATGGACATGTGAGGATGAATGCAAGAATGAGTATATACAAAGATGCATGAGCATATAAGAATGCATGAGCATTTGATTAATGAATGCATGGACATGTGAGGATGCATCACTACAAGAAAATTGACATATAGCGACGGCAAAAATTCGTGGGTAAAGGGTTAAAAACCGTGGGTATAGCACCAAAAACCTATACCGACGGACAATTTTTTCGTGGGCTTTATTTGGCTATACCCACGGAAAAATGGCGTTGCTATAGCCTATAGTGACAGTTTTTTTTACCGTTGGACAAAACCTTAGAGCTATACCCACGGTTACTTTTCCGTTGGTATTGGTTTTATTAACAACCCTCTTAATTTTGCTATACCCACGGCTGGATCTCCATCGGTATAGGTTTTATTGACGCCTCCTAATTTGCTATACCCACTGTCTCATTTCGTTGGTAAAGAACTTATTAACAACATTTGTAGGTTTTAGTGACACCTCTTGTCATTAAACCAGTTAAAAGCTAAATAATATATATATATATATATGAAACAATAAAATAAAATAAAACTCTAATCATATTAAAAATTAATCTCAAGTCTTACAAGCATGCCAACATATTGTAAATTAACATCAATTCTTACGATAATCTCAAAATTTACAAAAAAATCAAATTGCATAAACGTAATTTCTAAGTTTAGTTGGACAACATAAAATCAGCTTTTAATTTTTATTGGCGCCATTATCTTCATTAGTTTCTTGAGAAGGAGAAAAGAAACAACTCATCATCATTCTTGAGAAGGAGAACAAGGCTCTGCCATACTGTGTCAATCATTGTGATCCAAAATAATTTCGGATTGTAAGCTTCATGCCTGTAACCAGCACCATACGGTTTCGGATACTTCAAGAGTGTCCTACTACTCAAGTCTTTGTCCAAAATACCAACAAAAATAGTAGGTACAGATGTGTATAACACAGAATAGAATACACTACTCCAATCTGTCAATGCAGAAGTCGTAGAAAAAGCCGTGCATAAAATATACCTACAGACAAGGAAGACAACACATTAAAATGATTAAAATCTCATAAAACCTGCAACTAACATTAAAATCTAATAACTTCTTTGAGCCCAAAATTTATGATACAGCCTATATACTGCTACACATTTCAAGAAGGATAGCAATGGCATAAAGAGCAAATAAATATATTATTTTCAGACATGTCGGCACTAGAACATAACGAGAACTAAATTACCACAACGTTTTTAATTCACAAATTGAATTTATATGTGTGACTTTCTTTTAAATGACTTTAAGAAAATAACTTACCACAATTCACAAACTGAAAATCTACTATAAGGTAATCACGAGCCTACCCGTTCCCAAGTTGTTCCGATCTTGGAACACTTCCATGAAAACATCACAAAGGATCTACGAAGCATATGCATCGAACATTACAAGATGGAATTTGTTGGGCATAAGATTGGGGAATTCAGAGCATATGCATCAGTGATTAAATTGAGGACAGTTAAACCCTAAGAATGGGATGCCTAACCTGTTTGTCGAAAAGCGAATTGACGAAAGAGCGTGGTAGCGACCGAGACAAACGCGGCAAAAGCGAACGTCGTTGGTCCCAAGTTGTTCCGACCAATATTTTTGAGTCCTCAAAGCCTGGTCACCGCCACCACAAAATGCCTTGGTTTCCCTACAATATCAGAATGTCATTAACATCAATTCCACACTCGTTTTTTACCAAAACTTGAACATTATTACAAATCATGTCCTCACAAAGTCTAGTTGCTCATAGTACAACAACATGCCATATCTCAGATGTGTGTTTATAGCTATAGCAGATTCCAGAAGCATCTTGGCATGGCATGGCATGGCTCACAACACATTATCTATAACGCCCAACCGAAAGTAAAAGCAAAAGCACAATCCATACGCAATACATAAAGAAATGGTAACACAAACAAGCATATAATCAATTAATAACAAATCAAGCATATAATAAGTTAATAACAAATCAATTGTCAAATTAAAAATGATCAACATGCCTATACATTTAATAGAGAGAAAAAAGGAACTTACAGAGTATCACCTTTACATTGAAATTACAATATTTGCAAAAAAAACTATAAAGTGAAGCATATTTGTTTCGAATCCAAGGATCCAAGTTTCAGAAAACATGTTAATTCTCATGCAAGCAAGTTTTGGTCCTTGATATTAATTTGCAAACAAAACGAAATAGAAAGGAGTTTGAAACAAAATTGCAGCGCAAAGCATTCAAAGGAAACTTAGAAGGGTTTGAATTAATGAAAGGAGTTTGAATACTCACCAGATACGCACAATGATATAGCGGAAGCGCATAGATTAGGGTTTTCACCTGTAGAGAAAAGCAATGGGGCTAGGAAGGAGCAAAAGAGAAGACAACGCACGGAGGTGAAACAATCTCAAGACCAGCGCACGAAGGTGATATAACATATCTGATTCGAAGCGCACGAAGGTGAAACAATGTTGCACCGCCGTTCTCCCATCTCTCTCTCTGCGAAGCGTCTCTTCAATAACAGAAATAAATAACTTACAATAACAGAAAAACTAAGAAACACTAAGAAGAATGAATGTCTTACCAGGGTAGACGAACAGAAGCGGTGGAAAGCGACGGAGAAGCTTGGCGCAGGGAAGGCAGAAACGAAATGGAGAGCGAGCAGAGAAGAGTAATTAGGTCGTTCAAGGGTGGGGGAGTGCAGAGGAGGCGGAGGAGAGCAGAGGAGGGAAGAGAAAGGCTAGGGTTTCTTTTGTGAGGAAGATGGAGAGAGTTGAGAACGAGAGTTGAGAACGAGAGGTGAGAAAGAGAGCTGAACGAGATGAAGAGGGAACTTTTGGTCAAAGTGGGAACAATTCCCGCTAATACCTATACTAACGAAATTTAACTTCATAGGTATAGGATATTACCTATACCCACAGTTATTTTTCCACAATCTTTTCTGTGAACCTATACCCACGGTTTTTTTAACTTGTTGTAGGTGTAGGATACCTATACCTACAGTTTTATTTACCATCACTATAGGCGTCCGTTGGTATATGTCAATTTTCTTGTAGTGCATGGTTATTTAATTATGAATGGACATGTGAGAATGCAAGAAGTATAAACAAGTAAGGATGCATGAGGTACTAACAAGTGAGAGTGCAAATGAATATGCAAGAGATATGAATATATGAAAAGGCATGAAGATTAAAACAAGAGAGTATGCAAGAGATACAAGCAAATGAGAATGCAAGAGAGTGAATAAGGTTTTATTTAAGTGCAAGTGTGTGAGAGTGTGTCATAAAAAGTGGTAAAAATTTAGTTACCTTATTCTTAGGAAATGGTGAAATGTTTTGGTGTTTTTAGAGTCTTAGGAAAAAGTGGTAAAAAGTATTTTTGGGTTGATTTTATAAAGTTGAAAAGTTATAAATGTAAACTAGAAAATGTTTTGGGTCTTTTTGTAATTTAGGAAAGGTAAAAAGTAAAGGTAAATTATTAATGAAATGGTAACTTATTTAAGTGAAGGTGGTGAATTATTTAAGTGAAGGTAAATGGTAAAAGTAAAAGGTAAAATGTTTTTTAGGGTTTTAAGTGAAAGGTAAAAAAAAAAAAGGTAAGAAAATGTTTTTTTTACTATTTAGTAACACTTAAGTGAATGGTAAAAACTAAAAGGTAAAAAGTGAAGAAAAACACAATTCACAACAATTAATTTACCAAACAAGATCAAACAACAAATTTGAGTAAGTAAATTGGTCACAAAAATGGCTTTATGGCCGAAACATACACATACACAATAAGGCTCAAATTCAACAAATTTCTTGCAACCAAATCACATCATTAGACACACACACATAAACCCTAAGATCTACACATGTATATCACACTCAAACAATCATCATTTCATCATTTATTAACATAAAAACAAGAGGGAACAAAAAGTATAAAAACCCTAATTCTACACTATCAAACCTTAGAGCATGAAGGACTACCTTAACCAATTTTATTCCATCAAAACTCAAGAAACAAGCAAGAAAACATGTTATCCAACAAGAGACGCCCTAGGCCTAAGCAAAAAGGTAAGGAAAAATAAATTTTTATTTGGTGAAAATCGCATGAACAAAGAGCAAATCACAAGAACAACACATAATCAACACATAGTCACAAGAACAATTTATTTGGTGGGTGAGATGCCAACTCTCACCCACAACAGCCCCTAATCTACATTTAGATGATGTTATGAGATGCAAATATAAGTTGAAAAAGGATTTTGATGCAAGAAAGTGGATGAAAATGCAAAGGGTTTTAGGTTATACCTTAGTTCCAAGCTAAACAAGAGTAGAAATGAAGATCAAGAGTAACCAATCACCAACACTCCTCAAAATCAACAACAACAAGCACGCAACCTTGAAGGATCAGCCCCTTTGATGATATAAATGTGGAATCAAAGATGAAAGGAAGAGGATATATGAATATGGAGTGAGTTTGAGGTGAGTTAGTGGATGGAAGTTGAAAAAAATGGAGGAGAAGGAATGGGGGTGGCTACGGCCTAGAGGAGGAGGGAGGTGTGCTAGGGTTTTTGAATGGGGAGTGAGGCTAAGAGGGTGTGTGGGCTGATCATATGAAGGTATATATAGTGCTCACTTATCATTAAGGGCTTCTAGGTCATTTTGATTTCCATTGTGCTCTAGGATTGCATCTAAATTTTGAACCAAGGGTCAAGATCAAATGTCACATGGATTAGGGGCAATTAGAAAGCACAAAGTGAGGAGAGAGAGGGCTGAGGGGCGTAGCTTAAGGAGGTGAGTGAAGGATAAGTTCAATTACAAAATTGTATTTTTCCATGAAACTTATTACAAGAGTGCCATTTTAATTCAAATGAAGGGTGAGGATTGCATTTAGCACTTGAATGGAAGGCCATGATTTAAACACAATTTGCAACCAATAAAATAAATCAAAAATGGGGGGAAAAAGGGGCTGGAATTCGCAGCCAAGGAGAGAGTGTGAGTGGAATTGCAACTTGTACTATTGTACTACACTTGACCTTTCAAAATTCAAAGGGATATTCCTTATTCCCTTCTAGATAATTCTTCTAAATTCTTGCCATTTTGGGCTATGTCCCATGATTCAATGATTGGGCTCTGAACTTTATGATCTCACCAATCCCAAAATTGATTTATTGACCCCACTCCAAAGGAAATGACCATTTTGCCCTTTTGTTCAAAAAACCGAATTTCATGCCAAAAATACTCCTATGATGCATAAAAAAATGCACAACTCCACTCACTTGGACTCACATAAATTCCTCAAGAGATGCATAATGGTTTTTACCGAGAAATTATTTATTTTAGTGAAATGACCAAAATGCCCTTTTGGTCCCAAAAACCCTGATTTTGCTCTAAACTTCATTTCCACTCTAACAATGATCCTGAGACCTTTTGGATGACTCTAAAACCCTATAAATGCATGCATGATGAGAAAATAAGTCTTTTTGGCGAAATTGCCAAAATACCCTTTGAACTAAGAAAAACCCTAGAAACCCTAAAAATGCTCTAAAGTGCTCTAAAATGCCATGCTATGCTTTTCTAACCCTAAAATGCATTCTGAAACTTCTAAGATGCAAGCATGATGCTCTTCCTAACCTCTAGGATGAAGGCTAAGACTTGGTTTATTTATTTTTGGTTGAAAATTAGGGTTTTGCCCTAAGCCGGACAAAATTGGGGTATGACAGGTACGAACAGGTCCGATGTCAACTTCACCGAAACTAACAAAGGACTAGTGTTTCCTGAAGGTCTCGACGAGTAGAATCCAAATATGATGTCCGATTTTCCAACCGGAGTCTGTGGTGGTCGGAATAGGTGCAAAACCGTTCGGTTGGGTTTTAGGGTCGTGTCTGAAACTGGCTGAACGAAGCACCAATCGATTAAATTGAGGCCAAAATCGAACTCAGAGCGTGATTTCGAGTGGGAAGATGAATTTTCAGGCCAAACCGTGGCCTAGGGAAGGAGAACGAAAAAGATGAATAAAACCATAAGGTTTTGCCGTTTTCTGCGTTTCAGCGAGGAAGGAGAAGGAATAGTGCCCGGGTTTCTCTGGGGTGGGCGACGCACACGGTAAGTACGGTGGGCAGGGGGGTGCGAATAGCAAAACAGGGGGGGTGTATGCGCATAAATATAGTAAAAACTCATTTTAATTCATTTTTAAATTATTTCACAACAAATATTTTCTTACAACTCTATAAACTAAAATAACTTCCAAAATTATTCATACTTCGAATACTAATTCAAAATAATTTTTAATAAAAATCGGGGCGTTACATGCTTCTCCAAGGAATGCTCTGGTGTGATTAGTCAAAAGAAAGGTTAGTAGCATGAGATTGTACATCGGTTATCGACAACTTAACAAAGTGACGATCAAGAATAAATATCCCTTACCAAGGATAGACGATTTACTTGAGCAATTTGAGGTGCTGCAGTGTTTGTAACACCCCAAAAATAATAGAATAAATTATTTTAATTAATTAAAAGAGATTTTGGTGGTAGAGTAATAATATAATTATTAATTATTATTTGTTGAAGTAATTATAAGGTGTTTTAAATAAAATAAGGAGTGGTATTGTATTAGGAGGTGGTGCTGCAAATTAGTTGGGCTTAAGCTGCGGGAAAGCCCGCAATCCAAGCCCAACAACCTAAGCGCATATTTAAGCTAAAATTTTAGGGTTTAGTTCATTTGCGCAAAAAGAAAAGAAAGTGGCGAATTGAGAGAGAGAGGGAAAGGGAGCCGTGAGGGTGAGAAGAAAGGGGAGAGGAGGCGCGCACATGAGCAAAGGGAAAGGATCGTGTTGCGGTGATCTTTGGAGCTTACGTATACGGAGATAGCGTGTTCGTCATAACCTAAGGTAAGGGTGGGTCTCATCTTCTCTATAATAGGGTTTTATGATGGGGACTAAGTAAGGGTAGGCTCTATGTGTGCCGTTTTATGCATTTCTAGAGATTATTGATGAACCCTAGGCATATGATAACTTGTTATTTGGGAAATTGTGGTTGATGATGATTTTGAGATAAATGTGATAATGTGTATGTTCAAGGTGATTGGACGCGTTTTGATGATGATTTGGTTGTGTTAGATGGTGTTCATATGCAATTGGTGATGATCGGTATGTTTGAGAATGGTTTGATTATGTTTGATGATGTTTTGACATGATTTGTGGGTGTTTAGAGCAAGAATCCTGGTTGTTGGGAGTGTTCTGGGCGCCAGGCGCCCTTGTTGGGCGCTGAGCGCCCGTGTGTGTTGCTGTCTGTGGAGCGCTGGGCGCTGAGCGCCCGTGTGTGTGAGTGTGTGCGTTGCGCTGGGTGCTGGGTGCCAGCGCTGGGCGCTGAGCGCCTGTGTGCGTGTGTTGCGTGTGGGTGTGTTGCGTTTTGCTGGGCGCTGGGCGCTGGGCGCCCATGGCGCCAGTTTTTCAGGATGTTCCTAAATGTTTTCGAAAACTGTTTTCGCTATATCTTTTGACTCGGACATCCATTTTGAACGATTCAAAAAGCGTTGTGAAGCATTTTCAGTTGTCTATCTATGTGTTCCATTTTTAAAAATAAAAACTTATAATTTCAGAAGGTTGCTGGGCGCCCAAGTGGCTGTCCCCTGTGGTCGTTGCTGTGATATTGGAAACGCGTTTGGTGTCTTTAAAAATCCTCTTTTGCGTACGACCAGTGGTTTTAACGAAGTAATGTCAAAAATGATGATTTTGACGATGATGCCGTAGTGGCTAGTTAAATGACTGTTTTGCCCTTAGTGGCTAATATTATTTATAATGACGTGTAAATGACTGTTTTGCCCTTAGTGGCTAATATTATTTATAATGACGTGTAAATGACGATGATGCCCTTGGTGGCTAGTAAATGACGTTTTTGCCCTCAGTGGCTATTGTTTGAGCTGATGATATTCATGTATAAGTGACGATGAAAACCCAGTGACGTTTGAGGCCCGAAAGGCTAAGTGATGTTAAGGCCCAAAAGGCTAAGTGATGTTGTTGTTGTGTAAATTGTGAATTGACAGGTGCTGTGCCTCTTATTTGGCAAACCGGTAAGTGACGGGTCACACAGTTGACTGTGATTTGGTGTATTTGAGTATTTGTGTGTTTGTGAGTGGTGCATGTCATAGTGTCTCATGCCCCATATGCATAAACCCAGTGACGTTTTGAGGCCCAAGTGGCTAAGTGACGATGAGGCCTTAATGACTAAGCGACGTTTGTGAAAAGGTACCTCATGCATATGCCCGCGAGTGGGTTGCATTTCATACTCCTGCATGACATTGTGACGACTGGTTGTGCCGAGTAACTTGATGATGGAATTGACTGTTTTATCCTTGATGATTGACTTGACGTTTCATGGTGTGGTAGATATAGTGTCGTAACTCTAGCTTAGTGCTTATCATATGCTTTATTATATGGTTAGATGAACTCATCCCTTCTGTTTGAATGTTACCCCTATGCGGTAACGTGCAGGTGAGCTCAAGTGAAGGCTTAGGCATCTTCACTAGCTGAGTCGGGTCGTCTGCTCTGATTATGTAACACTTGGGGGAAAATAGAACGTTGTTTTAGTTTATTCAAGACTGTGTATAATTGTTGGATTTTCCGCTGTGAAATTGTATTTTTAATTTACAATGACGTGTTGTAAGTATTATAAGACTGTTTTTGAAAAGCGAGTAATTTGGCGCGTGATGTTTAACGAAGTAAGTGTGACATCCCTTGTGGTGTAATTAAAATTTGAAAACTCTGATAGTTTACCAATTAAATTAATGGGTAGAAAAGGGGTGTTACAGTGTTTCTAAAATTGATCTGAGGTCAGGATATCATCAAATAAAAGTTAGAGCCATAGATATTCCGAAGACAACTTTCCGTACTAGGTATGGACATTATGTGTTTGTAGTGATGCCCTTCGGGTTGACTAATGCTCCAGCGGTATTCATTGACTACATGAACAGAGTTTTTCCACACGTACCTAGATCAATTTGTAGTCGTTTTCATTGATGGTGTCTGGATGTGCTCGAAGACCATTGAGGAGCATGTCCAACATATCCGCATTGTTCTGAAAGTACTCCCAGAAAATAAGTTATACTTGAAACCTTCGGAGTGTGATTTTTGGGTGTCAGAGGTAAAGTCTTTGGGACATGTGATTTCCCAAGTCGGGAGTTTCTGTAGATCCCAGTAAGAAGGAAGCGGTGTTGAATGGGAGTGACCGACATCAGCCGCAGAGATCAAAAGTTTCTGGGTCTAGCCGGTTACTATAAGAGATTTGTTAAAGGGTTCTCACAGCTTGATTTCCACTTACTCGACTAACTCGAAAGGGTCAACCGTTTACGTGGAATACTGATTGTGGAGAATGTTTTCAAGAATTGAAGGTTAGGTTGACTTCTGCTCCAATCCTGGTTCTTCCGGATCTGTCATTGGAATTTTAAATTTTCGATGACGATTCAGGGAAGGGTTTAGGATGTATTCTAATGCAAAATCAACCAGTGGTAGCTTATGCTTCCAGACAAGTAAGGTCTCATGAGAAGAGTTATCCGACTCATGATTATGAGTTGGCAGCTATTGTGTATGCACTGAAGATTTGGAGACGTTACCTGTATGGGTCTCGTTTCGATGTCTTTAGTGATCACAATAGTTTAAAGGTATCGGTTTGATCAGAAAGAACTGAATAGCAGGTAGAGAAGTGTGTTGAGTTTCTGGAGGATTATAAATTAGTGTTGAGCCATATGAGGATCTCTAGTTCCCCAAGGGATTCTATACGCTTAGCACAGAAAGTTGATGTGAAGCTACAATCACAAAAGGTATTTCCAGATTTTACCATGGATAGTGATGGAGTCAGTTGTTTCAACGGTAGGATCTGTGCACCCGATGATGAGAAAAATAGTAGGCAAGTGTTAGAGGAAGCACACCGAAGTTTATATTCTGTACACCCTGGATCCACCGAGATGTACAGAGATGTAAAGAAGATGTATTATTGGCAAGGTATTAGTTGATAATCTCTTCTTTGTGAAGGTTAACAATGAGATGGTATTATATGATTCCGTTTGACAAGTCGAACGCGAACGCGAATAGGTAGGTGAGGTGACTGTTGACTGTTTTTCACATTGCGAATAAGCACCAAAGGATTAATTGATGGATCTGCTACAAGGGACTGAAATTTCCAAAGTGAAGTTTGGCGTGCGGTATGGTGGTTTTGAAAAATCATTTTGTGAAAACCCGCATGCTAAAGTTAATTTTGGGAACGGATCAAGAGGCTAATAGGATCTGATTGAAGAAAATCATACGAGGCGCACTTAGGTTGAGGGGAAACTCAACGCTATTGACTAATTCAGAAAAGGATCGGGTGCGTCGTTGGTGAAAACCTCGTGAAGAAGTTGCAATATAAGAAAAGGGGCTCCGAGTTCTGTTTGATAGTTGTCTTGAGAACAACTGAGGTAAATTGCATTACGTTCAAATTTATTTGATGACCCCACGGTTTACTTCTACGTTTAAGATAAACGTTTCTGGTAAATCCTCATTTCATCTTCTTTTGAAAAGTGTTATCTCGAAATCTTGGGGGCGAGTCAAGAAGTTTCACAAATGACTTTCCGTCATAATTGTCAATGTGTACGAGAACTGTTATGGATTTTAGAAGATTTGTTGAGAACGTGTTTACACCCTTCGAGGAAATCGTGTTTGTTTTTACCTTTACCGAAGAGTACCGTTATGCGGACCTCATTTTTCAACGTGTATTTCTATCAAGCGTCTTGTATTAAACCCTTTGATTTAGATTAATCAAAGTTGGGGAGTAAACGAGGATAATTGGAAGGAAGCTTCGGAAGTGTTTTCAAACGCGGTGCCAAGCCTATGTGGGCGAATGATGAGTTTCTCGTGTAGATTCGTAACCAGAGAGTTCGTATCAAGGTAGTAGTGGATCATACTTGGAGATTGATGTGCCAATTTTGGGAAGATTTTCTACACTCATTTCGTTAACTAAGGATTGTGTTCCAGCAACTTAAGACCTTTCTGAGAATGTCGAATCTCGGTTAGTCAAATGAAAGACTTGACGAAATTTTGAGGACAAAATTCTTTCAAGTTGGGGAGAATGTAACACCCTCAAAATAATTAGTAGAATTATTTGGGTGTTAACCCAGTTAAATTAATTTAGTACTTAACTGGTAAATTTATTGAGTGCTAAAATTATTTATTGGTTGTCATCGGATCGTTAACCGAATAATACGGGTCAAAGAAGTTTTGGAATCGAAATAAGAGATTTAGATCAATATGGTAATCGGACCACGTTACCGCGTATATATTAATAAATATATAAATGTGTGTGTGTGAATGAATGAAAGAATAAAATGAAAGAAAGAAAAGAAAGAAAGGAAGCACGCGAGATACAGAGAGGAGAAAAGAGAGAAAAGGAGAGAAAAGAGAAAGAAAGGGTGAGGAGGAAGAAGAGGAAAAATGGAAGGTTTCGGTTCATCAAAACGACTTCCTTCCAACACGAAAAACGTTCAGCGTTACTCCCTCTTCGATTTGGTACCAAAATCTTCATCATCAACTCACTCTCCTCAAATCCACCATTTTCGAATTTAAGAGGAAATAGAGGTTTTTGTTGTTTAAGCTCAAAGGAAAGCTTTGGATGGTGTTTGGGAGCGAGCTCAAGGTGGATTACGCAAGTATTGAAGTCCGATTTGGGGTTTGTGAAGAATCAAGAGGTTAGGGTTCAAATTGGGGTTTTTGTGAATAGTGGCTTGAGGTTGAAGGAGAAGATGAATAGTGTCCATGGAGGATTTCGAGGAATTCGGCATTCGGTCAAAAAGAGGTTTCGCGATCGAGTGGAAAGCTTTGGAAGCGGATTGGATGTCGCCGGAGCGGGGAATGTTCGTGTGGCTACTCGGTGAATTCGGCTCGATCGTGGTTCACGCTTCAAGGGTGAGTTCTACTCACGTTTAGGATTTTTGTTTTTAGAATTAATTGATTGATCGTTTTATCGCTTTCGCTGGTCTGGAATATTACTTGATATTGTCTGTTTCGGGTTAGGAATCGATCGGAGCGAGTCTCGAGTTGTGTCGTGTTGAAATGGAATTTTTGGTGATTTGATTTCGAAAGATTTTGACTTAAAAACCGTTAATTGGAAAATATGTCGCGTTTTGATACAATTCGTTTAAAATGAGTTTTTGATTGATTTGATTGATTGTGTGACTTTGATTGAGACTATTTTTATAGTTGTCAAAACTGTTTTCAATCGGAACAAGAATCGGAATTGAGCGGAATAGCGAATTTCGCAAGAAAACGGAAAACCTGCACTTTTCTGCACATGGTCGCGTCGCGACCCGTCCCCTTCGCGTCGCGACCTGGCCCAGTTTTGTCACGCAAAAAGTTTCTGTCACTTTTCGCGTCGCGACGGAAGCAGTTCGCGTCGCGACGCATTGCAGATTTTCAACAGTTTTTCACTGATTTTGTTTTCGCAATAACTTTTGATCCGGGAACCCGATTGAGGTGTTCTAAGATGCGTTTGAAAGCTTATTCCGAGGCCTAACTAAATATACAATTTAAAAAGGTAAAAATAACTGTTTTTGAAGTTCAAATAGTTTCGAAAAGCCGAATAATAGTACACGTGTGCGGATATGTTTTGTTAATAATAAAGCGGACTATGAGTCCTACGTGGTATGGTATAACCGACGCGAGACGATTATTATCTATTGTCTAAACCGGTCTACGATTCACGATATGTATTATATCGACTATGGGAAATGGCCCGATACGGGTGTTACGTTCAATTATTGGTCTGAATGTAAATGGACTAAATGTTCATATTATTGTAGATATATATATTATATCGAGTTTGGGTGACGACCCATGTTGACATACTAGGCGGGGTAGTCATGAACCCTTACCCTAGGCTCTGTGCCATTAGGAGACACTATTGGTTATGGGGTTCACCGGAAGATGCAAGGTTTGCGGCCGGTGTTGTGTTAAAAGTAATTGTACTACGTTCGCCGGAAGATGTAAGGTTTGCGGCCGGTGGTATGTAGAAAGGCCTAGGATGCTAGTTCATCGGGAGACGCAAGTGGATTGCAGCCGGTGTCTTACTAGGTCGAAGCCTTATTGTATGGTATACCGGAATTAGCAAGTGGATTGCAGTCGGTGCCGTGTCAAATCATACAAATGTTTTAAATGGACCGAGAGTGTTAGTAGGGGTCTCGGTAGAACTCACTGAGATTGTATCTCATTGTTTATATGTTGTGGTTTTACAGATAAACAGGGAAAGTGGAGATCCAAGAGGCACGAGTAGGTGGTACTCGGATGGTTGCTGAAGACTTAGCTTTTATGCTTAAGTTATGTTTTCCCTTGTTAGTTATGTATCACGGCATTATGACTTTATCTGTTGTAAAAGTTATGTATTTATTTCCGCTTTCTTGTACGATATTGAACACTGTATTTCACTGATGGTTTATGGTCTTATTTATGTTTAAGACTGTTCTGTTGTTATTCAGTGAAAATTTTATTGTGGTGTTCAGTATTTAAACAGGAAATATATCTCTGATGTTTTAGGAATGGTGCACTTGGGTATTTTTACTTGATAAAAATACCGGGGTGTTACAATTCTTGCCGACACATAGAATTCTACCAATTAATTAATTAATTAATTAATTTTTGTCTTTTCCTTTATTCTTCTGTTGAATCATGGCTTCAATCATAGAGTCCCAATAATCTTCTGGGGAAGGCTCTGGCTGAGATTCTCCAGCTAAAGATTCAAAAATGTTTGAATCCATAGATCCATGCGATGAACTTGTCTTCATAGAAGCAATTTCTTCATTAACTTCAAAAGTTTTGAAGAATTGATTTTTTATATGGTCCAGAGTTCTAGCCATAATTTTTTCCTCAGATTCATTAGGATGAATCTTTTGATAATAATTTTTTAAATGGGCCATATCAAGACCCTGACCAAATTTTTCTTTTGGAATCTTTTGATCTTCATCAATAGCTTCTTTGATTTTTACTTCCATTTTATGGAGATCTTCGTTGTCAATTTTATTCCACCATTTTGAGAAGAAATGTCTTCTAAGGATTGGATCATTGTAATTGTTCCTAGTCATGGTAATTGCCCACCTCCAAATCCAAGGAATTTGAAATTTAATAAAGAAAAAACAAGGACCTTGTCCCGTGATCATTTTTGAAGCATTTTTCAAAAATAAAGGATTATGATCACACCATGAATTATATAAATTCAATAAATTTTCTGGTAAGATTTCTATTGAAGGACCAATTTTCCTCCACCAATTAAAAAACCATTGTGGTATTGGTTTGGCCAGAATTTCTGGGTTAGCACTAAAAAACCATGAGTGCTTATTCTTTGGATTTTGATAATAAAATGCCAAAGTAAATGCTTGGATATAATCCCAATAATTGAAGTGAACAATATTTCCTTCGGCGATTTTAATTGCCTTGTCTCCATTTGGATTTAAACCCCATTCTCTGGGTGTCAATATCTTATTGATATGACATTTACTGTAATTAATGAAATTATCAGGATTATTATTCTGATAATAATGGGTTATAGTTACTGATTCAGTAACTCGAAGTAAAACTTCTAAATGAGGTCTAGAGTTGCCATTAAGTCCAGGATATCCTCTAGATTCGAGGTATCTTGTTTTAATTGACCAACCATCATTAGGAGTCAATTCTATATCATCTTCTTCGACATACATTATGTCTTCAGTGATTGGATTTTCACAATATTCTGTGACTTCATTAACAGGATTATCATTAATCACTGTATCTTTGTAAGAATTTGTCTTACTTGAAGAAGGTATATCTTCTTTCTTTTGTGACCCTGTTAATTGTAACAGGTTTCTGTTTCTATGAACAGTAGTCCAATCCCCTATTAGAGGAATGTTTGATTCTTGATAGGGCAGCATATTGTTGCTCCTATTTCTTCCACCACCACGGCCACGGCCTCTACCCCTATTGGGGGATGTCATTTCCCTGCAAAAATTCACGGGTTAAATAATCAGCAAGAGAATTATTTTCTCCTTTAATATATTGGATATCGAATTCAAAAACTGATAACTGAGCTTGCCAATTAGCAAAGATTTGTTTTGCAACAAGATTTTTGACATCTTTTTCTATGATTGATTTAGCAGAGCTACAATCAATTCTTAACAAAAATTTTTGGTTTAATAAATCATCTTGAAATTTTGAAATACATTTAATAATAGAAAGCATTTCTTTCTTAACAGTCGAGTAATTAGACTGGGTTGGATTCCACTTTCCAGAGGTGAATGTGACTAATACTTCTTTATTTGTATCTGGTATAACTTGCTTTAGGATACCTCCATATCCTAAATTAGAAGCATCTGTTTCTACTATCTTAAAATATTAGGATTGGCTAAAGATAAGCAAGACAAACATTTTACTTTGCTCTTAATCCTTTGGACAGCCTGAGAATGTTTCTCAGTCCAAGGACCTGGGTTTTTTCTTAATCTATTATATAAAATAGATGTATCCTGAGCTAAACTCTCATAATAGTCTGAAATATAATTCAAACTTCCTAGAAACCTTTGTAATTGTTTCTTCTCTGAAATGATATCAGGAAATTTTGAAGCAAATTCAATACTTCTGCTGATAGGGATAATTGTCCCCTGGTCAATTTCATGTCCTAAAAATCTGACTTTTGTTTGAAAAAGTTTCATTTTTGGAGCTGAAATAACTAAACCATTATGTTTAACTAAATTTTTAAACGTTTTCAAATGTTTGATATGTTGGTCAAAAGTTTTAGAAAATACTAAAACATCATCAATATAAACAATCATAAAATCCGAATAAGGATTAAAAATATCATTCATAATATTTTGAAATTCTGATGGAGCATTCTTCAAACCAAAGGGAAGAACGTTCCATTCATAATGTCCAAACGGGACAGTAAAAGCTGTTTTATATTTATCAGATTCATTAATCTGGATTTGCCAATAGCCTGATTTCATATCAAATTTTGAAAAAATCAAGGCATCATTAAGCCTATCCAATAAATCTTTTTTGTTGGGAATTGGATATCTAATCCATTTCAAAACCTTATTGAGAGGTTTATAGTTAATAACTAATCTTGGAATACCTCGTTCCCACTCAGCATTTTTATTTACATAAAATGCTGTGCAACTCCAATAAGACTTGGATTTTCTAATTAACCTTTTTTCCAAAAGAGAGTTAATTTCTTTTTTATAGAGATCAAGATATTCTTGATTCATTTGGGCTGGTCTAGCCTTTGTAGGAACAAATTGTTGTTCAATCAACTTGATTTGTTTCTTAGTTTCATCTTTTTTAAGATGATCCTCAATATTGAAAATATTTATTTCTTCTTTAAGAAAACATATCTGTCTTTCTTTAATAGAAAGAAGATTTTTAATCTCATTAAGAACCCTAGTATAAGGATCAGTAATAAAATTAAAAATAATTTCTTTATTGTCAATAATGGTAGTAATACCATCTTGATCAATATTTCTAATAGGCATAATATTATGCAAGAAGGGAGTACCTAAAATAATTCTACTAGTTAAATTTTTAACTAATATAAAATGAGTTGGCAAACAAATATTTTGATTGCAAATATAAGTATTAGAAAGTTTATAATTAATTTTCAAACGACTTCCACCAGCTTGCGTAAGAGCTTGAGTGGTTTTCTCAAAATATTTTGTAGGAATAATACCTTCCTGGATGCAATTGAGATCAGCACCACTATCTACAAGTCCTGCTTCATTTTTTAAAATAAAATTCTTATTAATTACCAAAGTTACTTTCACAAACCATTTTTGTGAAGTTATTCTGTGTAATAAATATTTTTCACTAGCAATATTACTGCTAGAAGGAATAGTAGAAATAAAAGGGGTTTTTCCTAAATTACCAGGAATCTCTAAGGAAGATATGCTGATATTATCTTTCTTGATCTGAACCATTTCCAGATTTTAAGAGATTTATTTCTCTTTTCAAATCATTAATAGAAACAGGAGTTTCTTTAATGTTTGGTTGTCTAAATTTAGAAAAAACCTCACTTACCTGGTAAGGTGCATCTATGGTTAGAGGCGTCTCTTTTTTGGAGCTTTCCTTGATTAGGAATTCCATCATCTTTTTTCTCAGACTATTGTATGTGATAAACTCCAAAATTTTTAGAGCTTCTCCTTGTTCTTCATTAAGAACGTTTAATCCATTTATTTCAATAATGGATTTCCAATAATTCAAATTTTTGTTCTGACAGCTATTGTTGTCAATATTCGAACCTGGAGAAGTATCATTATTGATACATTCTATGTCCCTTGAAGAGTCCTGTTCCGATTCAGAATCAATTGATAGAACCTTTTTTAATTGAGTCCTTGATTGTTCATCCTCCAAGGCGTTCAGGGCTTTTTTAGTCCAGCATTGGTTGTCATAATGTTTTGTCTTGTCATAATTGTGGCAAGTAACGTCCAACTTATGGGATCTCCTCTTTCCTTTATTTTGGAAAGTGTCTTGCTTGGGCTTATTTTTATAAAAATTTGTTTTGAATTTTTTCTTATTAGGAGATTTATAAATATCCTTGTTTCTATTAAACTTTTTATAAGTTCTATTATTAAAGCTTTTTTGCTTTTTATTTTTTAAGCCAGGTGGTCTATCCATATCAAAAGCAAATTGATTATAATAATTATTTGCATCCTTCTTTAACTTAGAATCTTCTATAGGTAAGGAAGGTTGAATATCAGCAACCATTGGTCCCTTAGACTTGTTCATATTATCCAGAATTAATTTCTGTTGAAAAATTTGTTTTTCAAACATTTCTTTTAAAGATAATAAATCTTTTTTAAGAGAAATTATTTGCTCTTCTAAATCATCCCAAAACATCTTGGTGTAATTCTGGGTTCTAATTAAAGAACTTAATTCCTTAATAGTAACGTGTTTACTTTCTATCCCTTTGAGAAAAATAAAAGATCTGGCTTCTATATTCTCTTGTTCTAGGGTAGTTTCCCAACTATTTGGTTGAAGGATTAAAACTTCATTTTTGACTTTATTAACAAAATAATTTGCAAACCATTTAACAAAAGGAACATAATCCTGAGTTATGGTCAACTCTTCATAATAATCATCTTTGAACTTATTTAGTTCGTAAGATGAAAATTTCTTAAAATACCATTGCCTAAATTCGGCATACTTTTCTAATTGAAATTCTCCACTGATGAGCTCTCTCATCTTACTCCCTGGGGAGAAGTCTATTTTAGAGTTCATCCTATAAGGAAACTTATTTCTGGTTATGTAGGTGATTCCCTACTTTAATTTCTCTTCTTCTAATGAATTTCATTTTTTCACTAGTGGTAATATATTCTATGGTCTCTATCTCATCTATTTGTTGAGATGTAGAGGCCCTGTCCGAGTTACTAGGAGCTATATAAAACTCATTATTAGTATGGTTTTCTGATAAAAACAAACGAGTTTCGTTATTATTACGAAGCTCATTTAACTCATTTCTAATTGCTGGATCAATAGGTTGGGAACAAATTCTAGTTCCTATCATAGCAGAATATTTTGCCAAGTCATTATAAACATCCTTATAGTAATCATATCGTTCAGAATCACGAGGCCAATTGTCTCATTTAGCTTCGTACTTAAAGAGACGCAATTCAATTTTAAATAGTACCGGAAGAATAGTACCTGAAGAAGTTAGGCATCAAATGCTTAACAAAGAAATATTTAAAATTGAATTGCGTCTCTCTAAGTATGCAGCTAAACGAGACAATTGGCCTCGTGATTCTGAACGATATGAGTACTATAACGATGTTTATAATGACTTGGCAAAATATTCTGCTATGATAGGAACTAGAATCTGTTCCCAACCTTTTGATTCAGCTATTAGAAATGAATTAAATGAGCTTCGTAATAATAACGAAACTCGCTTGTTTTTATCAGAAAACCATGCTAATTGTAACACCCCAGTATTTCTAACATGTAGAGACACTGAAAGTGCACAGATGCGGAATATTCAGAGGACACAGTTCCTGTTTAAGTTTTGGACATACAAACTTTTTCCGAGACAAAACATAATCGGAAATAACATTACTTCATAAAATAGAAGTTTATCGGTTTCATACCGAATGGATTACAATAACCAAGTCCAAATACCAAACAGAAACATAAAACGGTTCATATAACTCATAATCAATACAAGTTTATACAACCAATAGGACAACAAAAGAACAAGGAGAAAATGACTAAGTCTTCAGCACCTCCAAGAGTATATCAACTACTCGTGCACTATAGTCTTCCTTTTTCCCTGCTTCTCTGAAAAACAACAAATATGGATAGGGTGAGATAACATTATCTCAGTGAGTCCTACCGTGCCCCCTCACTGACACTCGGTTCAATTATTAAACCGTTAACAATGTTTAATTAGCTACCAATAGCCATAATCGAAATGCCAAGCAAATCGTGTTCTCTTTTATGTTTTTAATAGCTTAGCTCAACCGACTGCACAACTGCTAATCCCGGTAGCTACAGCTTAACATCTGCCGACTGCACAACTGCTAATCCCGGCAATGTTAACTTATAATCAGTAACTTAGCACAAGCCGACTGCACCTCTGCTAATCCCGGCAACCCGTGAGTTGACCACGCCAAAACACATTCAGGGCCTAGGTAAGGGGTCATGACTACCCTCCCTAGTATGCTACTTGTCGGGTCGTCACCCAACGCGATTTATGTATGACAATACATAACGATTTCTCGAGAGTTAGATAATATATATCTTTCCGATCACCAAAGGATCTATCACAATATCTTTTTAGATAATTTATATCTTATTGATCTATAACCCGTTTTGATGAATTTATAAACATCCGGCATTATAATCATATTGTAATGTATTATTGACTTATAACCCGTTTTGATGAATCTCTAGACATCCGGCATTATAATCATATACAGTTGATATATATAAAAATATATATACATTCTATCCATTAGACAGTGTACCCACACGTATACTAGGGTTTCGGTTTTTCGATCAAATAGGCTTTCAAAGCTCTTTTTCAAAAACCATGAGTTGAACAAGTTCAAAAATAAGGTTTTCAGTGAGGCAATCCCTTTTTGAATGGTTGAGAAAGAAATTAGAAAAGGTTCGGGATCAAACGGAGCAACAAAACGAGAAAACGGAAGCCGGTAACAGAACTACACGCACGACCCGTGCCCAGGGGCACACGACCCGTGCGTGGTGCACTACTCAGGACCCATCTACCAGAAGGAAGCGCACGATCCGTGCCCAGGGGCGCACGACCCGTGCGTCCCGTTCTGTTTCCAACAACTTCCAACCCGAAACAGGCGCACGACCCGTGCCCAGGGGCGCACGGTCCGTGCGACCTGTGTCTGTTACCAGAATTTCGCACTTTTCTCATTTTCGCTCTCCATTCTCGTCCGATTCGATTTCTAATTTCAATCACCTGAAACTCAGAAAATTCCCAGAATATATTTCCAGTAGTACACCATGCATTTCATTTCAACGATTTAAATCAAAATCTCATTTAAACCGTAAAACACCGTTTCGACTCAAAAACGCTTTTCAGTTCTAAGTCTTTCGTAAACAGAAAATGTGACCAAGGGATTCCATATCGAAAACAAGTTCAGAATATCAAAATGCCCTATCGTGAGTAGAACTCACCCGTGATGTCGATTTCGCTAGGAGCCACGATCGAAACTTGAAACGACCGAACACTAGGACGCACGAACAATCACCAACAATGCTGGAACAGTAACTAGCTTGACTGAATAGCTTGGAGCAGCAACCCTAAGTGATTTGGACTCCCTCCAAATTCTAACACAGGTACTAGACTTCACTTTTGACAGTCCCACTGAACATGCAAAAGGAGTGGCAGCTCAAAACTCCATTGACATCACCATTGAAGCTTCAAGCTTCGAAAATGGAACAAGAGGTAGGGGAAGAATCAGGCCTCGAAATTAGGTTCATTGAATTCAGAATTGGAAATGGAGTGGAATGGTGAAGGAATAACTTACATGCAACAAGTATTTGGGTTGTTCCCCCTTCTCCCTTCCTCCTCTTCCCTCGCGTCCCTCCCCTTCTCTTTCCCTTTCTTCTTTCAGTTTTCTCTTTTTCTGAAATTTCAGAATGGAATGAATGGGGTGGTGTGGCTGAGTGGCTTCAAGGTAGAAGTATTTATATGAGGGGTGCAAAATTACCATTTTGCCCTTCAGCTTAACTACTTCAATCAATCATGATTAAGCCATAATCAATTCATGAATAGGGTTTATTTGGACTTCTCCTCGAATAATAATCCCCGAGACACGACTAATTATTCCCACAAATAAATAATCGGTCTCCGGCATCATAATACGAGTCTTTAAAAACTAGGGATGTTACAATCTCCCCAACTTTTAAAAATTTTGTCCTCAAAATTGACGAAACATACCTTACTGAAAGAGATATGGATATCGATTGCGCATGTCTTCTTCCAGTTCCCAGGTAGCCTCTTCGGCTGAAAAGCCATCCCAAACTACTTTGATAATCGGAATTGACCTTGAACGCAGAGTCTTCACACCACGCTCCAAGATATAACTAGGATAAGGTTGGAATGACAAATCCGGTCGCAGGTCAATTGTATCAACACTCAACGGTTGATGCGGATCGGGAATATATTTCCTTAACTGAGACACGTGGAACACATCATGGAGGTTTGATAGGGCCGGAGACAATGCGAGGCGATAGGCAACTGGTCCAATCCGCTCGATGATTTGGAAAGGTCCAACATATCGAGGACTGAGCTTCCTCGCTCGCAAGGCTCTCCCGGTGCCTATGGTTGGAGAAACTTTCAAGAACACATGATCACCAACCTCAAACTCCAACGGTCTCCTTCGGTTGTCAGCGTAGCTCTTTTGCCGACTCTGAGCAACCTTCATCCTTTCTCGAATTGACTTGATCTTCTCAGTGGTCTCGCGGACCATATCGGGTCCCAAAAACTTATCTTCGCCAATCTCCCACCAACACAACGGAGTCCTACACTTTCTACCATAAAGTGCCTCAAACGGTGCCATTCCAATGCTGGAGTGGTAACTGTTGTTGTAGGAGAATTCGACTAATGGAATATGGTCCTCCCATTTTCTCCCGCTATCGAGCACACAAGCCCGAAGCATGTCCTCAAGAGTCTGGATAGTCCTCTCCGTTTGACCATCAGTCTGAGGATGATAAGCAGTGCTAACCAGTACCCTTGTTCCCAAAGCTTCATTCAATGCTCTCCAGAATCTGGAAGTAAACTTGGGATCTCGTTCTGACACAATGCTCGTTGGAACTCCATGCAATCTGATAATGTTCTTCACATATTCATCTGCTAACTTGGAAACCTTATAAGTCGAGCGAACGGGAATAAAGTGAGCGGATTTAGTCAATCGGTCCACTATTACCCAAAGTGAATCATTGCCGGCCTGTGACTTCGGCAAACCCATAACGAAGTCCATTGAGATGTCTTCCCACTTCCAAACTGGTACATCTAGCGGTTGTAACTGACCGCCCGGTCTTCGGTGTTCCGCCTTAACCTTCTGACAAGTTAAGCACCGAGAAACAAATTCTGCAATCTCGACCTTCATCCCAGGCCACCAATACATCAACTTCAAGTCTCGGTACATCTTGGTGGATCCCGGGTGTACGGAGTACTGACTCCTATGAGCTTCTTCCAATACTTGTCTTTTGATATCATCATTGTCGGGAACACAAATCTTCCCATTAAAGCAAATTATGCCATCACTATCCTCAGTGAAATCTGGCGATCCCTTCTGAGACTGCAACTTTATATCAGCTCCTTGAGCTACGCGGATTTGTTCCCTTAGCACACTGGCTATCCGTATATGCCGCAGCACTACGCGATCCCTTTTTCTTACCACCTTGAGTTTCAAGTCTCTGAACGACTCCAACAAGGCCATCTCGTGAACCATTAACCTTGCCGTGTGGATAGACTTCCTGCTCAGAGCATCTGCTACCACATTGGCTTTCCCAGGGTGATATTTCAATTCGAAATCATAGTCCTTCAAAAATTCAGTCCACCTCCTCTGTCTGTTATTCAACTCCTTTTGGTCGAACAGATACTTCAAGCTCTTGTGATCACTAAAAACTTCGAAACGAGAACCATAAAGGTAATGTCTCCAAATTTTCAGTGCAAACACAATAGCCGCCAGCTCTAAGTCATGAGTTGGGTAATTCCGTTCATGCGTCTTCAATTGTCTCGATGCATAGGCCACAACATGTTGATTCTGCATGAGAACGCATCCTAAACCCTTCCCAGATGCATCACTGTAAATTTGAAATCCCAATGACGGATCCGGAAGAATTAGGATCGGAGCAGAAGTTAACTTTTCCTTCAATCCCAGAAAACACTCCTCACAGTCGGCATCCCAAATAAACGGTTGACCCTTGCGAGTCAATCGAGTAAGCGGAAGTACCAATTGCGAAAAACCTTCAATGAATCTTCTATAGTAACCAGCTAAACCCAGAAAGCTTCTGATCTCAGTCACTGACGTTGGCCGTTCCCAATTCAACACAGCTTCCACCTTGCTAGGATCCACTGCAACCCCTTCTTGGGAAATTACATGACCCAAGAATTTTACTTCAGGCATCCAAAAGTCACACTTTGATGGTTTAGCGTAGAGTTTCTTCTCTCGGAGTACTCCTAGGACAAATCGGAGATGCTGAGCATGCTCCTCAACTGACTTGGAGTAAATCAAGATATCATCAATAAAGACGACCACAAACTGATCTAGGTAAGAATGAAATACTCTATTCATATAATCCATGAATACGGCTGGAGCGTTAGTTAATCCGAAAGGCATTACTACAAACTCGTAGTGTCCGTACCTCGTACGAAAGGCAGTCTTCGGAATGTCTAAGGTTCTTACCCTAATTTGATGGTACCCTGACCTCAGATCAATTTTGGAGAAAACTTTAGCACCTCGAAGTTGGTCAAGTAGATCGTCTATCCTTGGCAATGGATACTTGTTCTTGATAGTGATTTTATTCAGCTGACGGTAGTCTATGCATAACCTCATGCTTCCGTCCTTCTTCTTGACTAGCAATACCGGAGCACCCCATGGAGAAGCACTCGGTCGAATAAACTTCTTGGAAATTAATTCCTCAAGTTGGGACTTCAATTCCTTCAGTTCGAGAGGAGACATCCTATAAGGTGCTATGGATATTGGCCCTGTGCCAGGCGCCAAATCTATAGAGAATTCCACCTCTCGTTCTGGAGGTAAAGAGGAAACTTCCTCGGGAAAAACATCTAAGAATTCATTAACAACTTGAGTAGATGATAAATCCAAATCAGCTTCAGTTGATGCAGACAAAATAATAACAAAAGCTTCCGCACCTTGGAATAGAGACTGGCTGGCTGAAGTGAACGAAATAACACCATTATCTGCAGGTAATGAAGGTTCCGCTACTTCAGAAGGAAAATTAATTGCACGATTGAAACAATCAATCGTAATGTGATTGGAAGTCATCCAATTCATTCCCAACACGATCTCCATTCCTCTCATAGGCAGACAGATAAAATCAACAACAAAGTCCCTGCCTCCTATGGTGAGCAGACAGTTAAGACATAATGATTGGGTTCGCACACGACCCTTTGCCGCAGTAAGGATAGATATTGGTTCGGATATAGGAGATACTATTAATCCTAGCCGTTCCGCACATGCTTCAGAGATAAAACAATGAGTGGCACCTGAGTCATACAGAATATTAACAGTTTGATGAAAGATAGAACCTGTACCCCTTATAAGATTATCAGCTGGCTTGATGGTCTTAGCATCCAGAGTGTTGACTCGAGCCTGTCTCGGAGCATCAGGAGACTCTAAGAAAGCTTTCCTTGACGGACAATTATTAGCATAATGGCCCACTTCTTTGCAAAGATAACACTGATCCGACCTTGCCTCTGATCGACACCTTCCTGGATGATTCTTCTTGCACACTTCACACCGGCGATGCCCAGGAGTGTTGTTTGTCTGAATCTGCTTTCCCTTGTCTAGATTCCCTCTATACCTCGGGTTTGCAGAAGTTGACCCACTGCCCTTCTTCTTATCCTTCCAAAAATCCTTCCTCTCAGCATACATTCTTTTCAGATCGCTTTCTGCTGAATGAGCCTGTTGAACCAAAGCAGGATAAGTGGTTAGGGAATACGAACTGAGGCCTTGATTCACATCGCCTCTAAGACCTTGTCTGAACATCACCATCTTCCACCTATCATCAGGAGCGGTGGTCCCCAATTCATAGAATTGTGACAATCTCTCAAATTTTGCAGCATATTCCCCAACTGTCATCTCTCCCTGTTTCAAACTCAGAAATTCCATCTGCTTGTCAAGTCTTTGGGAGTCAGGAAAATAATGACCCAAAAACAACTCTTTGAAGTTATCCCACTCAAGAGGAGTTCCTTGATTTTGAAGCATTCTACGAGCGTTAACCCACCAAGTGTGAGCATCCTCGTCCAGAGCGTTAGCAGCACAAATTACCTTTTCTCCTTCATTGCATTGCAAAGTATCAAAGATCCGTTCCATGGCATCTACCCAGAAATGGGCTTTCATTGCCTCAGATCCTCCTTTGAAGGTTGGGGGTTTCATCTTCAGAAACCGAAAATACATCCTGTTGGGATCCTCAGGTGTTGGCATATTGACTGGCTCAGCTGGTTGTGGTTGAGGCATCTGATGCATCTGCTGCATTTGAGCCATTTGAGCCATCTGTTGCTGTTGCATAAGCATCATGTCATTCATCATCTTCTGCTGAGTTTCGATGACATTCTGCATCCATTCTTGATGAGGATCAATAGGTGGGTTTCTCCTACCTCTTCCAGCCATGATTCTGCGAAGTATGCACAAAGTATTAAGTTGATCAGGCTCAATGTCTAATAGCATACTAAGAAAAATCAGACTTAGAAGACGCAAAAGACTCTTAACATCTAAGTCCGACTAGGTCGAACCGCTCTGATACCAAATGTAACACCCCAGTATTTCTAACATGTAGAGACACTGAAAGTGCACAGATGCGGAATATTCAGAGGACACAGTTCCTGTTTAAGTTTTGGACATACAAACTTTTTCCGAGACAAAACATAATCGGAAATAACATTACTTCATAAAATAGAAGTTTATCGGTTTCATACCGAATGGATTACAATAACCAAGTCCAAATACCAAACAGAAACATAAAACGGTTCATATAACTCATAATCAATACAAGTTTATACAACCAATAGGACAACAAAAGAACAAGGAGAAAATGACTAAGTCTTCAGCACCTCCAAGAGTATATCAACTACTCGTGCACTATAGTCTTCCTTTTTCCCTGCTTCTCTGAAAAACAACAAATATGGATAGGGTGAGATAACATTATCTCAGTGAGTCCTACCGTGCCCCCTCACTGACACTCGGTTCAATTATTAAACCGTTAACAATGTTTAATTAGCTACCAATAGCCATAATCGAAATGCCAAGCAAATCGTGTTCTCTTTTATGTTTTTAATAGCTTAGCTCAACCGACTGCACAACTGCTAATCCCGGTAGCTACAGCTTAACATCTGCCGACTGCACAACTGCTAATCCCGGCAATGTTAACTTATAATCAGTAACTTAGCACAAGCCGACTGCACCTCTGCTAATCCCGGCAACCCGTGAGTTGACCACGCCAAAACACATTCAGGGCCTAGGTAAGGGGTCATGACTACCCTCCCTAGTATGCTACTTGTCGGGTCGTCACCCAACGCGATTTATGTATGACAATACATAACGATTTCTCGAGAGTTAGATAATATATATCTTTCCGATCACCAAAGGATCTATCACAATATCTTTTTAGATAATTTATATCTTATTGATCTATAACCCGTTTTGATGAATTTATAAACATCCGGCATTATAATCATATTGTAATGTATTATTGACTTATAACCCGTTTTGATGAATCTCTAGACATCCGGCATTATAATCATATACAGTTGATATATATAAAAATATATATACATTCTATCCATTAGACAGTGTACCCACACGTATACTAGGGTTTCGGTTTTTCGATCAAATAGGCTTTCAAAGCTCTTTTTCAAAAACCATGAGTTGAACAAGTTCAAAAATAAGGTTTTCAGTGAGGCAATCCCTTTTTGAATGGTTGAGAAAGAAATTAGAAAAGGTTCGGGATCAAACGGAGCAACAAAACGAGAAAACGGAAGCCGGTAACAGAACTACACGCACGACCCGTGCCCAGGGGCACACGACCCGTGCGTGGTGCACTACTCAGGACCCATCTACCAGAAGGAAGCGCACGATCCGTGCCCAGGGGCGCACGACCCGTGCGTCCCGTTCTGTTTCCAACAACTTCCAACCCGAAACAGGCGCACGACCCGTGCCCAGGGGCGCACGGTCCGTGCGACCTGTGTCTGTTACCAGAATTTCGCACTTTTCTCATTTTCGCTCTCCATTCTCGTCCGATTCGATTTCTAATTTCAATCACCTGAAACTCAGAAAATTCCCAGAATATATTTCCAGTAGTACACCATGCATTTCATTTCAACGATTTAAATCAAAATCTCATTTAAACCGTAAAACACCGTTTCGACTCAAAAACGCTTTTCAGTTCTAAGTCTTTCGTAAACAGAAAATGTGACCAAGGGATTCCATATCGAAAACAAGTTCAGAATATCAAAATGCCCTATCGTGAGTAGAACTCACCCGTGATGTCGATTTCGCTAGGAGCCACGATCGAAACTTGAAACGACCGAACACTAGGACGCACGAACAATCACCAACAATGCTGGAACAGTAACTAGCTTGACTGAATAGCTTGGAGCAGCAACCCTAAGTGATTTGGACTCCCTCCAAATTCTAACACAGGTACTAGACTTCACTTTTGACAGTCCCACTGAACATGCAAAAGGAGTGGCAGCTCAAAACTCCATTGACATCACCATTGAAGCTTCAAGCTTCGAAAATGGAACAAGAGGTAGGGGAAGAATCAGGCCTCGAAATTAGGTTCATTGAATTCAGAATTGGAAATGGAGTGGAATGGTGAAGGAATAACTTACATGCAACAAGTATTTGGGTTGTTCCCCCTTCTCCCTTCCTCCTCTTCCCTCGCGTCCCTCCCCTTCTCTTTCCCTTTCTTCTTTCAGTTTTCTCTTTTTCTGAAATTTCAGAATGGAATGAATGGGGTGGTGTGGCTGAGTGGCTTCAAGGTAGAAGTATTTATATGAGGGGTGCAAAATTACCATTTTGCCCTTCAGCTTAACTACTTCAATCAATCATGATTAAGCCATAATCAATTCATGAATAGGGTTTATTTGGACTTCTCCTCGAATAATAATCCCCGAGACACGACTAATTATTCCCACAAATAAATAATCGGTCTCCGGCATCATAATACGAGTCTTTAAAAACTAGGGATGTTACACTAATAATGCTAATAATGAGTTATATATAGCTCCTACTAGGGCCTCTACGTCTCAACAAATAGATGAGGCAGAGACCATAGAATATATTACCAATAGTGAAAAAATGAAATTCATTAGAAGAAGAGAACTTAAAGTAGGGAATCACCTACATAACCAGAAGTGAGTATCCATATAGGATGAACTCTAAAATAGATTACTCCCCTGGGAGTAAGATGAGAGAACTCATTAGTGGAGAATTCCAACTAAATAGATATGCCGAATTTAGGCAATGGTATTTTAAGAAATTCTCATCTTATGAACTAAATAAGTTCAAAGATGATTATTATGAAGAGTTGGCCATAACTCAGGATTATGTTCCTTTTGTTAAATGGTTTGCAAATTATTTTGTTAATAAAGTCAAAAATGAAGTTTTAATCCTTCAACCAAATAGTTGGGAAACTACCCTAGAACAAGAGAATATAGAAGCCAGATCTCTTATTTTTCTCAAAGGGATAGAAAGTAAACATGTTACTATTAAGGAATTAAGTTCTTTAATAAAAACCCAGAATTACACTAAGGTGTTTTTGGATAATTTTGAAGAGCAAATAATTTCTCTTAAAAAAGATTTATTGTCTTCAAAAGAAATGTTTGAAAAACAAATTTTTCAACAGAAATTAATTCTGGATAATATGAACAAGCCCAAGGCACCAATGGTTGCCGGGGTTCAACCTTCCTTACCTGTAAAGGATTTTAAGTTAAGGAAGGATACAAATGATTTTTATAATCAATTTATTTTTAATATGGATAGACCACCTGGATTAAAAAATAAAAAGCAAAAAAGCTTTAATAATAGAACTTATAAAAAGTTTAATAGAAACAAGGATATTTATAAATCTCCTAACAAGAAAAAATTCAAAACAAATTTTTATAAAAATAAGCCCAAGCAAGACACTTTCCAAAATAAAGGAAAGAGGAGAGCCCATAAGCTGGACATTACTTGCCACAATTATGACAAGACAAAACATTATAGCAACCAATGCTGGACTAAAAAAGCCCTGAACGCCTTGGAGGATGAACAATCAAGGACTAAAAAAGCCCTGAACGCCTTGGAGGATGAATAATCAAGGACCCAATTAAAAAAGATTCCATCAATTGATTCTGAATCAGAACAGGACTCCTCAAGGGACATAGAATGTATCAATAATGATACTTCTCCAGGTTTAAATATTGACAACAATAGCTGTCAGAACAAAAATTTGAATTATTGGAAATCCATTATTGAAATAAATGGATTAAACGTTCTTAATGAAGAACAAGGAGAAGCTCTAAAAATTTTGGAGTTTATCACATACAATAGTCTGAGAAAAAAGATGATGGAATTCCTAATCAAGGAAAGCTCCAAAAAAGAGACGCCTCTAACCATAGATGCACCTTACCAGGTAAGTGAGGTTTTTTCTAAATTTAGACAACCAAACATTAAAGAAACTCCTGTTTCTATTAGTGATTTGAAAAGAGAAATAAATCTCTTAAAATCTGAAATGGTTCAGATCAAGAAAGGTAATATCAGCATATCTTCCTTAGAGATTCCTGGTAATTTGAAGAAAACCCCTTTTATTTCTACTATTCCTTCTAGCAGTAATATTGCTAGTGAAAAATATTTATTACACAGAATAACTTCACAAAAATGTTTTGTGAAAGTAACTTTGGTAATTAATAAGAATTTTATTTTAAAAAATGAAGCAGCACTTGTAGATAGTGGTGCTGATCTCAATTGCATCCAGGAAGGTATTATTCCTACAAAATATTTTGAGAAAACCACTCAAGCTCTTACGCAAGCTGGTGGAAGTCGTTTGAAAGTTAATTATAAACTTTCTAATACTTATATTTGCAATCAAAATATTTGTTTGCCAACTCATTTTATATTAGTTAAAAATTTAACTAGTAGAATTATTTCAGGTACTCCCTTCTTGCATAATATTATGCCTATTAGAAATATTGATCAAGATGGTATTACTACCATTATTGACAATAAAGAAATTATTTTTAATTTTATTACTGATCCTTATACTAGGGTTCTTAATGAGATTAAAAATCTTCTTTCTATTAAAGAAAGACAGATATGTTTTCTTAAAGAAGAAATAAATATTTTCAATATTGAGGATCATCTTAAAAAAGATGAAACTAAGAAACAAATCAAGTTGATTGAACAACAATTTGTTTCTGAGGTATGCAATGATTTACCAAATGCCTTTTGGAGTAGGAAACAACATATTGTTTCTCTACCCTATATTGATGATTTTAACGAAAATCAAATTCCTACAAAGGCTAGACCAGCCCAAATGAATCAAGAATATCTTGATCTCTGTAAAAAAGAAATTAACTCTCTTTTGGAAAAAAGGTTAATTAGAAAATCCAAGTCTTCTTGGAGTTGCACATCATTTTATGTAAATAAAAATGCTGAGAGGGAACGAGGTGTTCCAAGATTAGTTATTAACTATAAACCTCTCAATAAGGTTTTGAAATGGATTAGATATCCAATTCCCAACAAAAAAGATTTATTGGATAGGCTTAATGATGCCTTGATTTTTTCAAAATTTGATATGAAATCAGGCTATTGGCAAATCCAGATTAATGAATCTGATAAATATAAAACAGCTTTTACTGTCCCGTTTGGACATTATGAATGGAATGTTCTTCCCTTTGGTTTGAAGAATGCTCCATCAGAATTTCAAAATATTATGAATGATATTTTTAATCCTTATTCGGATTTTATGATTGTTTATATTGATGATGTTTTAGTATTTTTAAAACTTTTGACCAACATATCAAACATTTGAAAACGTTTAAAAATTTAGTTAAACATAATGGTTTAGTTATTTCAGCTCCAAAAATGAAACTTTTTCAAACAAAAGTCAGATTTTTAGGACATGAAATTGACCAGGGGACAATTATCCCTATCAGCAGAAGTATTGAATTTGCTTCAAAATTTCCTGATATCATTTCAGAGAAGAAACAATTACAAAGGTTTCTAGAAAGTTTGAATTATATTTCAGACTATTATGAGAATTTAGCTCAGGATACATCTATTTTATATAATAGATTAAGAAAAAACCCAGGTCCTTGGACTGAGAAACATTCTCAGGCTGTCCAAAGGATTAAGAGCAAAGTAAAATGTTTGCCTTGCTTATCTTTAGCCAATCCTAAATATTTTAAGATAGTAGAAACAGATGCTTCTAATTTAGGATATGGAGGTATCCTAAAGCAAGTTATACCAGATACAAATAAAGAAGTATTAGTCAGATTCACCTCTGGAAAGTGGAATCCAACCCAGTCTAATTACTCGACTGTTAAGAAAGAAATGCTTTCTATTATTAAATGTATTTCAAAATTTCAAGATGATTTATTAAACCAAAAATTTTTGTTAAGAATTGATTGTAGCTCTGCTAAATCAATCATAGAAAAAGATGTCAAAAATCTTGTTGCAAAACAAATCTTTGCTAATTGGCAGGGAAAATAATTTTTAACCCGTGAATTCGATATCCAATATATTAAAGGAGAAAATCCTTTAAATTCGATATCCAATATATTAAAGGAGAAAATAATTCTCTTGCTGATTATTGAACCCGTGAATTTTTGCAGGGAAATGACATCCCCCAATAATTCTTTTGCTGATTATTTAACCCGTGAAAATCCAATCACTGAATTCTATTCCACAATTGGAAAAGGTGGAGAGAAATTCTTCCACGTGGAAAAAGTGGAGAGAAATTCTTCCACTAAGTAATAATGCTTCTACTATTGTAGTTTTGTTTTTAGCTATGTTGTCATTTTTAGTGCGTCGATGGGGCCCCAAGTGTACCCGACATTAATTATGATGTTTTGTATTTTTCTACTTTTACTGTTTTCTTTTTCTTTTACCGGTTACCGGTTGTAATAGTTAGTCTTTACTGGCTTAAATAGTAAGCCTTAAGTTTCCTATATAAGGCAATTGAGCCTCAGTTGTAAACAACACAACTCAACTGAAATAAAACTTCCTTTCTTTCTCTCTCTCTCTCTCCCACGCCCTTCACTTTTCTTTCAAGATTTTCTAAGTTTATCAACAAGAAGTCTTCCGTGCAATCAATAATACTCTGAAGATTATTCATAAGGTACTATTCTTTTATTAATTAATTTTGGTAAGGCTACTCAAATGAGTAGCTAGATTATTGTTGTGGTAGACGAGGTGAATGGTATCAGGTGCAAGAAATAGATTTCTACTAAGGTACTATTCTTTTATTAGTTTTAATTTGCATTTCTTTGTATCTACTACTCAAATAATGAGTAGCTAGATTATTGTTGTGGTAGACGAGGTGAATGGTATCAGAGCCATTCCCAGGGTGAAGTAATTATTCATATGAAAAAATTATGCTAGAAATATCTTATTTGTGTATTTTTTGGTGTTTCACTCAGTTGAAACATTGATACACAAAATGTTTTTAGTGTGTGTTCTTAACATCATCGTTTTTGCCCAGAAGAGGCGTTTGAACAAGATGATTTCCCGAAGAACGCTTTTTTGCTAAAAACCTCTGTGGCATCTTTGATTTAGGAGAAATCCTTATTTCCCTTCGGGTTGAAATTTAAACAGAAATGTTTGCAAAGATGACAAATAAGATATTTTGAGTATAGTATTTCCATAAGTTCAATTATTTTACCCAGAAAGGGTCTGGTCCTGTATCTCGTTTATCCACAACAATTTTATCATTATGGAAATCGATGATTATGATCATCAAGATAGCTCTATCAAGAATGAAGAGCTAATGGAATATCCAAAAAATTTGGATCAATTGAACAAGTGGACTATTCCTTCAGTCCCTTGCAAGAAAATATATAAAATGGGTATGTTTGATCTTTTATCTCGCTATGCGATTAAGACCATAGAACAAACCATACAAATTTCTGATAATACTCAGACTATTAGATTATTGAGTAAAAAAGATTTACTCCCTTTTAAAGACTACAAGTTTGTCCATATTGGACTTATACAAATTGCTTTCAAACCTTTAACCTTATCAGGGTTAAATGCTAGTATAATGGCATATGTTAGAGATGGAAGAAGTAGAGACTTTAAATCCTCTCTGGCTGCTTTAATAGAAACCAGTCTATGCCATGGTCCTGTCTATTTTGATGTAGCACCAAATTTATGCTTATCTTTATCTGATAAAAATATTTTAGATGCTTTGCAGCTTACTATACATACCAGTGGTTATAATTTTAACCCAGGTAGTGAGCTTATAGCAATATGTTATAGAGTTTATTTTAAAATTTTGAGTACACTTAACCCAAAAGTTAAGCAAGCCTCCTTTCCAGGAACCACTACTCTGGTCCAAACAAATTTGTTGACCTCTAATATAGTCACTAATAAACTGATTAGATGGGAAGAAATAAATTTCCCAGAAACATGGTCTTTACCTCAAGCCATAGAACCTAAACCTATCATGAATAGGAATATAGATCAAATCATTGAAACCAATGAAGGGGACATAGAAATAAAATTTAATCCCCAAAGAACTATTAAAATACCTAGAAGTATTTCAGCAAGACATTCTGCCAGTGAGTTTTATACAACTCCTAGTGAAATACTTAGAACCCCTGTATCTCAACAAATAGACGAGATAGAAACTGTAGAAAACATTAGAAATAGTGAGAATAGAATTCCCCATGGAATTTATCAGAAGAATGTTTCTCAAAGTAGGGAATCACCTACACAATCAGAAATGAGTTTTAATTTACCATGAACTCTAAAATAGATTTCTCCCCAGGGAGTAAGATGAGAGAACTCATCAGTGGAGAATTTCAATTAGAAAAATATGCCGAATTTAGGCAATGGTATTTTAAGAAATTTTCATCTTATGAACTAAATAAGTTTAAAGATGATTATTATGAAGAAATGACCATAATCCAGGATTATGTTCCTTTTGTCAAATGGTTTGCAAATTATTTTGTTAAGAAGGTCCAGAAAGAAGTTTTGATCCTCAAACCACATGACTGGGAAACAATAAAAGGAGAAAAAATGAGTTCTTTTTTCCCTCCAACAAATAGAGACCTAAATATAGGTAAAACCTTAGAAGGAAAAGATATAGAAGCAAGATCTTTTACTTTTCTCAAAGGTATAGAAGGTAACCATGTTACTATCAAGGAATTAAGTTCTTTAGTTAGAACCCAGAATTATACCAATGTTTTTCTGAATTGTTTAGGAGAACAAATTGTTTCTCTTGAGAAAGATTTATTATCCTTAAAAGAAATGTTTGAAAATCAAATTTCTCAACAGAAATTAATTTTAGAAAAAATGAACAAAGGTGAGGCATCAGTAGTTGCAGAGATTCCTTTAGTTCAGCCTCCTTTACCTATATCAGGTTTTAAAATGGAGGATAATACAAATGAATTTGTTCATATTCTTGAACAAAAGCTTAAGAATCTTAACTTAAGTGTTTTATCTGAAAAAGATATTTTCGGTACTCCTGAAAATACTTCAGATGATGAAGATATTAATGATTTAGCAAAAATGTTTGCTAATCAAGATATCAATAAAGAGAATAGTATAAATCCTATTTATACTACTAGGGCTGTAGAAAAATATTACTATAAAAGGCCTTCTTCTCAAGATCTTCTTTTTGAAGAAAATGATAATTATCAGAATTCTTATTCTGGTAAATCCATTTATGAATGGAATATTGATGGTTTAAATGATAAACAAATCATAGATATGGTACATAGAATGATTATGTATTCTACTGTTTGTAAACAGCATGGTAATAGCGATAGTTCTATTGCTCAATTTATAGCCACAGGATTTGTCGGCCAATTAAGAGGTTGGTGGGATAATTATGTCACCATATCTCAAAAACAAGAGATTCTAAGTCACAAAAAGATAGTTGTGAAAACAGAATCAAGTAGTGGTAATACTATTACTACTAATGAAGAAGATGCAGTTTATACACTGTGTTTATCTATCTTACAAAGTTTTGTAGGAGCAACTGTTTCCATAGCGGAAAAACTACAAACTCTTTTACAAAATTTAAGGTGTCCTTCTTTGACCCATTTTAGATGGTATAAGGATACTTTCTTGTCTAGAGTTTTTCAATTATCCAATCCTGACTCTATTCATTGGAAGTCTAAATTTGTAGACAGTTTACCCCATCTTTTTGCTGAGAAGGTAAGACAATCTTTAAGGGTTAATTGTGATGGCATAAATATTGACTATGCTAATTTAACCTATGGACAAATCATTAGCACATGTGTTAATGAAGGATTATCCTTATGTAATGACATAAAATTAAAGAATCAATTAAAGAAACAAAAGCTTTCTGAAAAACATCAATTAGGTGAATTTTGTGAACAATTTGCTTTTGACATAGATAAACCACCTGGTTTAAATAAACAGAAAAAAAGTTTTAATAATAAAGCTTATAAAAAGAATATATATAATTCTTCTAATAAGAAAAATCCCAAAAATTCTCATAAAAACAGGCCCAAGCAGGATGAACCTTTCCAAAATAAAGGAAAGAGGAAAGCCCAGAAAATGAACATTACTTGTCACAAATGTGGCAAGGCTGGACATTATGCCAACCAATGCTGGACTAAAAAAGCCTTGAACGCCTTGGAGGATGAACAACTAAGGACTCAATTAGAAAAAGTTCTATTAATCGGTTCTGAATCAGAACAGGACTATCCTAGTGATGACATAGAATGTATCAATGATGATACTTCTTCAGATTCTGATATTGACAACAATAGCTGTCAATGCAATAATTTGAATTATTGGAAATCCATTGTTGAAATGAATGGATTAAATGTTCTTAATGAAGAACAAGAAGAAACTCTAAAAATTTTGGAGTCTATCACAGACAATGGTCTGAGAAAAAAGATGATGGAATTCCTAATCAAGGAAAATTCCAAAAAAGAAGTGCCTCTAATCATAGATGCACCTTACCAGATAAGCGAGGTTTTGTCTATATTTAGACAATCAAACATTAAAGAAACTCCTGTTTCTACTAATAATTTGAAAAGAGAAATAAATCTCTTAAAATCTGAAATTGCTCAGATTAAAGAAGATAATGCCAATTTATCTTAGAATTTCTTCTTTAGAAATTCCTGAAAAAATGAAGGAAATTCCTTCTAATATTTCTTCCATAATTCCTACTAGCATCAATGATACTGGTGAGAGTTATTTATCTATATTAGACAGAGTAACTTCACAAAAATGGTTTGTGAAAGTAACTTTGTATCTACTACTCAAATAATGAGTAGCTAGATTATTGTTGTGGTAGACGAGGTGAATGGTATCAGAGCCATTCCCAGGGTGAAGTAATTATTCATATGAAAAAATTATGCTAGAAATATCTTATTTGTGTATTTTTTGGTGTTTCACTCAGTTGAAACATTGATACACAAAAAGTTTTTAGTGTGTGTTCTTAACATCATCGTTTTTGCCCAGAAGAGGCGTTTGAACAAGATGATTTCCCGAAGAACATTTTTTGCTAAAAACCTCTGTGGCATCTTTGATTTAGGAGAAATCCTTATTTCCCTTCGGGTTGAAATTTAAACAGAAATGTTTGCAAAGATGACAAATAAGATATTTAGAGTATAGTATTTCCATAAGTTCATTTATTTCACCCAGAAAGGGTCTGGTCCTATATCTCGTTTATCCACAACAATTTTATCTTATCATGGATATTGATGATAATAATCATCCCGTGTCTAGGGAAGAAGTTAAGCATCGAATGCTTAACAAAGAAATATTTAAAATTGAATTGCGTCTCTCTAAGTACGCAGCTAAACGAGACAATTGGCCTCGTGATTCTGAACGGTACCATTACTATAACGATGTTTATAATGATTTGGCAAAATATTCTGCTATGATAGGAACTAGAATTTGTTCCCAACCTATTGATTCAGCTATTAGAAATAGATTAGATGAGCTTCGTAATAACAACGAAACTCGCTTGTTTTTATCAGAAAACCATACTAATAATGAGTCATATATAGCTCCTAGTAGAGCCTCTACATCTCAACAAATAGATGAGGCAGAGACCATAGAATACATTACCACCAGTGAAAAGATGAAATTCATCAGAAGAAGAGAAATTAGAGTAGGGAATCGCCTACGTAACCAGAAATAAGTTTTCTTATAGGATGAACTCTAAAATAGATTTCTCCCCAGGGAGTAAGATGAGAGAGCTCATCAGTGGAGAATTCCAATTAGAAAAGTATGCCGAATTTAGGCAATGGTATTTTAAGAAGTTTTCATCTTAAGAACTAAATAAGTTCAAAGATGATTATTATGAAGAGTTGACCATAACTCAGGATTATGTTCCTTTTGTTAAATGGTTTGCAAATTATTTTGTTAATAAAGTCAAAAATGAAGTTTTAATCCTTCAACCAGATAGGGAGGAAACTACCTTAGAACAAAAGGATATAGAAGCCAAATCTCTTATTTTTCTCAAAGGGATAGAAAGTAAACATGTTACTATTAAGGAACTAAGTTCTTTAATAAAAACCCAGAATTACACCAAGGTGTTTTTGGATAATTTAGAAGAGCAAATAATTTCTCTTAAAAAAGATTTATTATCTTTAAAAGAAATGTTTGAAAAACAAATTTTTCAACTGAAATTAATTCTCGATAATATGAACAAGTCTAAGGCACCAATGGTTGCGGAGATTCAACCTTCCTTACCTATAAAGAATTTTAAGTCAAAGGAGGATACAAATAGTTATTATAATCAATTTGTTTTTGATACAAATAGTTATTATAATCAATTTGTTTTTAATACAAATAGTTATTATAATCAATTTGTTTTTAATATGGATAGACCACCTGGCTTAAAGAATAAAAAGCAAAAGAGCTTTAATAATAGAACTTATAAAAAGTTTAATAGAAACAAGGATGTTTATAAAACTCCTAATAAGAAAAAATTCAAAACAAATTTTTATAAAAATAAGCCCAAGCAAGACACTTTCCGAAATAAGGGAAAGAGGGAAGCCCATAAGCTGGACATTACTTGCCACAATTATGACAAGACAAGACATTATGAGAACCAATACTGGACTAAGAAAGCCCTGAACGCCTTGGAGGATGAACAATCAAGGACTCAATTAAAAAAGGTTCTACCAATTGGTTCTGAATCAGAACAGGACTCTTCAAAGGACATAGAATGTATCAATAATGATACTTCTCCAGGTTCTAATATTGACAACAATAGCTGTCAAAACAATAATTTGAATTTTTGGAAATCCATTATTGAAATAAATGGATTAAATGTTCTTAATGAAGAACAAGAAGAAGCTCTAAAAATTTTGGAGTTTATCACAGACAATAGTCTGAGAAAAAAGATGATGGAATTCCTAATCAAGGAAATCTCCAAAAAAGAAGCGCCTCTAATCATAAATGCACCTTACCAGGTAAGTGGGGTTTTGTCTAGATTTAGAAAACCAAACATTAAAGAAACTCCTGTTTCTATTAATGATTTGAAAAGAGAAATAAATCTCTTAAAATCTGAAATGGTTCAGATCAAGAAAAATAATACCAGCATATCTTCCTTAGAGATTCCTGGTAATTTAGAAAAAACCCCTTTTATTTCTACTATTCCTTCTAGCAGTAATATTGCTAGTAAAAAATATTTATTACACGGAGTAACTTCACAAAAATGGTTTGTGGAAGTAACTTTGGTAATTAATAAGAATTTTATTTTAAGAAATGAAGCAGCACTTGTAGATAGTGGTGCTGATCTCAATTGCATCCAGGAAGGTATTATTCCTACAAAATATTTTGAGAAAACCACTCAAGCTCTTACGCAAGCTGGTGGAAGTCGTTTGGAAGTCAATTATAAACTTTCTAATACCTATGTTTGTAATCAAAATATTTGTTTGCCAACTCAGTTTATATTAGTTAAAAATTTAACTAGTAGAATTATTTTAGGTACTCCTTTCTTGCATAATATTATGCCTATTAAAAATATTGATCAAGATGGTATCACTACCGTTATTGACAATAAAGAAATTATTTTTAATTTTATTACTGATCCTTATACTAAGGTTCTTAATGAGATTAAAGATATTCTTTCTATTAAAGAAAGACAGATATATTTTCTTAAAGAAGAAATAGATATTTTCAATATTAAGGATCATCTTAAAAAAGATGAAGCTAAGAAACAAATTAAGTTGATTGAACAAAAATTTGTTTCTGAGGTATGCAATGATTTACCAAATGCTTTTTGGAGTAGGAAACAACATATTGTTTCTCTACCCTATATTGATGATTTTAACGAAAATCAAATTCCTACAAAGGCTAGACCAGCCCAAATGAATCAAGAATATCTTGATCTTTGTAAGAAAGAAATTAATTCTCTTTTGGAAAAAAGGTTAATTAGAAAATCCAAGAAAGTTTATAATTTCAGAGAAAAAACAATTACAAAGGTTTCTAGGAAGTTTAAATTATATTTCAGACTATTACGAGAATTTAGCTCAGGATACATCTATTTTATATAATAGATTAAGGAAAAACCCAGGTCCTTGGACTGAGAAACATTCTCAGGCTGTTCAAAGAATTAAGAGCAAAGTAAAATGTTTACCTTGCTTATCTTTAGCCAATCCTAAATATTTTAAGATAGTAGAAACAGATGCTTCTAATTTAGGATACGGAGGTATCCTAAAGCAGGTTATACCAGATACAAATAAAGAAGTATTAGTCAGATTCACTTCTGGAAAGTGGAATCTGACTCAGTCTAATTACTCGACTGTTAAGAAAGAAATGCTTTCTATTATTAAATGTATTTCAAAATTCCAAGATGATTTATTAAATCAAAAATTTTTGTTAAGAATTGATTGTAGCTCTGCTAAATCAATCATTGAAAAAGATGTCAAAAATCTTGTTGCAAAACAAATCTTTGCTAATTGGCAAGCTCAGTTATCAGTTTTTGAGTTTGATATCCAATATATTAAAGGAGAAAATAATTCTCTTGCTGATTATTTAACCCGTGAATTCTTGCAGGGAAATGACATCCCCCAATAGGGGTAGAGGCCGTGGCCGTGGTGGCCGTTGTGGTGGTAAAAATAGGAGCAACAATATGCTGCCCTATCAAGAATCAAACATTCCTCTAATAGGGGATTGGACTACTGTTCATAGAAACAGAAACCTGTTACAATTAACAGGGTCACAAAAGAAAGAAGATATACCTTCTTCAAGTAAGACAAATTCTTACAAAGATACAGTGATTAATGATAATCCTGTTAATAAAGTCACAGAATATTGTGAAAATCCAATCACTGAAGACATAATGTATTTCGAAGAAGATGATATGGAATTGACTCCTAATGATGGATGGTCAATTAAAACAAGATACCCCGAATCTAGAGGATATCCTGGACTTAATGGTAAGTCTAGACCACATTTAGAAGTTTTACTTCGAGTTACTGAATCAGTAACAATAACTCATTATCATCAGAATAATAATCCTGATAATTTTATTAATTACAGTAAATGTCATATCAATAAGATATTGACACCCAGAGAATGGGGTTTAAATCCAAATGGAGATAAGGCAATTAAAATTGCCGAAGGAAAAAATGTTTACTTCAATTACTGAGATTATATCCAAGCATTTACTTTGGCATTTTATTACCAAAATCCGAAGAATAAGCACTCATGGTTTTTTAGTGCTAACCCAGAAATTCTGGCCAAACCAATACCACAATGGTTTTTTAATTGGTGGAGAAAAATTGGTCCTTCAATAGAAGTTTTACCAGAAAATTTACTGGAATTATATAATTCATGGTGTGATCATAATCCTTTATTTTTGAAAAATGCTTCAAAAATGATCACAGGACAAGGTCCTTGTTTTTTCTTTATTAAATTTCAAATTCCTTGGATCTGGAGATGGGCAATTACCATCACAACGAACAATTATAATGATCCTACCCTTAGAAGACATTTCTTCTCAAAATGGTGGAACAATATTGACGACGAAGACCTCCATAAAATGGAAGTAAAAATTAAAGAAGCTATTGATGAAGACCAGAAGATTCCAAAAGATAAATTTGGTCAAGGTCTTGATATGGCCCATTTAAAGAATTATTACCAAAAGATTCACCCTAATGAATCTGAGGAAAAAATTATGACCAGAACTCTGGACCATATAAAAAATCAATTCCTCAAAACTTTTGAAGTTAATGAAGAAATTGCTTCCATGAAGACAAGTTCATCACATGGATCCATGGATTCAAACATTTTTGAATCTTTAGCTGGAGAATCCCAGCCAGAGCCTTCCCCAGAAGATTATTGGGACTCTCTAATAGAAGCCATGATCCAACAAAAGAATAAAGGAAAAGACAAAAATTAATTAATTAATTAATTAATTGGTGCTTCCTTGTGTCGGCAATCATCTTTTTCACAATTGGAAAAGGTGGAGAGAAATTCTTCCACGTGGAAAAAGTGGAGAGAAATTCTTCCACTAAGTAATAATACTTCTACTATTGTAGTTTTGTTTTTAGCTTTGCTGTCATTTTTAGTGCGTCGATGGGGCCCCAAGTGTACCCGGCATTAATTATGAAATATAATTCAAACTTCCTAGAAACCTTTGTAATTCAAACTTCTGCTGATAGGGATAATTGTCCCCTGGTCAATATCATGTCCTAAAAATCTAACTTTTGTTTGAAAAAGTTTCATTTTTGGAGCTGAAATAACTAAACCATTATGTTTAACTAAATTTTTAAATGTTTTCAAATGTTTGATATGTTGATCAAAAGTTTTAGAGAATACTAAAACATCATCAATATAAACAATCATAAAATCCGAATAAGGATTAAAAATATCATTCATAATATTTTGAAATTCTGATGGAGCATTCTTCAATCCAAAGGGAAGGACATTCCATTCATAATGTCCAAACGAGACAGTAAAAGCTGTTTTATATTTATCAGATTCATTAATCTGAATTTGCCAATAGCCTGATTTCATATCAAATTTTGAAAAAATCAAGGCATCATTAAGCCTATCCAATAAATCTTTTTTATTGGGAATTGGGTATCTAATCCATTTCAAAACCTTATTGAGAGGTTTATAATTAATAACTAATCTTGGAACACCTCGTTCCCTCTCAGCATTTTTATTTACATAAAACGCTGTGCAACTCCAAGAAGACTTGGATTTTCTAATTAACCTTTTTTCCAAAAGGGAATTAATTTCTTTTTTACAAAGATCAAGATATTCTTGATTCATTTGGGCTGGTCTAGCCTTTGTAGGAATTTGATTTTCGTTAAAATCATCAATATAGGGTAGAGAAACAATATGTTGTTTCCTACTCCAAAAAGCATTTGGTAAATCATTGCATACCTCAGAAACAAATTGTTGTTCAATCAACTTAATTTGTTTCTTAGCTTCATCTTTTTTAAGATGATCTCTAATATTGAAAATATCTATTTCTTCTTTAAGAAAATATATCTGTCTTTCTTTAATAGAAAGAATATCTTTAATCTCATTAAGAACCTTAGTATAAGGATCAGTAATAAAATTAAAAATAATTTCTTTATTGTCAATAACGCTAGTGATACCATCTTGATCAACATTTTTAATAGGCATAATATTATGCAAGAAAGGAGTACCTAAAATAATTCTACTAGTTAAATTTTTAACTAATATAAACTGAGTTGGCAAACAAATATTTTGATTACAAACATAGGTATTAGAAAGTTTATAATTGACTTCCAAACGACTTCCACTAGCTTGCGTAAGAGCTTGAGTGGTTTTCTCAAAATATTTTGTAGGAATAATACCTTCCTGGATGCAATTGAGATCAGCACCACTATCTACAAGTGCTGCTTCATTACTTAAAATAAAATTCTTATTAATTACCAAAGTTACTTCCACAAACCATTTTTGTGAAGTTACTCCGTGTAATAAATATTTTTTACTAGCAATATTACTGCTAGAAGGAATAGTAGAAATAAAAGGGGTTTTTTCTAAATTACCAGGAATCTCTAAGGAAGATATGCTGGTATTATTTTTCTTGATCTGAACCATTTCAGATTTTAAGAGATTTATTTCTCTTTTCAAATCATTAATAGAAACAGGAGTTTCTTTAATGTTTGGTTTTCTAAATCTAGACAAAACCCCACTTACCTGGTAAGGTGCATTTATGATTAGAGGCGCTTCTTTTTTGGAGCTTTCCTTGATTAGGAATTCCAGCATCTTTTTTCTCAGACTATTGTCTGTGATAAACTCCAAAATTTTTAGAGCTTCTCCTTGTTCTTCATTAAGAACATTTAATCCATTTATTTCAATAATGGATTTCCAAAAATTCAAATTATTGTTTTGACAGCTATTGTCGTCAATATTAGAACCTGGAGAAGTATCATTATTGATACATTCTATGTCCTTTGAAGAGTCCTGTTCTGATTCAGAACCAATTGGTAGAACCTTTTTTAATTGAGTCCTTGATTGTTCATCCTCCAAGGCGTTCAGGGCTTTCTTAGTCCAGTATTGGTTCTCATAATGTCTTGTCTTGTCATAATTGTGGCAAGTAATGTCCAGCTTATGGGCTTCCCTCTTTCCCTTATTTCGGAAAGTGTCTTGCTTGGGCTTATTTTTATAAAAATTTGTTTTGAATTTTTTCTTATTAGGAGTTTTATAATCATCCTTGTTTCTATTAAACTTTTTATAAGTTCTATTATTAAAGCTCTTTTGCTTTTTATTCTTTAAGCCAGGTGGTCTATCCATATTAAAAACAAATTGATTATAATAACTATTTGTATTAAAAACAAATTGATTATAATAACTATTTGTATCAAAAACAAATTGATTATAATAACTATTTGAATCCTCCTTTGACTTAAAATTCTTTATAGGTAAGGAAGGTTGAATCTCCGCAACCATTGGTGCCTTAGACTTGTTCATATTATCCAGAATTAATTTCAGTTGAAAAATTTGTTTTTCAAACATTTCTTTTAAAGATAATAAATCTTTTTTAAGAGAAATTATTTGCTCTTCTAAATTATCCAAAAACACCTTGGTGTAATTCTGGGTTTTTATTAAAGAACTTAGTTCCTTAATAGTAACATGTTTACTTTCTATCCCTTTGAGAAAAATAAGAGATCTGGCTTCTATATCCTTTTGTTCTAAGGTAGTTTCCTCCCTATCTGGTTGAAGGATTAAAACTTCATTTTTGACTTTATTAACAAAATAATTTGCAAACCATTTAACAAAAGGAACATAATCCTGAGTTATGGTCAACTCTTCCTAATAATCATCTTTGAACTTATTTAGTTCGTAAGATGAAAATTTCTTAAAATACCATTGCCTAAATTCGGCATACTTTTCTAATTGGAATTCTCCACTGATGAGCTCTCTCATCTTACTCCCTGGGGAGAAATCTATTTTAGAGTTCATCCTATAAGGAAACTTATTTCTGGTTACGTAGGCGATTCCCTACTCTAATTTCTCTTCTTCTGATGAATTTCATCTTTTCACTGGTGGTAATGTATTCTATGGTCTCTGCCTCATCTATTTGTTGAGATGTAGAGGCTCTACTAGGAGATATATATGACTCATTATTAGTATGGTTTTCTGATAAAAACAAGCGAGTTTCGTTGTTATTACGAAGCTCATCTAATCTATTTCTAATAGCTGAATCAATAGGTTGGGAGCAAATTCTAGTTCCTATCATAGCAGAATATTTTGCCAAATCATTATAAACATCGTTATAGTAATGGTACCGTTCAAAATCACGAGGCCAATTGTCTCGTTTAGCTGCGTACTTAGAGAGACACAATTCAATTTTAAATATTTCTTTGTTAAGCATTCGATGCTTAACTTCTTCCCTAGACACGGGATGATTATTATCATCAATATCCATGATAAGATAAAATTGTTGTGGATAAACGAGATATAGGACCAGACCCTTTCTGGGTGAAATAAATGAACTTATGGAAATACTATACTCTAAATATCTTATTTTTCATCTTTGCAAACATTTCTGTTTAAATTTCAACCCGAAGGGAAATAAGGATTTCTCCTAAATCAAAGATGCCACAGAGGTTTTTAGCAAAAAACGTTCTTCGGGAAATCATCTTGTTCAAACGCCTCTTCTGGGCAAAAACGGTGATGTTAAGAACACACACTAAAAACATTTTGTGTATCAATGTTTCAACTGAGTGAAACACCAAAAAATACACAAATAAGATACTTCTAGCATAATTTTTTCACATGAATAATTACTTCACCCTGGGAATGGCTCTGATACCATTCACCTCGTCTACCACAACAATAATCTAGCTACTCATTTGAGTAGCCTTACCAAAATTAATTAATAAAAGAATAGTACCTTATATAGAGGCGTTTGACCAAGATGATTTCCCGAAGAACGCTTTTTTGCTAAAAACCTCTGTGGCATCTTTGATTTAGGAGAAATCCTTATTTCCCTTCGGGTTGAAATTTAAACAGAAATGTTTGCAAAGATGACAAATAAGATATTTAGAGTATAGTATTTCCATAAGTTCAATTATTTTACCCAGAAAGGGTCTGGTCCTATATCTCGTTTATCCACAACAATTTTTTATCATGGATATTGATGATAATAATCATCCCGTATCTAGGGAAGAAGTTAGGCATCGAATGCTTAACAAAGAAATATTTAAAATTGAATTGCGTCTCTCTAAGTACGCAGCTAAACGAGACGATTGGCCTCGTGATTCTGAACGATACCATTACTATAACGATGTTTATAATGACTTGGCAAAATATTCTGCTATGATAGGAACTAGAGTTTGTTCCCAACCTATTGATTCAGCTATTAGAAATGAATTAGATGAGCTTCGTAATAATAACGAAACTCGCTTGTTTTTATTAGAAAACCATACTAATAATGAGTTATATATAGCTCCTAGTAGGGCCTCTACGTCTCAACAAATAGATGAGGCAGAGACCATAGAATATATTACCACTAGTGAAGAAATGAAATTCATTAGAAGAAGGGAACTTAGAGTAGGGAATCGCCTACATAACCAAAAGTGAGTTTCCATATAGGATGAACTCTAAAATAGATTACTCCCCTGGGAGTAAGATGAGAGAACTCATTAGTGGAGAATTCCAACTAAATAGATATGCCGAATTTAGGCAATGATATTTTAAGAAATTCTCATCTTATGAACTAAATAAGTTCAAAGATGATTATTATGAAGAGTTGACCATAACTCAGGATTATATTCCTTTTGTTAAATGGTTTGCAAATTATTTTGTTAATAAAGTTAAAAATGAAGTTTTAATCCTTCAGCCAAATAGTTGGGAAACTACCCTAGAACAAGAGAATATAGAAGCCAGATCTTTTATTTTTCTCAAAGGAATAGAAAGTAATTATGTTGCTATTAAGGAATTAAGTTCTTTAATTAGAACCCAGAATTACACCAAGATGTTTTGGGATAATTTAGAAGAGCAAATAATTTCTCTTAAAAAAGATTTATTATCTTTAAAAGAAATGTTTGAAAAACAAATTTTTCAACAGAAATTAATTCTGGATAATATGAACAAGTCTAAGGCACCAATGGTTGCTGATATTCAACCTTCCTTACCTATAGAAGATTTTAAGTTAGAGAAGGATACAATTAATTATTATAATCAATTTACTTTTGATATGGATAGACCACCTGGCTTAAAAAATAAAAAACAAAAAAGCTTTAATAATAGAACTTATAAAAAGTTTAATAGAAACAAGGATATTTATAAATCTCCTAATAAGAAAAAATTCAAAACAAATTTTTATAAAAATAAGCCCAAGCAAGACACTTTCCAAAATAAAGGAAAGAGGAGAGCCCATAAGTTGGACGTTACTTGCCACAATTATGACAAGACAAAACATTATAACAACCAGTACTGGACTAAAAAAGCCCTGAACGCCTTGGAGGATGAACAATCAAGGACTAAAAAAGTCCTGAACGCCTTGGAGAATGAACAATCAAGGACCCAATTAAAAAAGATTCCATCAATTGATTCTGAATCAGAACAGGACTCCTCAAGGGACATAGAATGTATCAATAATGATACTTCTCCAGGTTCAAATATTGACAACAATAGCTGTCAGAACAAAAATTTGAATTATTGGAAATCCATTATTGAAATAAATGGATTAAACGTTCTTAATGAAGAACAAGGAGAAGCTCTAAAAATTTTGGAGTTTATCACAGACAATAGTCTGAGAAAAAAGATGATGGAATTCCTAATCAAGGAAAGCTCCAAAAAAGAGACGCCTCTAACCATAGATGCACCTTACCAGGTAAGTGAGATTTTTTCTAAATTTAGACAATCGAAAATTAAAGAAACTCCTGTTTCTATTAATGATTTGAAAAGAGAAATAAATCTCTTAAAATCTGAAATGGTTCAGATCAAGAAAGATAATATCAGCATATCTTCCTTAGAGATTCCTGGCAATTTAGGAAAAACCCCTTTTATTTCTACTATTCCTTCTGGCAGTAATATTGCTAGTGAAAAATATTTATTACACAGGGTAACTTCACAAAAATGGTTTGTGAAAGTAACTTTGGTAATTAATAAGAATTTTATTTTAAAAAATGAAGCAGCACTTGTAGATAGTGGTGCTGATCTCAATTGCATTCAGGAAGGTATTATTCCTACAAAATATTTTGAGAAAACCACCCAAGCTCTTACGCAAGCTGGTGGAAGTCGTTTGGAAGTCAATTATAAACTTTCTAATACTTATGTTTGTAATCAAAATATTTGTTTACCAACTCATTTTATATTAGTTAAAAATTTAACTAGTAGAATTATTTTAGGTACTCCTTTCTTGCATAATATTATGCCTATTAGATATATTGATCAAGATGGTATCACTACCATTATTGACAATAAAGAAATTATTTTTAATTTTATTACGGATCCTTATACTAAGATTCTTAATGAGATTAAAGATATTATTTCTATTAAAGAAAAACAAAAATGTTTTCTTAAAAAAGAAATAAATATTTTCAATATTAAGGATCATCTTAAAAAAGATGAAACTAAGAAACAAATTAAGTTGATTGAACAACAATTTGTTTCTGAGGTATGCAATGATTTACCAAATGCTTTTTGGAGTAGGAAACAACATATTGTTTCTCTACCCTATATTGATGATTTTAACGAAAATCAAATTCCTACAAAGGCTAGACCAGCCCAAATGAATCAAGAATATCTTGATCTTTGTAAAAAAGAAATTAATTCTCTTTTGGAAAAAAGGTTAATTAGAAAATCCAAGTCTTCTTGGAGTTGCACAGCATTTTATGTGAATAAAAATGCTGAAAGGGAAAGAGGTGTTCCAAGATTAGTTATTAATTATAAACCTCTCAATAAGGTTTTGAAATGGATTAGATATCCAATTCCCAATAAAAAAGATTTATTGGATAGGCTTAATGATGCCTTGATTTTTTCAAAATTTGATATGAAATCAGGCTATTGGCAAATTCAGATTAATGAATCTGATAAATATAAAACAACTTTTACTGTCCCGTTTGGACATTATGAATGGAATGTTCTTCCCTTTGGTCTGAAAAATGCTCCCTCAGAATTTCAAAATATTATGAATGATATTTTTAATCCTTATTCGGATTTTATGATCGTTTATATTGATGATGTTTTAGTATTTTCTAAAACTTTTGATCAACATATCAAGCACTTGAAAACATTTAAAAATTTAGTTAAACATAATGGTTTAGTTATTTCAGCTCCAAAAATGAAACTTTTTCAAACAATAGTTAGATTTTTAGGACATGAAATTGACCAGGGGACAATTATCCCTATCAGCAGAAGTATTGATTTTGCTTCAAAATTTCCTGATATCATTTCAGAGAAAAAACAATTACAAAGGTTTCTAGGAAGTTTAAATTATATTTCAGACTATTATGAGAATTTAGCTCAGGATACATCTATTTTATATAATAGATTAAGGAAAAACCCAGGTCCTTGGACTGAGAAACATTCTCAGGCTGTTCAAAGGATTAAGAGCAAAGTAAAATGTTTACCTTGCTTATCTTTAGCCAATCCTAAATATTTTAAGATAGTAGAAACAGATGCTTCTAATTTAGGATACGGAGGTATCCTAAAGCAGGTTATACCAGATACAAATAAAGAAGTTCTAGTTAGATTCACCTCTAGAAAGTGGAATCCAACCCAGTCTAATTACTCGATTGTTAAGAAAGAAATGCTTTCTATTATTAAATGTATTTCAAAATTTCAAGATGATTTATTAAACCAAAAATTTTTGTTAAGAATTGATTGTAGCTCTGCTAAATCAATCATAGAAAAAGATGTCAAAAATCTTGTTGCAAAACAAATCTTTGCTAATTGGCAAGCTCAGTTATCAGTTTTTGAATTCGATATCCAATATATTAAAGGAGAAAATAATTCTCTTGCTGATTATTTAACCCGTGAATTTTTGCAGGGAAATGACATCCCCCAATAGGGGTAGAGGCCGTGGCCGTGGTGGCCGTGGTGGTGGAAGAAATAGGAGCAACAATATGCTGCCCTATCAAGAATCGAACATTCCTCTAATAGGGGATTGGACTACTGTTCATAGAAACAGAAATGTTTGCAAAGATGACAAATAAGATATTTAGAGTATAGTATTTCCATAAGTTCAATTATTTTACCCAGAAAGGGTCTGGTCCAATATCTCGTTTATCCACAACAATTTTTTTATCATGGATATTGATGATAATAATCATCCCGTATCTAGGGAAGAAGTTAGGCATCGAATGCTTAACAAAGAAATATTTAAAATTGAATTGCGTCTCTCTAAGTACGCAGCTAAACGAGACGATTGGCCTCGTGATTCTGAACGATACCATTACTATAACGATGTCTATAATGACTTGGCAAAATATTCTGCTATGATAGGAACTAGAGTTTGTTCCCAACCTATTGATTCAGCTATTAGAAATGAATTAGATGAGCTTCGTAATAATAACGAAACTCGCTTGTTTTTATCAGAAAACCATACTAATAATGAGTTATATATAGCTCCTAGTAGGGCATCCAAAAACACCTTGGTGTAATTCTGGGTTTTTATTAAAGAACTTAGTTCCTTAATAGTAACATGTTTACTTTCTATCCCTTTGAGAAAAATAAGAGATCTGGCTTCTATATCCTTTTGTTCTAAGGTAGTTTCCTCCCTATCTGGTTGAAGGATTAAAACTTCATTTTTGACTTTATTAACAAAATAATTTGCAAACCATTTAACAAAAGGAACATAATCCTGAGTTATGGTCAACTCTTCATAATAATCATCTTTGAACTTATTTAGTTCGTAAGATGAAAATTTCTTAAAATACCATTGCCTAAATTCGGCATACTTTTCTAATTGGAATTCTCCACTGATGAGCTCTCTCATCTTACTCCCTGGGGAGAAATCTATTTTAGAGTTCATCCTAAAAGGAAACTTATTTCTGGTTACGTAGGCGATTCCCTACTCTAATTTCTCTTCTTCTGATGAATTTCATCTTTTCACTGGTGGTAATGTATTCTATGGTCTCTGCCTCATCTGTTTGTTGAGATGTAGAGGCTCTACTAGGAGCTATATATGACTCATTATTAGTATGGTTTTCTGATAAAAACAAGCGAGTTTCGTTGTTATTACGAAGCTCATCTAATCTATTTCTAATAGCTGAATCAATAGGTTGGGAACAAATTCTAGTTCCTATCATAGCAGAATATTTTGCCAAATCATTATAAACATCGTTATAGTAATGGTACCGTTCAGAATCACGAGGCCAATTGTCTCGTTTAGCTGCGTACTTAGAGAGACGCAATTCAATTTTAAATATTTCTTTGTTAAGCATTCGATGCTTAACTTCTTCCCTAGACACGGGATGATTATTATCATCAATATCCATGATAAGATAAAATTGTTGTGGATAAACGAGATATAGGACCAGACCCTTTCTGGGTGAAATAAATGAACTTATGGAAATACTATACTCTAAATATCTTATTTGTCATCTTTGCAAACATTTCTGTTTAAATTTCAACCCGAAGGGAAATAAGGATTTCTCCTAAATCAAAGATGCCACAGAGGTTTTTAGCAAAAGACGTTCTTCGGGAAATCATCTTGTTCAAACGCCTCTTCTGGGCAAAAACGATGATGTTAAGAACACACACTAAAAACATTTTGTGTATCAATGTTTCAACTGAGTGAAACACCAAAAAATACACAAATAAGATATTTCTAGCATAATTTTTTCTTATTAGGAGATTTATAAATATCCTTGTTTCTATTAAACTTTTTATAAGTCCTATTATTAAAACTTTTTTGCTTTTTATTTTTTAAGCCAGGTGGTCTATCCATATTAAAAACAAATTGATTATAATCACTATTTGTATCCTCCTTTAACTTAAAATCTTCTATAAGTAAGGAAGGTTGAATTTCAGCAATCATAGGTGCTTTAGATTTGTTCATATTATCCAAAAGTAATTTCTGTTGAAAAATTTGTTTTTCAAACATTTCTTTTAAAGATAATAAATATTTTTTTAGAGAAATTATTTGTTCTTCTAAATTATCCCAAAACACCTTGGTGTAATTCTGGGTTCTAATTAAAGAACTTAATTCTTTAATAGAAATATGTTTACTTTCTACCCCTTTGAGGAAAATAAAAGATCTGGTGTAACACCCAGGTATTTCTAGCATGTAGAGACACCAAAAGTGCACAAATGCGGAAAATTCAGAGGACACAGTTCCTGTTTAAATATTGGACATACAAACTTTTTCCGAAATAAAAACATAATCGGAATAACATCACTTCATCAATTAGAAGTTTATCGGTTACACACCGAATGGATTACAATATCCAAGTCCAAATACTAAACAGAAACACAAAACGGTTTATATAACTCATAATCAATACAAGTTTATACAACCAATAAGACAACAAAAGAACAAAGGATCCAACGACTAAGTCTTCGGCACCTCCAAGAGTATACCAACTACTCGTGCGTAATAGTCTTCCTTTTTCCCTGCTTCTCTGAAAAACAACAAATATGGATTGGGTGAGATAACATTATCTCAGTGAGTCCTACCGTGCCCCCTCACTGACACTCGGTTCAATTTATTAAACCGCTATAACAAAAGCTGACATAACAATGTCTTATTTATTAATCGAAATGCCGACCGTGCAACAACCACTAATCCCGGCAATTCGTGTTCATAATTATTAATCGAAACGCCGACCGTGCAAGAACCACTACTCCCGGCGAATCGTGTGTTTAACTTAGCATAAACCGGCCGTGCAAGAACCACTAATCCCGGTAACCCGTGAGTTGACCACGCCAAAACACATTCAGGGCCTAGGGTGAGGGCTCATGACTTCCCTTCCTAGTATGCTACTTGTCGGGTCGTCACCCAACGCAATACGTATGACAATACGCATCAAGTTCTCGAGAGTTAGATAATTTATATCTTTTCGATCACCACATGGATCAATTACATAATAATCGGATAAACAATATCCATATCGATCTATAACCCGTTTTGAGGAATTCATAAGTTAGACCTCCGGCATTATAATCATTTTCATTTGACATATATAAACATATATATTTTCAGTCAGTGTACCCACACGTATCCTAGGGTTTCGGTTTTTCAATTAATGTGCTTTCGAAACTCTTTTTCAAAAACATGAGTTGAACAAGCTCAAAATACGGTTTTTAATAAGACAACTTCATTTTAAATGATTGAGAAAGAGATTAGAAAAGGTTCGGGATCAAACGGAGCTCCGGAACGAGAAATCGGGAATCGGTGACAGAAGCTCACGCACGGTCCGTGCCCAGGGGCGCACGACCCGTGCGTGATTTGTTAAAATCACCCAGTCAAACCGAAAGGAGCGCACGATCCGTGCCCAGGGGCGCACGACCCGTGCGTCCCGTTTTATTTCCAACAGAACCAACCCGTATCAGGCGCGCGGTCCGTGCCCAGGGGCGCACGGTCCGTGCGACCTGTGTCTGTTACACAATTCCTCTTATTTCTCAATTCCGCTTTCCGTTTTCGCCCGAAATCGATTCCTAATTCCGATCACCTGAAACTCAGAAATTTTCCAGAACACATATATATATTTCCAGTAGTACATAATTCATTTCATTTCAATGATTTGAACAAAATCTCATTAAACCGTAAAAATACCGTTTTGACTCAAAAACGCTTTTCGATTCTAAGTCCTTCGAAAACCGAATAGTTGCCTTATCATTTGAAACAATTGCAGTTTTCAGAATTCATGAAAAATGTCCCTAATCCGTGAGTAGAACTCACCCGTGATACCGAAATTCGAGAGTCGAGTCGAGAGCGAAGTCACCGAAACGAAAGTACACGAACGATCCCTGCTAGAGCTCGAACCGATTTCCAAAACAGCGACCTCCACCACTAGAGCAACTGAAACAGCAACCTAATCTTTCACAACCCTTCCAAATCGAATTGCAAGCTTGAGGTTCCCTCCTCTTAACAGCAAGGCTGCACATGCAAGTCATCACCACATAGCTCCACCATTTTCATCACTTGGAGCTTCATGGGCATCAATGGAGATGAGGGAAAGAGTGAGAATCAGGCTTCAACAATAGGCTCATTGAATTCAGAATTGAAAATGGAGTGGGATGGAAGAGAAACCACTTACATGCACAAGGATTTGAGATGGGTCCCTCCTTCCTCCTCTTCCTCCTCCTCTACGCCTCCTCCTTCTCTTTTCTTTCTTATTTTCAGCTTTTGTTCCTTTCTTGCTGAAATGAAGAGTGACTAAGTGTGAGGGTGAGGCTGGTCAGGTGGGTATATGGGCTGGGGGTTTAAATGATGGGGAAAAGACCAAACTACCCCTAGCCCATTAAGTCATAGGTTAGGTGTCAAAATTTTCTCTTCGGCACAAAACTTCTCGATTAAATTCGGTTCCGATCCGGAATTCCTCAATTCCTTCGGTTCATAATTAATTATAACCTTCATAATTATAGATTAATAACTAGGGTATGAAAAGACAGATTTGCCCTTCGGCCCCAATTCCTGATTTTACTATGAATAGGCCACCCTTTAATGGAGAATAGGTTTTCTTGATACCTTTCTCGACATATTAATCCCTGGGACCCGACCAACTATTCCCACAAATAATTAATCGGTCCTAGGCATCATAATACGAGTCTTTTAAAAATTAGGGATGTTACAATCTCCCCAACTTTTAAAAATTTTGTCCTCAAAATTGACGAAACATACCTTACTGAAAGAGATATGGATATTGATTGCGCATGTCTTCTTCCAGTTCCCAGGTAGCCTCCTCGATTGAGAATCCATCCCAGACCACTTTGATAATAGGGATAGTCCTTGACCGTAGCGTCTTCTCGCCACGCTCCAAGATGTAGCTAGGGTAAGGTTGAAATGACAAATCTGGTCGCAGGTCAATTGTATCAACACTCAACGGTTGATGCAAATCGGGAACATACTTCCTCAACTGAGACACGTGGAACACATCATGGAGGTTTGATAGGGCCGGAGACAAAGCGAGGCGATAGGCAACTGGCCCAATCCGCTCGATGATTTGGAAAGGTCCAACATATCGAGGACTGAGCTTCTTCGCTCGCAAGGCTCTTCCAGTGCCTATGGTTGGAGAAACTTTCAAGAACACATGATCACCAACCTCAAACTCCAACGGTCTCCTTCGGTTGTCAGCGTAGCTCTTTTGCCGACTCTGAGCAACCTTCATCCTTTCTCGAATTAACTTGATCTTCTCAGTAGTTTCGCGAACCATATCGGGTCCCAAAAACTTATCTTCGCCAATCTCCCACCAGCACAACGGAGTCCTACACTTTCTACCATAAAGTGCTTCAAACGGTGCCATTCCAATGCTGGAGTGGTAACTGTTGTTGTAGGAGAATTCTATTAGCGGAAGATGGTCCTCCCATCTCCTTCCGCTATCGAGCACACAAGCCCGAAGCATGTCCTCCAGAGTCTGAATAGTCCTCTCCGTCTGACCATCAGTCTGAGGATGATAAGCAGTACTAACCAGCACTCTAGTTCCCAAGGCTTCATTCAATGCTTTCCAGAACCTGGAAGTAAACTTGGGATCCCGGTCGGACACAATGCTCGTCGGAACTCCATGCAGTCTGATAATGTTCTTCACATATTCATCTGCTAACTTGGAAACCTTATAAGTCGAGCGAACGGGAATAAAGTGAGCGGATTTAGTCAATCGGTCCACCACTACCCAAATAGAATCATTGCCGGCCTGTGACCTCGGTAAACCCATAACGAAGTCCATGGAGATATCCTCCCATTTCCAAACTGGCACATCTAGCGGTTGTAACTGACCGCCTGGTCTCCGGTGTTCTGCCTTAACCTTCTGACAAGTTAGGCACCGAGAGACAAATTCTGCAATATCGGCCTTCATCCCAGGCCACCAATACATTAACATCAAGTCTCGGTACATCTTGGTGGATCCCGGATGTACGGAGTATCGGCTCCTATGAGCTTCTTCCAATACTTGCCTTTTGATATCATCATCATCGGGAACACAAATCCTCCCATTAAAGCAAATCATGCCGTCACTTTCCTTAGTAAAATCTGGCGATCCGTTCTGAGACTGTAAATTCCTATCGGCTCCTTGAGCTACACGGATTTGTTCCCTTAGCACACTGGCTATTCGTATATGCCGCAACACTATGCGGTCCCTCTTTCTTACCACCTTGAGCTTCAAATCTCTGAATGACTCCCACAAAGCCATCTCGTGAACCATTAACCTTGCCGTGTGGATAGACTTCCTGCTCAGAGCATCTGCTACCACATTGGCTTTCCCAGGGTGATATTTCAATTCGAAGTCATAGTCCTTCAGAAATTCAGTCCACCTTCTCTGTCTGTTATTCAACTCCTTTTGGTCAAATAGATATTTCAAGCTCTTGTGATCACTAAAAACCTCGAAACGAGAACCGTAAAGGTAATGCCTCCAAATTTTCAGTGCAAACACAATAGCCGCCAACTCTAAGTCATGAGTTGGGTAATTCCGTTCATGCGTCTTCAATTGCCTTGATGCATAGGCTACAACATGTTGATTCTGCATGAGAACGCATCCTAAGCCCTTCCCAGATGCATCACTGTAAATCTGAAATCCCAATGACGGATCCGGAAGAATTAGAATTGGAGCAGAAGTTAGCTTTTCTTTCAATCCAACGAAACACTCTTCACAATCGGTACCCCAAGTAAACGGTTGACCCTTGCGAGTTAGCCGAGTAAGCGGAAGTACCAATTGTGAAAAACCTTCAATGAATCTTCTATAGTAACCAGCTAAACCCAGAAAGCTTCTGATCTCGGTCACTGACGTTGGCCGTTCCCAATTCAACACTGCTTCCACTTTGCTGGGATCAACTGCAACTCCTTCCTGGGAAATCACATGACCCAAGAATTTCACCTCGGACATCCAAAAATCACACTTCGACGGTTTAGCATAAAGTTTCTTTTCTCGGAGTACTCCTAGGACAAAGCGAAGATGCTGAGCATGCTCCTCGACTGACTTTGAGTAAACCAAGATGTCATCAATAAAGACGACCACAAACCGATCTAGGTAGGAATGAAATACCCTATTCATATAGTCCATGAATACGGCTGGAGCGTTAGTCAATCCGAATGGCATCACCACGAACTCGTAGTGTCCGTACCTCGTACGAAAAGCGGTCTTCGGAATGTCTAAGGTTCTTACCCGGATTTGATGGTACCCTGACCTTAGATCAATCTTAGAGAAAACTTTAGCACTCCGTAGTTGGTCAAGAAGATCATCTATCCTTGGCAATGGATACTTGTTCTTGATAGTGATTTTATTCAGCTGACGGTAGTCTATGCATAATCTCATGCTTCCGTCCTTCTTCTTGACTAGCAATACCGGAGCACCCCATGGAGAAGCACTCGGTCGAATAAACTTCTTGGAAATTAATTCCTCAAGTTGGGACTTCAATTCCTTTAGTTCGAGAGGAGACATCCTATATGGTGCTATGGATATTGGCCCTGCACCAGGCGCCAAATCTATGGAGAATTCTACCTCTCGTTCTGGAGGCAAGGAGGAGATTTCCTCGGGAAATACATCTAAGAATTCATTAACAACTTGAATCGATGATAAATCCAATTCAGTTTCAGTTGATGCAGACAAAATAACAACAAAAGCTTCTGCACCTTGGAATAGCGACTGGTTGGCTGAAGCGAACGAAATAACACCATCATCTGTAGGTAGTGAATGTTCCGCTACTTCAGAAGGAAAATTAATTGCACGGTTGAAGCAGTCAATAGTAATGTGATTGGAAGTCATCCAATTCATTCCCAAAACGATCTCCATTCCTCTCATAGGCAGACAGATAAAATCAACAACGAAGTCCCTGCCTCCTATGGTGAGCAGACAGTTAAGGCATAATGATTGGGTTCGTACACGACCCTTTGCAGCAGTACGAATGGTGATTGGTTCAGATATAGGAGATACTTCTAATCCTAACCGTTCAGAACATGCTTCAGAGATAAAACAGTGAGTAGCACCAGAATCATACAAAATATTAACAGTTTGATTAAAGAGAGAACCTGTACCCCTTATAAGATTATCAGCTGGTTTGATGGTCTTAGCATCCAGAGTGTTGACTCGAGCCTGTCTCGGAGCATCAGGAGAATCCAAGAAAGCTTTCCTTGACGGACAATTATTAGCATAATGGCCCACTTCTTTACAGAGGTAACACTGGTTCGGCCCCCCTTGACATTTGCCTCGATGGAATTTCTTGCAGAAGTCACACTTGTTAGGCCTGGCAGAGTCACTTGACTGAATTTGTTTCCCTTTATCCCTATTCCCTCTATATCTAGGGTTTGAAGAAGTTGGCTCATTACCCTTCTTCTTATCCTTCCAGAATTCTTTCCTCTCAGCATACATTCTTTTAAGATCGCTCTCAGCTGAATGAGCTTGTTGAACCAAAGCAGGATAAGTGGTCATGGAGTAAGAACTGAGACCTTGATTCACATCTCCTCTGAGACCTTGTCTGAACATTACCATTTTCCACCTATCATCAGTAGCGGTGGTCCCCAATTCATAGAATTGTGACAACCTTTCAAATTTTGCAGCGTATTCCCCAACTGTCATCTCTCCCTGTTTCAAACTCAGAAATTCCATCTGCTTGTCAAGTCTTTGGGAGTCGGGGAAATAATGACCCAAAAACAACTCCTTGAAGTTATCCCACTCAAGAGGAGTTCCTTGATTTTGAAGCATTCTACGAGCGTTAACCCACCAAGTGTGAGCATCCTCGTCCAGAGCGTTAGCAGCACAAATTACCTTTTCTCCTTCATTGCATTGCAAAGTATCAAAGATCCGTTCCATGGCATCTACCCAAAAATGGGCTTTCATTGCCTCGGATCCTCCTTTGAAGGTTGGGGGTTTCATCTTCAGAAACCGGAAATACATCCTGTTGGGATCCTCAGGTGTTGGCACATTGACTGGCTCAGCTGGTTGTGGTTGAGGCATCTGATGCATCTGCTGCATTTGAGCCATTTGAGCCATCTGTTGTTGTTGCATCAGCATCATGTCATTCATCATCTTTTGCTGAGTCTCGATGACATTCTGCATCCATTCTTGATGAGGATCAACAGGTGGGTTTCTTCTACCTCTCCCAGCCATGATTCTGCGAAGTATGCACAAAGTATTAAGTTGATCAGGCTCAATGTCTAATAGCATACTAAGGAAAATCAGACTTAGAAGACGTAAAAGACTCTTAACAACTAAGTCCGACTAGGTCGAACCGCTCTGATACCAAATGTAACACCCAGGTATTTCTAGCATGTAGAGACACCAAAAGTGCACAAATGCGGAAAATTCAGAGGACACAGTTCCTGTTTAAATATTGGACATACAAACTTTTTCCGAAATAAAAACATAATCGGAATAACATCACTTCATCAATTAGAAGTTTATCGGTTACACACCGAATGGATTACAATATCCAAGTCCAAATACTAAACAGAAACACAAAACGGTTTATATAACTCATAATCAATACAAGTTTATACAACCAATAAGACAACAAAAGAACAAAGGATCCAACGACTAAGTCTTCGGCACCTCCAAGAGTATACCAACTACTCGTGCGTAATAGTCTTCCTTTTTCCCTGCTTCTCTGAAAAACAACAAATATGGATTGGGTGAGATAACATTATCTCAGTGAGTCCTACCGTGCCCCCTCACTGACACTCGGTTCAATTTATTAAACCGCTATAACAAAAGCTGACATAACAATGTCTTATTTATTAATCGAAATGCCGACCGTGCAACAACCACTAATCCCGGCAATTCGTGTTCATAATTATTAATCGAAACGCCGACCGTGCAAGAACCACTACTCCCGGCGAATCGTGTGTTTAACTTAGCATAAACCGGCCGTGCAAGAACCACTAATCCCGGTAACCCGTGAGTTGACCACGCCAAAACACATTCAGGGCCTAGGGTGAGGGCTCATGACTTCCCTTCCTAGTATGCTACTTGTCGGGTCGTCACCCAACGCAATACGTATGACAATACGCATCAAGTTCTCGAGAGTTAGATAATTTATATCTTTTCGATCACCACATGGATCAATTACATAATAATCGGATAAACAATATCCATATCGATCTATAACCCGTTTTGAGGAATTCATAAGTTAGACCTCCGGCATTATAATCATTTTCATTTGACATATATAAACATATATATTTTCAGTCAGTGTACCCACACGTATCCTAGGGTTTCGGTTTTTCAATTAATGTGCTTTCGAAACTCTTTTTCAAAAACATGAGTTGAACAAGCTCAAAATACGGTTTTTAATAAGACAACTTCATTTTAAATGATTGAGAAAGAGATTAGAAAAGGTTCGGGATCAAACGGAGCTCCGGAACGAGAAATCGGGAATCGGTGACAGAAGCTCACGCACGGTCCGTGCCCAGGGGCGCACGACCCGTGCGTGATTTGTTAAAATCACCCAGTCAAACCGAAAGGAGCGCACGATCCGTGCCCAGGGGCGCACGACCCGTGCGTCCCGTTTTATTTCCAACAGAACCAACCCGTATCAGGCGCGCGGTCCGTGCCCAGGGGCGCACGGTCCGTGCGACCTGTGTCTGTTACACAATTCCTCTTATTTCTCAATTCCGCTTTCCGTTTTCGCCCGAAATCGATTCCTAATTCCGATCACCTGAAACTCAGAAATTTTCCAGAACACATATATATATTTCCAGTAGTACATAATTCATTTCATTTCAATGATTTGAACAAAATCTCATTAAACCGTAAAAATACCGTTTTGACTCAAAAACGCTTTTCGATTCTAAGTCCTTCGAAAACCGAATAGTTGCCTTATCATTTGAAACAATTGCAGTTTTCAGAATTCATGAAAAATGTCCCTAATCCGTGAGTAGAACTCACCCGTGATACCGAAATTCGAGAGTCGAGTCGAGAGCGAAGTCACCGAAACGAAAGTACACGAACGATCCCTGCTAGAGCTCGAACCGATTTCCAAAACAGCGACCTCCACCACTAGAGCAACTGAAACAGCAACCTAATCTTTCACAACCCTTCCAAATCGAATTGCAAGCTTGAGGTTCCCTCCTCTTAACAGCAAGGCTGCACATGCAAGTCATCACCACATAGCTCCACCATTTTCATCACTTGGAGCTTCATGGGCATCAATGGAGATGAGGGAAAGAGTGAGAATCAGGCTTCAACAATAGGCTCATTGAATTCAGAATTGAAAATGGAGTGGGATGGAAGAGAAACCACTTACATGCACAAGGATTTGAGATGGGTCCCTCCTTCCTCCTCTTCCTCCTCCTCTACGCCTCCTCCTTCTCTTTTCTTTCTTATTTTCAGCTTTTGTTCCTTTCTTGCTGAAATGAAGAGTGACTAAGTGTGAGGGTGAGGCTGGTCAGGTGGGTATATGGGCTGGGGGTTTAAATGATGGGGAAAAGACCAAACTACCCCTAGCCCATTAAGTCATAGGTTAGGTGTCAAAATTTTCTCTTCGGCACAAAACTTCTCGATTAAATTCGGTTCCGATCCGGAATTCCTCAATTCCTTCGGTTCATAATTAATTATAACCTTCATAATTATAGATTAATAACTAGGGTATGAAAAGACAGATTTGCCCTTCGGCCCCAATTCCTGATTTTACTATGAATAGGCCACCCTTTAATGGAGAATAGGTTTTCTTGATACCTTTCTCGACATATTAATCCCTGGGACCCGACCAACTATTCCCACAAATAATTAATCGGTCCTAGGCATCATAATACGAGTCTTTTAAAAATTAGGGATGTTACATCTGGCTTCTATATTCTCTTGTTCTAGGGTTGTTTCCCAACTATTTGGTTGAAGGACTAAAACTCATTTTTGATTTTATTAACAAAATAATTTGCAAACCATTTAACAAAAGGAACATAATCCTGAGTTATGGTCAACTCTTCATAATAATCATCTTTGAACTTATTTAGTTCATAAGATGAGAATTTCTTAAAATACCATTGCCTAAATTCGGCATATCTATTTAGTTGGAATTCTCCACTGATGAGCTGTCTCATATTACTCCCTGGGGAATAATCTATCTTAGAGTCCATCTGATAAGAAGACTTATTTTTGGTTATGTAGGCGATTTCCTACTTTTAAGAAATCTTCTTCTGATGAATTTCATTTTTTCACTGGTGGTAATATATTCTATGGTCTCTGCCTCATCTATTTGTTGAGATGTAGAGGCCCTACTAGGGGCTATATATAACTCATTATTAGTATGGCTTTCTGGTAAAAACAAGCGAGTTTCGTTATTATTACGAAGTTCATTTAACTCATTTCTAATGGCTGGATCAATAGGTTGGGAACAAATTCTAGTTCCTATCATAGCAGAATATTTTGCCAAGTCATTATAAGCATCGTTATAATAATCATATCGTTCAGAATCACGAGGCCAATCGTCTCGTTTAGCTGCGTACTTAGAGAGACGCAATTCAATTTTAAATATTTCTTTGTTAAGCATTCGGTGCCTAACTTCTTCCCTAGACACGGGATGATTATTATCATCAATATCCATGATAAAATAAAATTGTTGTGGATAAACGAGATACAGGACCAGACCCTTTCTGGGTAAAATAATTGAACTTATGGAAATACTATACTCTAAATATCTTATTTGTCATCTTTGCAAACATTTCTGTTTAAATTTCAACCCGAAGGGAAATAAGGATTTATCCTAAATCAAAGATGCCACAGAGGTTTTTAGCAAAAAAGCGTTCTTCGGGAAATCATCTTGTTCAAACGCCTCTTCTGGGCAAAAACGATGATGTTAAGAACACACACTAAAAACATTTTGTGTATCAATGTTTCAACTGAGTGAAACACCAAAAAATACACAAATAAGATATTTCTAGCATAATTGTTTCATATGAATAATTACTTCACCCTGGGAATGGCTCTGATACCATTCACCTCGTCTACCACAACAATATTCTAGCTACTCATATGAGTAGCCTTACCAAAATTAATTAATAAAAGATAGGGCAGCATATTGTTGCTCCTATTTCTATGAACAGTAGTCCAATCCCCTATTAGAGGAATGTTCGATTCTTGATAGGGCAGCATATTGTTGCTCCTATTTCTTCCGCCACCACGGCCACTACGGCCACGGCCTCTACCCCTATTGGGGGATGTCATTTCCCTGCAAAAATTCACGGGTCAAATAATCAGCAAGAGAATTATTTTCTCCTTTAATATATTGGATATCGAATTCAAAAACTGATAATTGAGCTTGCCAATTAGCAAAGATTTGTTTTGCAACAAGATTTTTGACATCTTTTTCGATGATTGATTTAGCAGAGCTACAATCAATTCTTAACAAAAACTTTTGGTTTAATAAATCATCTTGAAATTTTGAAATACATTTAATAATAGAAAGCATTTCTTTCTTAACAGTCGAGTAATTAGACTAGGTTGGATTCCACTTTCCAGAAGTGAATCTGATTAATACTTCTTTATTTGTATCAGGTATAACCTGCTTTAGGATACCTCCATATCCTAAATTAGAAGCATCTGTTTCTACTATCTTAAAATATTTAGGATTGGCTAAAGATAAGCAAGGCAAACATTTTACTTTGCTCTTAATCCTTTGGACAGCCTGAGAATGTTCCTTAGTCCAAGGACCTGGGTTTTTTCTTAATCTTTTATATAAAATAGATGTATCCTGAGCTAAATTCTCATAATAGTCTGAAATATAATTCAAACTTCCTAGAAACCTTTGTAATTGTTTTTTCTCTAAAATGATATCGGGAAATTTTGAAGCAAATTCAATACTTCTGCTAATAGGGATAATTGTCCCCTGGTCAATTTCATGTCCTAAAAATCTAACTTTTGTTTGAAAAAGTTTCATTTTTGGAGCTGAAATAACTAAACCATTATGTTTAACTAAATTTTTAAACGTTTTCAAGTGTTTGATATGTTGATCAAAAGTTTTGGAAAATACCAGAACATCATCAATATAAACAATCATAAAATCCGAATAAGGATTAAAAATATCATTCATAATATTTTGAAATTCTGATGGAGCATTCTTCAAACCAAAGGGAAGAACATTCCATTCATAATGTCCAAACGGGACAGTAAAAGCTGTTTTATATTTATCAGATTCATTAATCTGAATTTGCCAATAGCCTGATTTCATATCAAATTTTGAAAAAATCAAGGCATCATTAAGCCTATCCAATAAATCTTTTTTATTGGGAATTGGATATCTAATCCATTTCAAAACCTTATTGAGAGGTTTATAATTAATAACTAATCTTGGAACACCTCGTTCCCTTTCAGCATTTTTATTTACATAAAACGCTGTGCAACTCCAAGAAGACTTGGATTTTCTAATTAACCTTTTTTCCAAAAGGGAATTAATTTCTTTTTTACAAAGATCAAGATATTCTTGATTCATTTGGGCTGGTCTAGCCTTTGTAGGAATTTGATTTTCGTTAAAATCATCAATATAAGGTAGAGAAACAATATGTTGTTTCCTACTCCAAAAACCATTTGGTAAATCATTGCATACCTCAGAAACAAATTGTTGTTCAATCAACTTAATTTGTTTCTTAGCTTCATCTTTTTTAAGATGATCCTTAATATTGAAAATATTTATTTCTTCTTTAAGAAAATATATCTGTCTTTCTTTAATAGAAAGAATATCTTTAATCTCATTAAGAACCTTAGTATAAGGATCAGTAATAAAATTAAAAATAATTTCTTTACTGTCAATAACGGTAGTGATACCATCTTGATCAATATTTTTAATAGGCATAATATTATGCAAGAAAGGAGTACCTAAAATAATTCTACTAGTTAAATTTTTAACTAATATAAACTGAGTTAGCAAACAAATATTTTGATTACAAGCATAGGTATTAGAAAGTTTATAATTGACTTCCAAACGACTTTCACCAGCTTGCGTAAGAGCTTGAGTGGTTTTCTCAAAATATTTTGTAGGAATAATACCTTCCTGGATGCAATTAAGATCAGCACCACTCTCTACAAGTGCTGCTTCATTTCTTAAAATAAAATTCTTATTAATTACCAAAGTTACTTTCACAAACCATTTTTGTGAAGTTACTCCGTGTAATAAATATTTTTTACTAGCAATATTACTGCTAGAAGGAATAGTAGAAATAAAAGGGGTTTTTTCTAAATTACCAGGAATCTCTAAGGAAGATATGCTGGTATTATTTTTCTTGATCTGAACCATTTCAGATTTTAAGAGATTTATTTCTCTTTTCAAATCATTAATAGAAACAAGAGTTTCTTTAATGTTTGGTTGTCTAAATCTAGACAAAACCCCACTTACCTGGTAAGGTGCATTTATGATTAGAGGCGCTTCTTTTTTGGAGCTTTCCTTGATTAGGAATTCCATCATCTTTTTTCTCAGACTATTGTCTGTGATAAACTCCAAAATTTTTAGAGCTTCTCCTTGTTCTTCATTAAGAACATTTAATCCATTTATTTCAATAATGGATTTCCAACTATTCAAATTATTGTTTTGACAGCTATTGTTGTCAATATCAAAACTATTGTTTTGACAGCTATTCAAATTATTGTTTTGACAGCTATTGTTGTCAATATCAGAACTATTGTTTTGACAGCCATTGTTGTCAATATCAGAACTTGGAGAAGTATCACCAATGATACATTCTATGTCATTTGAAGAGTCCTGTTCTGGATCGGAACCGATTGTTAGAACCTTTTCTGATTGAGTCCTTAATTGTCCATCCTCCAAGGCGTTCAGGGCTTTTTTAGTCCAGCATTGGAAGAGAGAGAGAGAAAATGAAAAGAAAGTTTTATTTCACAAGTAGTAGTTGCGTGATTACATCTGAGGCACAAATGCCTTATATTGGAAAGTTAAGGCTTACTATTTAAGCCAGTAAAAGCTAACTATTACAATCGGTAACCGGTAAAAGAAAAAGAAAACAGTAAAAGTAGAAAAATACAAAACATCATAATTAATGTCGGGTACACTTGGGGCCCCATCGACGCACTAAAAATGACAGCAAAGCTAAAAAACAAAATTACAATAGTAGAAGCATTATTACTTAGTGGAAGAATTTCTCTCCACTTTTTCCACGTGGAAGAATTTCTCTCCACCTTTTCCAATTGTGGAATAAAATTCTTACCGACACATAGAATTCTACCAATTAATTAATTAATTTTTGTCTTTTCCTTTATTCTTCTGTTGAATCATGGCTTCAATCATAGAGTCCCAATAATCTTCTGGGGAAGGCTCTGGCTGAGATTCTCCAGCTAAAGATTCAAAAATGTTTGAATCCATAGATCCATGCGATGAACTTGTCTTCATAGAAGCAATTTCTTAATTAACTTCAAAAGTTTTGAAGAATTGATTTTTTATATGGTCCAGAGTTCTAGCCATAATTTTTTCCTCAGATTCATTAGGATGAATCTTTTGATAATAATTTTTTAAATGGGCCATATCAAGACCCTGACCAAATTTTTCTTTTGGAATCTTTTGATCTTCATCAATAGCTTCTTTGATTTTTACTTCCATTTTATGGAGATCTTCGTTGTCAATTTTATTCCACCATTTTGAGAAGAAATGTCTTCTAAGGATTGGATCATTGTAATTGTTCATAGTCATGGTAATTGCCCACCTCCAAATCCAAGGAATTTGAAATTTAATAAAGAAAAAACAAAGACCTTGTCCCGTGATCATTTTTGAAGCATTTTTCAAAAATAAAGGATTATGATCACACCATGAATTATATAAATTCAATAAATTTTCTGGTAAGATTTCTATTGAAGGACCAATTTTCCTCCACCAATTAAAAAACCATTGTGGTATTGGTTTGGCCAGAATTTCTGGGTTAGCACTGAAAAACCATGAGTGCTTATTCTTTGGATTTTGATAATAAAATGCCAAAGTAAATGCTTGGATATAATCCCAATAATTGAATTGAACAATATTTCCTTCGGCGATTTTAATTGCCTTGTCTCCATTTGGATTTAAACCCCATTCTCTGGGTGTCAATATCTTATTGATATGACATTTACTGTAATTAATGAAATTATCAGGATTATTATTCTGATAATAATGGGTTATAGTTACTGATTCAGTAACTCGAAGTAAAACTTCTAAATAAGGTCTAGACTTGCCATTAAGTCCAGGATATCCTCTAGATTCGAGGTATCTTGTTTTAATTGACCAACCATCATTAGGAGTCAATTCTATATCATCTTCTTCGACATACATTATGTCTTCAGTGATTGGATTTTCACAATATTCTGTGACTTCATTAACAGGATTATCATTAATCACTGTATCTTTGTAAGAATTTGTCTTACTTGAAGAAGGTATATCTTCTTTCTTTTGTGACCCTGTTAATTGTAACAGGTTTCTGTTTCTATGAACAGTAGTCCAATCCCCTATTAGAGGAATGTTTGATTCTTGATAGGGCAGCATATTGTTGCTCCTATTTCTTCCACCACCACGGCCACCACGGCCACGGCCTCTACCCCTATTGGGGGATGTCATTTCCCTGCAAAAATTCACGGGTTAAATAATCAGCAAGAGAATTATTTTCTCCTTTAATATATTGGATATTGAATTCAAAAACTGATAACTGAGCTTGCCAATTAGCAAAGATTTGTTTTGCAACAAGATTTTTGACATCTTTTTCTATGATTGATTTAGCAGAGCTACAATCAATTCTTAACAAAAATTTTTGGTTTAATAAATCATCTTGAAATTTTGAAATACATTTAATAATAGAAAGCATTTCTTTCTTAACAGTCGAGTAATTAGACTGGGTTGGATTCCACTTTCCAGAGGTGAATCTGACTAATACTTCTTTATTTGTATCTGGTATAATTTGCTTTAGGATACCTCCATATCCTAAATTAGAAGCATCTGTTTCTACTATCTTAAAATATTTAGGATTGGCTAAAGATAAGCAAAGCAAACATTTTACTTTGCTCTTAATCCTTTGGACAGCCTGAGAATGTTTCTCAGTCCAAGGACCTGGGTTTTTTCTTAATCTATTATATAAAATAGATGTATCGTGGGCTAAATTCTCATAATAGTCTGAAATATAATTCAAACTTCCTAGAAACCTTTGTAATTGTTTCTTCTCTGAAATGATATCAGGAAATTTTGAAGCAAATTCAATACTTCTGCTGATAGGGATAATTGTCCCCTGGTCAATTTCATGTCCTAAAAATCTGACTTTTGTTTGAAAAAGTTTCATTTTTGGAGCTGAAATAACTAAACCATTATGTTTAACTAAATTTTTAAACATTTTCAAATGTTTGATATGTTGGTCAAAAGTTTTAGAAAATACTAAAACATCATCAATATAAACAATCATAAAATCCGAATAAGGATTAAAAATATCATTCATAATATTTTGAAATTCTGATGGAGCATTCCTCAAACCAAAGGGAAGAACGTTCCATTCATAATGTCCAAACGGGACAGTAAAAGCTGTTTTATATTTATCAGATTCATTAATCTGGATTTGCCAATAGCCTGATTTCATATCAAATTTTGAAAAAATCAAGGCATCATTAAGCCTATCCAATAAATCTTTTTTGTTGGGAATTGGATATCGAATCCATTTCAAAACCTTATTGAGAGGTTTATAGTTAATAACTAATCTTGGAACACCTCGTTCCCTCTCAGCATTTTTATTTACATAAAATGCTGTGCAACTCCAAGAAGACTTGGATCTTCTAATTAACCTTTTTTCCAAAAGAGAGTTAATTTCTTTTTTACAGAGATCAAGATATTCTTGATTCATTTGGGCTGGTCTAGCCTTTGTAGGAATTTGATTTTCGTTAAAATCATCAATATAGGGTAGAGAAACAATATGTTGTTTCCTACTCCAAAAGGCATTTGGTAAATCATTGCATACCTCAGAAACAAATTGTTGTTCAATCAACTTGATTTGTTTCTTAGTTTCATCTTTTTTAAGATGATCCTCAATATTGAAAATATTTATTTCTTCTTTAAGAAAACATATCTGTCCTTCTTTAATAGAAAGAAGATTTTTAATCTCATTAAGAACTCTAGTATAAGGATCAGTAATAAAATTAAAAATAATTTCTTTATTGTCAATAATGGTAGTAATACCATCTTGATCAATATTTCTAATAGGCATAATATTATGCAAGAAGGGAGTACCTAAAATAATTCTACTAGTTAAATTTTTAACTAATATAAAATGAGTTGGCAAACAAATATTTTGATTGCAAATATAAGTATTAGAAAGTTTATAATTAACTTTCAAACGACTTCCACCAGCTTGCGTAAGAGCTTGAGTGGTTTTCTCAAAATATTTTGTAGGAATAATACCTTCCTGGATGCAATTGAGATCAGCACCACTATCTACAAGTGCTGCTACATTTTTTAAAATAAAATTCTTATTAATTACCAAAGTTACTTTCACAAACCATTTTTGTGAAGTTATTCTGTGTAATAAATATTTTTCACTAGCAATATTACTGCTAGAAGGAATAGTAGAAATAAAAGGGGTTTTTCCTAAATTACCAGGAATCTCTAAGGAAGATATGCTGATATTATCTTTCTTGATCTGAACCATTTCAGATTTTAAGAGATTTATTTCTCTTTTCAAATCATTAATAGAAACAGGAGTTTCTTTAATGTTTGATTGTCTAAATTTAGAAAAAACCCCACTTACCTGGTAAGGTGCATCTATGATTAGAGGCGTTTCTCCTTTGGAGCTTTCCTTGATTAGGAATTCCATCATCTTTTTTCTCAGACTCTCGTCTGTGATAAACTCCAAAATTTTTAGAGCTTCTCCTTGTTCTTCATTAAGAACGTTTAATCCATTTATTTCAATAATGGATTTCCAATAATTCAAATTTTTGTTCTGACAGCTATTGTTGTCAATATTCGAACCTGGAGAAGTATCATTATTGATACATTCTATGTCCCTTGAAGAGTCCTGTTCCGATTCAGAATCAATTGATAGAACCTTTTTTAATTGAGTCCTTGATTGTTCATCCTCCAAGGCGTTCAGGGCTTTTTTAGTCCAGCATTGGTTGTCATAATGTTTTGTCTTATCATAATTGTGGCAAGTAACGTCCAACTTTGGCAAGTAACGTCCAACTTATGGGCTCTCCTCTTTCCTTTATTTTGGAAAGTGTCTTGCTTGGGCTTATTTTTATAAAAATTTGTTTTGAATTTTTTCTTATTAGGAGATTTGTAAATATCCTTGTTTCTATTAAACTTTTTATAAGTTCTATTATTAAAGCTTTTTTGCTTTTTATTTTTTAAGCCAGGTGGTCTATCCATATGAAAAGCAAATTGATTATAATAATTATTTGTATCCTTCTTTAACTTAGAATCTTCTATAGGTAAGGAAAGTTGAATATCAGCAACCATTGGTGGCTTAGACTTGTTCATATTATCCAGAATTAATTTCTGTTGAAAAATTTGTTTTTCAAACATTTCTTTTAAAGATAATAAATCTTTTTTAAGAGAAATTATTTTCTCTTCTAAATCATCCCAAAACATCTTGGTGTAATTCTGGGTTCTAATTAAAGAACTTAATTCCTTAATAGTAACGTGTTTACTTTCTATCCCTTTGAGAAAAATAAATGATCTGGCTTCTATATTCTCTTGTTCTAGGGTAGTTTCCCAACTATTTGGTTGAAGGATTAAAACTTCATTTTTGGATTTATTAACAAAATAATTTGCAAACCATTTAACAAAAGGAACATAATCCTGAGTTATGGTCAACTCTTCATAATAATCATCTTTGAACTTATTTAGTTCGTAAGATGAAAATTTCTTAAAATACCATTGCCTAAATTCGGCATACTTTTCTAATGGAAATTCTCCACTGATGAGCTCTCTCATCTTACTCCCTGGGGAGAAGTCTATTTTAGAGTTCATCCTATAAGGAAACTTATTTCTGGTTATGTAGGTGATTCCCTACTTTAATTTCTCTTCTTCTAATGAATTTCATTTTTTCACTAGTGGTAATATATTCTATGGTCTCTATCTCATCTATTTGTTGAGATGTAGAGGCCCTGTCCGAGTTACTAGGAGCTATATAAAACTCATTATTAGTATGGTTTTCTGATAAAAACAAACGAGTTTCGTTATTATTACGAAGCTCATTTAACTCATTTCTAATTGCTGGATCAATAGGTTGGGAACAAATTCTAGTTCCTATCATAGCAGAATATTTTGCCAAGTCATTATAAACATCGTTATAGTAATCATATCGTTCAGAATCACGAGGCCAATTGTCTCGTTTAGCTGCGTACTTAGAGAGACGCAATTCAATTTTAAATATTTCTTTGTTAAGCATTCAATGCCTAACTTCTTCCCTAGACACGGGATGATCATTATCATTAATATCCATGATAAGATAAAATTGTTGTGGATAAACGAGGTACAGGACCAGACCCTTTCTGGGTAAAATAATTGAACTTATGGAAATACTATACTCTAAATATCTTATTTGTCATCTTTGCAAACATTTCTGTTTAAATTTCAACCCGAAGGGAAATAAGGATTTCTCCTAAATCAAAGATGCCACAGAGGTTTTTAGCAAAAAACGTTCTTCGGGAAATCATCTTGTTCAAACGCCTCTTCTGGGCAAAAACGATGATGTTAAGAACACACACTAAAAACATTTTGTGTATCAATGTTTCAACTGAGTGAAACACCAAAAAATACACAAATAAGATATTTCTAGCATAATTGTTTCATATGAATAATTACTTCACCCTGGGAATGGCTCTGATACCATTCACCTCATCTACCACAACAATAATCTAGCTACTCATTTGAGTAGCAAAATTAATTAATAAAAGAATAGTAAGTACCTTAGATGAATTCAGAGGTAAGATGCACGGAAGACTTCTTCTAAAGGAGTTTTAATAATATTGATTGAAAGCAATTTGAGTGAAGGGGCGTGGAAGAGTGACAGAGAAAGAAAGGAGAATTTATTACAAGTAGTAGTTGTTGCGTTGTTGCGTTGTCATAATTGTGGCAAGTAACGTCCAACTTCATGAAATTGACCAGGGGACAATTATCCCTATCAGCAGAAGTATTGAATTTGCTTCAAAATTTCCTGATATCATTTCAGAGAAACTGTTGCATAATATTATGCCCATTAGAAATATTGATCGAAATGGTATCACTACCGTTATTGACAATAAAGAAATTATTTTTAATTTTATTACTGATCCTTATACTAGGGTTCTTAATGAGATTAAAAATATTCTTTCTATTAAAGAAAGACAGATATGTTTTCTTAAAGAAGAAATAAATATTTTCAATATCGAGGATCATCTTAAAAAAGATGAAACTAAGAAACAAATTAAGTTGATTGAACAACAATTTGTTTCTGAGGTATGTGATGATTTACCAAATGCTTTTTGGAGTAGGAAACAACATATTGTTTCTCTACCCTATATTGATGATTTTAACGAAAATCAAATTCCTACAAAGGCTAGACCAGCCCAAATGAATCAAGAATATCTTGATCTTTGTAAGAAATTAATTAATTCTCTTTTGGAAAAAAGGTTAATTAGAAAATCCAAGTCTTCTTGGAGTTGCACAGCATTTTATGTAAATAAAAATGCTGAGAGGGAACGAGATGTCCCAAGATTAGTTATTAATTATAAACCTCTCAATAAGGTTTTAAAATGGATTAGATATCCAATTCCCAATAAAAAAGATTTATTGGATAGGCTTAATGATGCCTTGATTTTTTCAAAATTTGATATGAAATCAGGCTATTGGCAAATTCAGATTAATGAATCTGATAAATATAAAACAGCTTTTACTGTCCCGTTTGGACATTGTGAATGGAATGTTCTTCCCTTTGGTTTGAAGAATGCTCCATCAGAATTTCAAAATATTATGAATGATATTTTTAATCCTTATTCGGATTTTATGATTGTTTATATTGATGATGTTTTAGTATTTTCTAAAACTTTTGATCAACATATCAAACATTTGAAAACGTTTAAAAATTTAGTTAAACATAATGGTCTAGTTATTTCAGCTCCAAAAATGAAACTTTTTCAAACAAAAGTTAGATTTTTAGGACATGAAATTGACCAGGGGACAATTATCCCTATCAGCAGAAGTATTGAATTTGCTTCAAAATTTCCTGATATCATTTCAGAGAAAAAACAATTACAAAGGTTTCTAGGAAGTTTAAATTATATTTCAGACTATTATGAGAATTTAGCTCAGGATACATCTATTTTATATAATAGATTAAGGAAAAACCCAGGTCCTTGGACTGAGAAACATTCTCAGGCTGTTCAAAGAATTAAGAGCAAAGTAAAATGTTTACCTTGCTTATCTTTAGCCAATCCTAAATATTTTAAGATAGTAGAAACAGATGCTTCTAATTTAGGATACGGAGGTATCCTAAAGCAGGTTATACCAGATACAAATAAAGAAGTATTAGTCAGATTCACTTCTGGAAAGTGGAATCCGACTCAGTCTAATTACTCGACTGTTAAGAAAGAAATGCTTTCTATTATTAAATGTATTTCAAAATTCCAAGATGATTTATTAAATCAAAAATTTTTGTTAAGAATTGATTGTAGCTCTGCTAAATCAATCATTGAAAAAGATGTCAAAAATCTTGTTGCAAAACAAATCTTTGCTAATTGGCAAGCTCAGTTATCAGTTTTTGAGTTTGATATCCAATATATTAAAGGAGAAAATAATTCTCTTGCTGATTATTTAACCCGTGAATTCTTGCAGGGAAATGACATCCCCCAATAGGGGTAGAGGCCGTGGCCGTGGTGGCCGTGGTGGTGGTAAAAATAGGAGCAACAATATGCTGCCCTATCAAGAATCAAACATTCCTCTAATAGGGGATTGGACTACTGTTCATAGAAACAGAAACCTGTTACAATTAACAGGGTCACAAAAGAAAGAAGATATACCTTCTTCAAGTAAAACAAATTCTTACAAAGATACAGTGATTAATGATAATCCTGTTAATGAAGTCACAGAATACTGTGAAAATCCAATCACGGAAGACATAATGTATGTCGAAGAAGATGATATGGAATTGACTCCTAATGATGGATGGTCAATTAAAACAAGATACCTCGAATCTAGAGGATATCCTGGACTTAATGGCAAGTCTAGACCTCATTTAGAAGTTTTACTTCGAGTTACTGAATCAGTAACTATAACTCATTATTATCAGAATAATAATCCTGATAATTTCATTAATTACAGCAAATGTCATATCAATAAGATATTGACACCCAGAGAATGGGGTTTAAATCCAAATGGAGACACGACAATTAAAATTGCTGAAGGAAATAATGTTTACTTCAATTATTGGGATTATATCCAAGCATTTACTTTGGCATTTTATTATCAAAATCCAAAGAATAAGCACTCATGGTTTTTCAGTGCTAACCTAGAAATTCTGGCCAAACCAATACCACAATGGTTTTTTAATTGGTGGAGGAAAATTGGTCTTTCAATAGAAATCTTACCAGAAAATCTATTGAATTTATATAATTCATGGTGTGATCATAATCCTTTATTTTTGAAAAATGCTTCAAAAATGATCACAGGACAGGGTCCTTGTTTTTTCTTTACTAAATTTCAAATTCCTTGGATATGGAGATGGTCAATTACCATCACTAGGAACAATTACAATGATCCAATCCTTAGAAGACATTTCTTCTCAAAATGGTGGAATAAAATTGACGACGAAGATCTCCATAAAATGGATGTAAAAATCAAAGAAGCTATTGATGAAGATCAAAAGATTCCAAAAGAAAAATTTGGTCAGGGTCTTGATAAGGCCAATTTAAAAAATTATTATCAAAAGATTCATCCTAATGAATCTTAGGAAAAAATTATGGCTAGAACTCTGGACCATATAAAAAATCAATTCTTCAAAACTTTTGAAGTTAATGAAGAAATTGCTTCTATGAAGACAAGTTCATCGCATGGATCCATGGATTCAAACATTTTTGAATCTTTAGCTGGAGAATCTCAGCCAGAGCCTTCCCCAGAAGATTATTGGGACTCTATGATTGAAGCCTCCCCCTGTGAAGTTACACCTGAATGGTATCAGAGCCATTCCCATGGTGAAGTAATTATTCATATGAAACAATTATGCTAGAAATATCTTATTTGTGTATTTTTTGGTGTTTCACTCAGTTGAAACATTGATACACAAAATGTTTTTAGTGTGTTCTTAACATCATCGTTTTTGCCTAGAAGAGGCGTTTCTTTTTTGGAGCTTTCCTTGATTAGGAATTCCATCATCTTTTTTCTCAGACTATTGTCTGTGATAAACTCCAAAATTTTTAGAGCTTCTCCTTGTTCTTCATTAAGAACATTTAATCCATTTATTTCAATAATGGATTTCCAAAAATTCAAATTATTGTTTTGACAGCTATTGTTGTCAATATTAGAACCTGGAGAAGTATCATTATTGATACATTCTATGTCCTTTGAAAAAAATAAGAGATCTGGCTTCTATTAGAGAATCCCAATAATCTTCTGGGGAAGGCTCTGGCTGGGATTCTCCAGCTAAAGATTCAAAAATGTTTGAATCCATGGATCCATGTGATGAACTTGTCTTCATGGAAGCAATTTCTTCATTAACTTCAAAAGTTTTGAAGAATTGATTTTATATATGGTCCAGAGTTCTGGTCATAATTTTTTCCTCAGATTCATTAGGATGAATCTTTTGGTAATAATTCTTTAAATGGGCCATATCAAGGCCTTGACCAAATTTATCTTTTGGAATCTTCTGGTCTTCATCAATAGCTTCTTTAATTTTTACTTCCATTTTATGGAGGTCTTCGTCGTCAATATTATTCCACCATTTTGAGAAGAAATGTCTTCTAAGGGTAGGATCATTATAATTGTTCCTTGTGATGGTAATTGCCCATCTCCAGATCCAAGGAATTTGAAATTTAATAAAGAAAAAACAAGGACATTGTCCTGTGATCATTTTTGAAGCATTTTTCAAAAATAAAGAATTATGATCACACCATGAATTATATAATTCCAGTAAATTTTCTGGTAAAACTTCTATTGAAGGACCAATTTTTCTCCACCAATTAAAAAACCATTGTGGTATTGGTTTGGCCAGAATTTCTGGGTTAGCACTAAAAAACCAAGAGTGCTTATTCTTCGGATTTTGGTAATAAAATGCCAAAGTAAATGCTTGGATATAATCCCAGTAATTGAAGTAAACATTTTTTCCTTCGGCAATTTTAATTGCCTTATCTCCATTTGGATTTAAACCCCATTCTCTGGGTGTCAATATCTTATTGATATGACATTTACTGTAATTAATAAAATTATCAGGATTATTATTCTGATGATAATGAGTTATTGTTACTGATTCAGTAACTCGAAGTAAAACTTCTAAATGTGGTCTAGACTTACCATTAAGTCCAGGATATCCTCTAGATTCGAGGTATCTTGTTTTAATTGACCATCCATTATTAGGAGTCAATTCCATATCATCTTCTTCGACATACATTATGTCTTCAGTGATTGGATTTTCACAATATTCTGTGACTTTATTAACAGGATTATCATTAATCACTGTATCTTTGTAAGAATTTGTCTTACTTGAAGAAGGTATATCTTCTTTCTTTTGTGACCCTGTTAATTGTAACAGGTTTCTGTTTCTATGAACAGTAGTCCAATCCCCTATTAGAGGAATGTTTGATTCTTGATAGGGAAGCATATTGTTGCTCCTATTTTTACCACCACCACGGCCACCACGGCCACGGCCTCTACCCCTATTGGGGGATGTCATTTCCCTGCAAGAATTCACGGGTTAAATAATCAGCAAGAGAATTATTTTCTCCTTTAATATATTGGATATCAAACTCAAAAACTGATAACTGAGCTTGCCAATTAGCAAAGATTTGTTTTGCAACAAGATTTTTGACATCTTTTTCAATGATTGATTTAGCAGAGCTACAATCAATTCTTAACAAAAATTTTTGATTTAATAAATCATCTTGGAATTTTGAAATACATTTAATAATAGAAAGCATTTCTTTCTTAACAGTCGAGTAATTAGACTGAGTCGGATTCCACTTTCCAGAAATGAATCTGACTAATACTTCTTTATTTGTATCTGGTATAACCTGCTTTAGGATACCTCCGTGTCCTAAATTAGAAGCATCTGTTTCTACTATCTTAAAATATTTAGGATTGGCTAAAGATAAGCAAGGTAAACATTTTACTTTGCTCTTAATTCTTTGAACAGCCTGAGAATGTTTCTCAGTCCAAGGACTTTGGTTTTTCCTTAATCTATTATATAAAATAGATGTATCCTGAGCTAAATTCTCATAATAGTCTGAAATATAATTTAAACTCCCTAGAAACCTTTGTAATTGTTTTTTCTCCGAAATGATATCAGGAAATTTTGAAGCAAATTCAATACTTCTGCTGATAGGGATAATTGTCCCCTGGTCAATTTCATGTCCTAAAAATCTAACTTTTGTTTGAAAAAGTTTCATTTTTGGAGCTGAAATAACTAGACCATTATGTTTAACTAAATTTTTAAACGTTTTCAAATGTTTGATATGTTGATCAAAAGTTTTAGAAAATACTAAAACATCATCAATATAAACAATCATAAAATCCGAATAAGGATTAAAAATATCATTCATAATATTTTGAAATTCTGATGAAGCATTCTTCAAACCAAAGGGAAGAACATTCCATTCATAATGTCCAAACGGGACAGTAAAAGCTGTTTTATATTTATCAGATTCATTAATCTGAATTTGCCAATAGCCTGATTTCATATCAAATTTTGAAAAAATCAAGGCATCATTAAGCCTATCCAATAAATCTTTTTTATTGGGAATTGGATATCTAATCCATTTCAAAACCTTATTGAGAGGTTTATAATTAATAACTAATCTTGGGACACCTCGTTCCCTCTCAGCATTTTTATTTACATAAAATGCTGTGCAACTCCAAGAAGACTTGGATTTTCTAATTAACCTTTTTTCCAAAAGAGAATTAATTTCTTTCTTACAAAGATCAAGATATTCTTGATTCATTTGGGCTGGTCTAGCCTTTGTAGGAATTTGATTTTCGTTAAAATCATCAATATAGGGTAGAGAAACAATATGTTGTTTCCTACTCCAAAAAGCATTTGGTAAATCATCACATACCTCAGAAACAAATTGTTGTTCAATCAACTTAATTTGTTTCTTAGTTTCATCTTTTTTAAGATGATCCTCGATATTGAAAATATTTATTTCTTCTTTAAGAAAACATATCTGTCTTTCTTTAATAGAAAGAATATTTTTAATCTCATTAAGAACCCTAGTATAAGGATCAGTAATAAAATTAAAAATAATTTCTTTATTGTCAATAACGGTAGTGATACCATTTCGATCAATATTTCTAATGGGCATAATATTATGCAAGAAAGGAGTACCTAAAATAATTCTACTAGTTAAATTTTTAACTAATATAAAATGAGTTGGTAAACAAATATTTTGATTACAAACATAAGTATTAGAAAGTTTATAATTGACTTCCAAACGACTTCCACCAGCTTGCGTAAGAGCTTGGGTGGTTTTCTCAAAATATTTTGTAGGAATAATACCTTCCTGAATGCAATTGAGATCAGCACCACTATCTACAAGTGCTGCTTCATTTTTTAAAATAAAATTCTTATTAATTACCAAAGTTACTTTCACAAACCATTTTTGTGAAGTTACCCTGTGTAATAAATATTTTTCACTAGCAATATTACTGCCAGAAGGAATAGTAGAAATAAAAGGGAGTTTTCCTAAATTGCCAGGAATCTCTAAGGAAGATATGCTGATATTATCTTTCTTGATCTGAACCATTTCAGATTTTAAGAGATTTATTTCTCTTTTCAAATCATTAATAGAAACAGGAGTTTCTTTAATGTTCGATTGTCTAAATTTAGAAAAAATCTCACTTACCTGGTGGGGAGCATCTATGGTTAGAGGCGTCTCTTTTTTGGAGCTTTCCTTGATTAGGAATTCCATCATCTTTTTTCTCAGACTATTGTCTGTGATAAACTCCAAAATTTTTAGAGCTTCTCCTTGTTCTTCATTAAGAACGTTTAATCCATTTATTTCAATAATGGATTTCCAATAATTCAAATTTTTGTTCTGACAGCTATTGTTGTCAATATTTGAACCTGGAGAAGTATCATTATTGATACATTCTATGTCCCTTGAGGAGTCCTGTTCTGATTCAGAATCAATTGATGGAATCTTTTTTAATTGGGTCCTTGATAGTTCATTCTCCAAGGCGTTCAGGGCTTTTTTAGTCCTTGATTGTTCATCCTCCAAGGCGTTAAGGGCTTTTTTAGTCCAGTACTGGTTGTTATAATGTTTTGTCTTGTCATAATTGTGGCAAGTAACGTCCAACTTATGGGCTCTCCTCTTTCCTTTATTTTGGAAAGTGTCTTGCTTGGGCTTATTTTTATAAAAATTTGTTTTGAATTTTTTCTTATTAGGAGATTTATAAATATCCTTGTTTCTATTAAACTTTTTATAAGTTCTATTATTAAAGCTTTTTTGTTTTTTATTTTTTAAGCCAGGTGGTCTATCCATATCAAAAGTAAATTGATTATAATAATTATTTGTATCCTTCTCTAACTTAAAATCTTCTATAGGTAAGGAAGGTTGAATATCAGCAACCATTGGTGCCTTAGACTTGTTCATATTATCCAGAATTAATTTCTGTTGAAAAATTTGTTTTTCAAACATTTCTTTTAAAGATAATAAATCTTTTTTAAGAGAAATTATTTGCTCTTCTAAATTATCCCAAAACATCTTGGTGTAATTCTGGGTTCTAATTAAAGAACTTAATTCCTTAATAGCAACATAATTACTTTCTATTCCTTTGAGAAAAATAAAAGATCTGGCTTCTATATTCTCTTGTTCTAGGGTAGTTTCCCAACTATTTGGCTGAAGGATTAAAACTTCATTTTTAACTTTATTAACAAAATAATTTGCAAACCATTTAACAAAAGGAATATAATCCTGAGTTAGGGTCAACTCTTCATAATAATCATCTTTGAACTTATTTAGTTCATGAGATGAGAATTAATGGATTTCCAATAATTCAAATTATTGTTTTGACAGCTATTGTTGTCAATATTTGAACCTGGAGAAGTATCATTATTGATACATTCTATGTCCTTTGAAGAGTCCTGTTCTGATTCAGAATCAATTGATAGAATCTTTTTTAATTGAGTCCTTGATTGTTCATCCTCCAAGGCGTTCAGGGCTTTTTTAGTCCTTAATTGTTCATCCTCTAAGGCGTCCAAGGCCTTTTTAGTCCAGCATTGGTTTCCATAATGTTTTGTCTTGTCATAATTGTGGCAAGTAATGTCCAGCTTATGGGTTCTCCTCTTTCCTTTATTTTGGAAAGTGTCTTGCTTGGGCTTATTTTTACAAAAATTTGTTTTGAATTTTTTCTTATTAGGAGATTTATAAATATCCTTGTTTCTATTAAACTTTTTATAAGTTCTATTATTAAAGCCTTTTTGCTTTTTATTTTTTAAGCCAAGTGGCCTATCCATATCAAAAGCAAATTGATTATAATAATTATATGTATCCTCCTTTAACTTAAAATCCTCTATAGGTAAGGAAGGTTGAATTTCAGCAACCATTGGTGCTTTAGACTTGTTCATATTATTCAGGATTAATTTCTGTTGAAACATTTGTTTTTCAAGCATTTCTTTTAAAGATAATAAATCTTTTTTAAGAGAAATTATTTGCTCTTCTAAATTATCCAAAAACACTTTGGTGTAATTTTGGGTTCTAACTAAAGAACTTAGTTCTTCAATAGTAACATGTTTACTTTCTATGCCTTTGAGAATAAAACTTTTAATTTGCATTTCTTTGTATCTACTACTCAAATAATGAGTAGCTAGATTATTGTTGTGGTAGACGAGGTGAATGGTATCAGAGCCATTCCCAGGGTGAAGTAATTATTCATATGAAAAAATTATGCTAGAAATATCTTATTTGTGTATTTTTTGGTGTTTCACTCAGTTGAAACATTGATACACGAAATGTTTTTAGTGCGTGTTCTTAACATCATCGTTTTTGCCCAGAAGAGGCGTTTGAACAAGATGATTTCCCGAAGAACGTTTTTTGCTAAAAACCTCTGTGGCATCTTTGATTTAGGAGAAATCCTTATTTCCCTTCGGGTTGAAATTTAAACAGAAATGTTTGAAAAGATGACAAATAAGATATTTAGAGTATAGTATTTCCATAAGTTCAATTATTTTACCCAGAAAGGGTCTGGTCCTGTATCTCGTTTATCCACAACAATTTTATCTTATCATGGATATTAATGATAATGATCATCCCGTATCTAGGGAGAAGTTAGGCATCGTATGCTTAACAAAGAAATATTTAAAATTGAATTGCGTCTCTCTAAGTACGCAGCTAAACGAGACGATTGGCCTCGTGATTCTGAACGATATAATTACTATAACAATGTTTATAATGACTTGGCAAAATATTCTGCTATGATAGGAACTAGAATTTGTTCCCAACCTATTGATTCAGCTATTAGGAATGAATTAGATGAGGTTCGTAATAATAACGAAACTCGCTTGCTTTTATCAGAAAACCATACTAATAATGAGTTATATATAGCTCCTGGTAGGGCCTCTACGTCTCAACAAATAGATGAGGCAGAGACCATAGAATATATTACCACCAGTGAAAAAACGAAATTCATTAGAAGAAGAGAACTTAGAGTAGGGAATCACCTACATAACCAGAAATGAGTTTCCTTTTATGATGAACTCTAAAATAGATTACTCCCCTAAGAGTAAGATGAGAGAACTCATCAGTGGAGAATTCCAACTAAATAGATATGCCGGATTTAGGCAATGGTATTTTAAGAAATTCCCATCTTATGAACTAAATAAGTTCAAAGATGATTATTATGAAGAGTTGACCATAACTCAGGATTATGTTCCTTTTGTTAAATGGTTTGCAAATTATTTTGTTAATAAAGTCAAAAGTGAAGTTTTAATCCTTCAATCAGATAATTGGGGAACTTCCTTAGAACAAAAGGATATAGAAGCTAAACCTTTTATTCTCAAAGGCATAGAAAGTAAACATGTTACTATTGAAGAACTAAGTTCTTTAGTTAGAACCCAAAATTACACCAAAGTGTTTTTGGATAATTTAGAAGAGCAAATAATTTCTCTTAAAAAAGATTTATTATCTTTAAAAGAAATGCTTGAAAAACAAATGTTTCAACAGAAATTAATTCTGAATAATATGAACAAGTCTAAAGCACCAAAGGTGCATCTATGATTAGAGGCGTTTCTTTTTTGGAGCTTTCCCTGATTAGGAATTCCATCATTTTTTTTCTCAGACTATTGTCTGTGATAAACTCCAAAAATTTTAGAGCTTCTCCTTGTTCTTCATTAAGAACGTTTAATCCATTTATTTCAACAATGGATTTCCAATAATTCAAATTATTGTTTTGACAGCTATTGTTGTCAATATTCGAACCTGGAGAAGTATCATTATTGATACATTCTATGTCCCTTGAAGAGTCCTGTTCTGATTCAGAATTAACTGATAGAAACTTTTTTAATTGGGTCCTTGATTGTTCATCCTCCAAGGCGTTCAGGGCTTTTTTAGTCCTTGATTGTTCATCCTCCAAGGCGTTCAGGGATTTTTTAGTCCAGCATTGGTTGCTATAATGTTTTGTCTTGTCATAATTGTGGCAAGTAATGTCCAGCTTATGGGTTCTCCTCTTTCCTTTATTTTGGAAAGTGTCTTGCTTGGGCTTATTTTTATAAAAATTTGTTTTGAATTTTTTCTTGTTAGGAGATTTATAAATATCCTTGTTTCTATTAAACTTTTTATAAGTTCTATTATTAAAGCTTTTTTGCTTTTTATTTTTTAATCCAGGTGGTCTATCCATATTAAAAATAAATTGATTATAAAAATCATTTGTATCCTCCCTTAACTTAAAATCCTTTACAGGTAAGGAAGGTTGAACCCCAGCAACCATTGGTGCCTTGGGCTTGTTCATATTATCCAGAATTAATTTCTGTTGAAAAATTTGTTTTTCAAACATTTATTTTGAAGACAATAAATCTTTTTTAAGAGAAATTATTTGCTCTTCAAAATTATCCAAAAACACCTTGGTGTAATTCTGGGTTTTTATTAAAGAACTTAATTCCTTAATAGTAACATGTTTACTTTCTATCCCTTTGAGAAAAATAAGAGATCTGGCTTCTATATTCTCTTGTTCTAGGGTAGTTTCCCAACTATTTGGTTGAAGGATTAAAACTTCATTTTTGACTTTATTAACAAAAATAATTTGCAAACCATTTAACAAAAGGAACATAATCCTGAGTTATGGTCAACTCTTCATAATAATCATCTTTGAACTTATTTAGTTCATAAGATGAGAATTTCTTAAAATACCATTGCCTAAATTCGGCATATCTATTTAGTTGGAATTCTCCACTGATGAGTTCTCTCATCTTACTCCCAGGGGAGTAATCTATTTTAGAGTTCATCTTATATGGAAACTCACTTCTGGTTATGTAGGTGATTCCCTACTTTAAGTTCTCTTCTTCTAATGAATTTCATTTTTTCACTAGTGGTAATATATTCTATGGTCTCTATCTCATCTATTTGTTGAGATGTAGAGGCCCTGTCCGAGTTACTAGGAGCTATATAAAACCCATTATTAGTATGGTTTTCTGATAAAAACAAACGAGTTTCGTTATTATTACGAAGCTCATTAAACTCATTTCTAATTGCTGGATCAATAGGTTGGGAACAAATTCTAGTTCCTATCATAGCAGAATATTTTGCCAAGTCATTATAAACATCGTTATAGTAATCATATCGTTCACCCTGGGAATGGCTCTGATACCATTCACCTCGTCTACCACAACAATATTCTAGCTACTCATATGAGTAGTAGAACCAAAATTAATTAATAAAAGAATAGTACCTGAAAACTTCAGAGTATGCACGGAAGACTTCTTCTTTAGAAAATATTGAAAGACTTTGAGTAGTAGAGGGCGTGGAAGAGAGAGAGAAAGAAAAGAAAATTTTATTCAAGTAGTAGTTGGGTTCTTGTTCCGTTATTTACAACTGAGGCATAACTGCCTTATATAGAAAACTTAAGGCTTACTATTTAAGCCAGTAAAAGCTAACTATTACAACCGGTAACCGGTAAAAGAAAAAGAAAACAGTAAAAGTAGAAAATTACAAAACATCATAATTAATGCCGGGTACACTTGGGGCCCCATCGACGCACTAAAAATGACAGCAAAGCTAAAAACAAAAATGCATAGTAGAAGCATTATTGCTTAGTGGAAGAATTTCTCTCCACCTTTTCCAAATTGTGGAAAATTACTCTTGCCGACACAAAGATTCCTTGCCGACACCAATTAATTAATTAATTAATTAATTTTGTCTTTTCCTTTCTTCTGTTGAATCATGGCTTCAATCAGAGAGTCCCAATAATCTTCTGGGGAAGGCTCTGGCTGAGATTCTCCAGCTAAAGATTCAAAAATATTTGAATCCATAGATCCATGCGATGAACTTGTCTTCATAGAAGAACTGGTTTTCATAGAAACAATTTCTTCATTAACTTCAAAAGTTTTGAAGAATTGATTTTTTATGTGGTCCAGAGTTCTAGCCATAATTTTTTCCTCAGATTCATTAGGATGAATCTTTTGGTAATAATTTTTTAAATGGGCCATATCAAGGCCTTGACCAAAACTTTTGTTTGGAATCTTCTGGTCTTCATCAATAGCTTCTTTAATTTTTACTTCCATTTTATGGAGGTCTTCATCGTCAATTTTATTCCACCATTTTGAGAAGAAATGTCTTCTAAGGATTGGATCATTGTAATTGTTCCTAGTGATGGTAATTGACCATCTCCATATCCAAGGAATTTGAAATTTAGTAAAGAAAAAACAAGGACCCTGTCTTGTGATCATTTTTGAAGCATTTTTCAAAAATAAAGGATTATGATCACACCATGAATTATATAAATTCAATAGATTTTCTGGTAAAATTTCTATTGAAGGACCAATTTTCCTCCACCAATTAAAAAACCATTGTGGTATTGGTTTGGCCAGAATTTCTGGGTTAGCACTAAAAAACCATGAGTGCTTATTCTTTGGATTTTGATAATAAAATGCCAAAGTAAATGCTTGGATATAATCCCAATAATTGAAGTAAACATTATTTCCTTCAGCAATTTTAATTGCCTTGTCTCCATTTGGATTTAAACCCCATTCTCTGGGTGTCAATATCTTATTGATATGACATTTGCTGTAATTAATGAAATTATCAGGATTATTATTCTGATAATAATGAGTTATAGTTACTGATTCAGTAACTCGAAGTAAAACTTCTAAATGAGGTCTAGACTTACCATTAAGTCCAGGATATCCTCTAGATTCGAGGTATCTTGTTTTAATTGACCATCCATCATTAGGAGTCAATTCCATATCATCTTCTTCGACATACATTATGTCTTCAGTGATTGGATTTTCACAGTATTCTGTGACTTCATTAACAGGATTATCATTAATCACTGTATCTTTGTAAGAATTTGTCTTCAGTGATTGGATTTTCACAGTATTCTGTGACTTCATTCCATTCATAATGTCCAAACGGGACAGTAAAAGCTGTTTTATATTTATCAGATTCATTAATCTGAATTTTCCAATAGCCTGATTTCATATCAAATTTTGAAAAAATCAAGGCATCATTAAGCCTATCCAATAATTCTTTTTTATTGGGAATTGGATATCTAATCCATTTCAAAACCTTATTGAGAGGTTTATAATTAATAACTAATCTTGGAACACCTCGTTCCCTTTCAGCATTTTTATTTACATAAAATGCTGTGCAGCTCCAAGAAGACTTGGATTTTCTAATTAACCTTTTTTCCAAAAGAGAATTAATTTCTTTTTTACAAAGATCAAGATATTCTTGATTCATTTGGGCTGGTCTAGCCTTTGTAGGAATTTGATTTTCGTTAAAATCATCAATATAGGGTAGAGAAACAATATGTTGTTTCCTACTCCCAAAAGCATTTGGTAAATCATTGCATACCTCAGAAACAAATTGTTGTTCAATCAACTTGATTTGTTTCTTAGTATCATCTTTACTAAGATGATCATTAATATTGAAAATATTAATCTCATTTTTAAGAAAACATATTTGTTTTTCTTTATTAGAAAGAATATCCTTAATTTCATTAATTATCCTTGTATGAGGATCTGTAATGAAATTGAAAATAATTTCTTTATTATTAATAATGGTAGTAATACCATTTTGATCAATATTTCTAATAGGCATAATATTATGCAAGAAGGGAGTACCTAAAATAATTCTACTAGTTAAATTTTTAACTAATATAAAATGAGTTGGCAAACAAATATTTTGATTACAAATATAAGTATTAGAAAGTTTATAATTGACTTCCAAACGACTCCCACCAGCTTGTGTAATAGCTTGAGTGGTTTTCTCAAAATATTTTGTAGGAATAATACCTTCCTGAATGCAATTGAGATCAGCACCACTATCTACAAGTGCTGCTTCATTTTTCAAAATAAAATTCTTATTAATTACCAAAGTTACTTTCACAAACCACTTTTGTGAAGTTACCCTGTGTAATAAATATTTTTCACTAGCAATATTACTGCTAGAAGGAATAGTAGAAATGAACGGGGTTCTTTCCAAATTACCGGGAATCTCTAAGGAAGATATGCTGATATTATCTTTCTTGATCTGAACCATTTCAGATTTTAAGAGATTTATTTCTCTTTTCAAATCATTAATAGAAACAGGAGTTTCTTTAATATTTGATTGTCTAGACAAAACCTCACTTATCTGGTAAGGTGCACCTATGATTAGGGGCGTTACTTTTTTGGAATTTTTCCTGATTAGGAATTCCATTATCTTTTTTCTCAGACTATTATCTGTGATAAACTCCAAAAGTTTTTAGAGTTTCTCCTTGTTCTTCATTAAGAACATTTAATCCATTTATTTCAATAATGCATTTCCAACGATTCAAATTATTGTTTTGACAGCTATTGTTGTCAATATCAAAACTATTGTTTTGACAGCTATTCAAATTATTGTTTTGACAGCTATTGTTGTCAATATCAGAACTATTGTTTTGACAGCCATTGTTGTCAATATCAGAACTTGGAGAAGTATCACCATTGATACATTCTATGTCATTTGAAGAGTCCTGTTCTGGATCGGAACCGATTGTTAGAACCTTTTCTGATTGGGTCCTTAATTGTCCATCCTCCAAGGCGTTCAGGGCTTTTTTAGTCCAGCATTGGTTGTCACAATATTTTGTCCTGTCATTATTGTGGCAAGTAATGTCCAATCTATGGGCTTTCCTCTTTCCTTTATTTCGGAAAGTGTCTTGCTTGGGCTTATTTTTATTTATTTTGAATTTTTTCTTATTAGGAGATTTATAAATATCCTTGTTTCTATTAAACTTTTTATAAGTCCTATTATTAAAACTTTTTTGCTTTTTATTTTTTAAGCCAGGTGGTCTATCCATATTAAAAACAAATTGATTATAATCACTATTTGTATCCTCCTTTAACTTAAAATCTTCTATAAGTAAGGAAGGTTGAATTTCAGCAATCATAGGTGCTTTAGATTTGTTCATATTATCCAAAAGTAATTTCTGTTGAAAAATTTGTTTTTCAAACATTTCTTTTAAAGATAATAAATCTTTTTTTAGAGAAATTATTTGTTCTTCTAAATTATCCCAAAACACCTTGGTGTAATTCTGGGTTCTAATTAAAGAACTTAATTCTTTAATAGAAATATGTTTACTTTCTACCCCTTTGAGGAAAATAAAAGATCTGGCTTCTATATTCTCTTGTTCTAGGGTAGTTTCCCAACTATTTGGTTGAAGGACTAAAACTTCATTTCTGATTTTATTAACAAAATAATTTGCAAACCATTTAACAAAAGGAACATAATCCTGAGTTATGGTCAACTCTTCATAATAATCATCTTTGAACTTATTTAGTTCATAAGATGAGAATTTCTTAAAATACCATTGCCTAAATTCGGCATATCTATTTAGTTGGAATTCTCCACTGATGAGCTGTCTCATCTTACTCCTTGGGGAATAATCTATCTTAGAGTCCATCTGATAAGAAGACTTATTTTTGGTTATGTAGGCGATTTCCTACTTTTAAGAAATCTTCTTCTGATGAATTTCATTTTTTCACTGGTGGTAATATATTCTATGGTCTCTGCCTCATCTATTTGTTGAGATCTAGAGGCCCTACTAGGGGCTATATATAACTCATTATTAGTATGGCTTTCTGGTAAAAACAAGCGAGTTTCGTTATTATTACGAAGTTCATTTTACTCATTTCTAATGGCTGGATCAATAGGTTGGGAACAAATTCTAGTTCCTATAATAGCAGAATATTTTGCCAAGTCATTATAAGCATCGTTATAATAATCATATCATTCAGAATCACGAGGCCAATTTTCTCGTTTAGCTGCGTACTTCGAGAGACTCGATTCAATTTTAAATATTTCTTTGTTAAGCATTCGATGCCTAACTTCTTCCCTAGACACGGGATGATCATTATCATTAATATTCATGATAAGATAAAATTGTTGTGGATAAACGAGATACAGGACCAGACCCTTTCTGGGTAAAATAATTGAACTTATGTTAATACTATACTTTAAAAATCTTATTTGTCATCTTTGCAAACATTTCTGTTTAAATTTCAACCCGAAGGGAAATAAGGATTTCTCCTAAATCAAAGATGCCATAGAGGTTTTTAGCAAAAAACGTTCTTCGGGAAATCATCTTGTTCAAACGCCTCTTCTGGGCAAAAACGGTGATGTTAAGAACACACACTAAAAATGTAACATCCCTAATTTTTAAAAGACTCGTATTATGATGCCTAGGACCGATTAATTATTTGTGGGAATAGTTGGTCGGGTCCCAGGGATTAATATGTCGAGAAAGGTATCAAGAAAACCTATTCTCCATTAAAGGGTGGCCTATTCATAGTAAAATCAGGAATTGGGGCCGAAGGGCAAATCTGTCTTTTCATACCCTAGTTATTAATCTATAATTATGAAGGTTATAATTAATTATGAACCGAAGGAATTGAGGAATTCCGGATCGGAACCGAATTTAATCGAGAAGTTTTGTGCCGAAGAGAAAATTTTGACACCTAACCTATGACTTAATGGGCTAGGGGTAGTTTGGTCTTTTCCCCATCATTTAAACCCCCAGCCCATATACCCACCTGACCAGCCTCACCCTCACACTTAGTCACTCTTCATTTCAGCAAGAAAGGAACAAAAGCTGAAAATAAGAAAGAAAAGAGAAGGAGGAGGCGTAGAGGAGGAGGAAGAGGAGGAAGGAGGGACCCATCTCAAATCCTTGTGCATGTAAGTGGTTTCTCTTCCATCCCACTCCATTTTCAATTCTGAATTCAATGAGCCTATTGTTGAAGCCTGATTCTCACTCTTTCCCTCATCTCCATTGATGCCCATGAAGCTCCAAGTGATGAAAATGGTGGAGCTATGTGGTGATGACTTGCATGTGCAGCCTTGCTGTTAAGAGGAGGGAACCTCAAGCTTGCAATTCGATTTGGAAGGGTTGTGAAAGATTAGGTTGCTGTTTCAGTTGCTCTAGTGGTGGAGGTCGCTGTTTTGGAAATCGGTTCGAGCTCTAGCAGGGATCGTTCGTGTACTTTCGTTTCGGTGACTTCGCTCTCGACTCGACTCTCGAATTTCGGTATCACGGGTGAGTTCTACTCACGGATTAGGGACATTTTTCATGAATTCTGAAAACTGCAATTGTTTCAAATGATAAGGCAACTATTCGGTTTTCGAAGGACTTAGAATCGAAAAGCGTTTTTGAGTCAAAACGGTATTTTTACGGTTTAATGAGATTTTGTTCAAATCATTGAAATGAAATGAATTATGTACTACTGGAAATATATATATGTGTTCTGGAAAATTTCTGAGTTTCAGGTGATCGGAATTAGGAATCGATTTCGGGCGAAAACGGAAAGCGGAATTGAGAAATAAGAGGAATTGTGTAACAGACACAGGTCGCACGGACCGTGCGCCCCTGGGCACGGACCGCGCGCCTGATACGGGTTGGTTCTGTTGGAAATAAAACGGGACGCACGGGTCGTGCGCCCCTGGGCACGGATCGTGCGCTCCTTTCGGTTTGACTGGGTGATTTTAACAAATCACGCACGGGTCGTGCGCCCCTGGGCACGGACCGTGCGTGAGCTTCTGTCACCGATTCCCGATTTCTCGTTCCGGAGCTCCGTTTGATCCCGAACCTTTTCTAATCTCTTTCTCAATCATTTAAAATGAAGTTGTCTTATTAAAAACCGTATTTTGAGCTTGTTCAACTCATGTTTTTGAAAAAGAGTTTCGAAAGCACATTAATTGAAAAACCGAAACCCTAGGATACGTGTGGGTACACTGACTGAAAATATATATGTTTATATATGTCAAATGAAAATGATTATAATGCCGGAGGTCTAACTTATGAATTCCTCAAAACGGGTTATAGATCGATATGGATATTGTTTATCCGATTATTATGTAATTGATCCATGTGGTGATCGAAAAGATATAAATTATCTAACTCTCGAGAACTTGATGCGTATTGTCATACGTATTGCGTTGGGTGACGACCCGACAAGTAGCATACTAGGAAGGGAAGTCATGAGCCCTCACCCTAGGCCCTGAATGTGTTTTGGCGTGGTCAACTCACGGGTTACCGGGATTAGTGGTTCTTGCACGGCCGGTTTATGCTAAGTTAAACACACGATTCGCCGGGAGTAGTGGTTCTTGCACGGTCGGCGTTTCGATTAATAATTATGAACACGAATTGCCGGGATTAGTGGTTGTTGCACGGTCGGCATTTCGATTAATAAATAAGACATTGTTATGTCAGCTTTTGTTATAGCGGTTTAATAAATTGAACCGAGTGTCAGTGAGGGGGCACGGTAGGACTCACTGAGATAATGTTATCTCACCCAATCCATATTTGTTGTTTTTCAGAGAAGCAGGGAAAAAGGAAGACTATTACGCACGAGTAGTTGGTATACTCTTGGAGGTGCCGAAGACTTAGTCGTTGGATCCTTTGTTCTTTTGTTGTCTTATTGGTTGTATAAACTTGTATTGATTATGAGTTATATAAACCGTTTTGTGTTTCTGTTTAGTATTTGGACTTGGATATTGTAATCCATTCGGTGTGTAACCGATAAACTTCTAATTGATGAAGTGATGTTATTCCGATTATGTTTTTATTTCGGAAAAAGTTTGTATGTCCAATATTTAAACAGGAACTGTGTCCTCTGAATTTTCCGCATTTGTGCACTTTTGGTGTCTCTACATGCTAGAAATACCTGGGTGTTACATTTGGTATCAGAGCGGTTCGACCTAGTCGGACTTAGTTGTTAAGAGTCTTTTACGTCTTCTAAGTCTGATTTTCCTTAGTATGCTATTAGACATTGAGCCTGATCAACTTAATACTTTGTGCATACTTCGCAGAATCATGGCTGGGAGAGGTAGAAGAAACCCACCTGTTGATCCTCATCAAGAATGGATGCAGAATGTCATCGAGACTCAGCAAAAGATGATGAATGACATGATGCTGATGCAACAACAACAGATGGCTCAAATGGCTCAAATGCAGCAGATGCATCAGATGCCTCAACCACAACCAGCTGAGCCAGTCAATGTGCCAACACCTGAGGATCCCAACAGGATGTATTTCCGGTTTCTGAAGATGAAACCCCCAACCTTCAAAGGAGGATCCGAGGCAATGAAAGCCCATTTTTGGGTAGATGCCATGGAACGGATCTTTGATACTTTGCAATGCAATGAAGGAGAAAAGGTAATTTGTGCTGCTAACGCTCTGGACGAGGATGCTCACACTTGGTGGGTTAACGCTCGTAGAATGCTTCAAAATCAAGGAACTCCTCTTGAGTGGGATAACTTCAAGGAGTTGTTTTTGGGTCATTATTTCCCCGACTCCCAAAGACTTGACAAGCAGATGGAATTTCTGAGTTTGAAACAGGGAGAGATGACAGTTGGGGAATACGCTGCAAAATTTGAAAGGTTGTCACAATTCTATGAATTGGGGACCACCGCTACTGATGATAGGTGGAAAATGGTAATGTTCAGACAAGGTCTCAGAGGAGATGTGAATCAAGGTCTCAGTTCTTACTCCATGACCACTTATCCTGCTTTGGTTCAACAAGCTCATTCAGCTGAGAGCGATCTTAAAAGAATGTATGCTGAGAGGAAAGAATTCTGGAAGGATAAGAAGAAGGGTAATGAGCCAACTTCTTCAAACCCTAGATATAGAGGGAATAGGGATAAAGGGAAACAAATTCAGTCAAGTGACTCTGCCAGGCCTAACAAGTGTGACTTCTGCAAGAAATTCCATCGAGGCAAATGTCAAGGGGGGCCGAACCAGTGTTACCTCTGTAAAGAAGTGGGCCATTATGCTAATAATTGTCCGTCAAGGAAAGCTTTCTTGGATTCTCCTGATGCTCCGAGACAGGCTCGAGTCAACACTCTGGATGCTAAGACCATCAAACCAGCTGATAATCTTATAAGGGGTACAGGTTCTCTCTTTAATCAAACTGTTAATATTTTGTATGATTCTGGTGCTACTCACTGTTTTATCTCTGAAGCATGTTCTGAACGGTTAGGATTAGAAGTATCTCCTATATCTGAACCAATCACCATTCGTACTGCTGCAAAGGGTCGTGTACGAACCCAATCATTATGCCTTAACTGTCTGCTCACCATAGGAGGCAGGGACTTCGTTGTTGATTTTATCTGTCTGCCTATGAGAGGAATGGAGATCGTTTTGGGAATGAATTGGATGACTTCCAATCACATTACTATTGACTGCTTCAACCGTGCAATTAATTTTCCTTCTGAAGTAGCGGAACATTCACTACCTACAGATGATGGTGTTATTTCGTTCGCTTCAGCCAACCAGTCGCTATTCCAAGGTGCAGAAGCTTTTGTTGTTATTTTGTCTGCATCAACTGAAACTGAATTGGATTTATCATCGATTCAAGTTGTTAATGAATTCTTAGATGTATTTCCCGAGGAAATCTCCTCCTTGCCTCCAGAACGAGAGGTAGAATTCTCCATAGATTTGGCGCCTGGTGCAGGGCCAATATCCATAGCACCATATAGGATGTCTCCTCTCGAACTAAAGGAATTGAAGTCCCAACTTGAGGAATTAATTTCCAAGAAGTTTATTCGACCGAGTGCTTCTCCATGGGGTGCTCCGGTATTGCTAGTCAAGAAGAAGGACGGAAGCATGAGATTATGCATAGACTACCGTCAGCTGAATAAAATCACTATCAAGAACAAGTATCCATTGCCAAGGATAGATGATCTTCTTGACCAACTACGGAGTGCTAAAGTTTTCTCTAAGATTGATCTAAGGTCAGGGTACCATCAAATCCGGGTAAGAACCTTAGACATTCCGAAGACCGCTTTTCGTACGAGGTACGGACACTACGAGTTCGTGGTGATGCCATTCGGATTGACTAACGCTCCAGCCGTATTCATGGACTATATGAATAGGGTATTTCATTCCTACCTAGATCGGTTTGTGGTCGTCTTTATTGATGACATCTTGGTTTACTCAAAGTCAGTCGAGGAGCATGCTCAGCATCTTCGCTTTGTCCTAGGAGTACTCCGAGAAAAGAAACTTTATGCTAAACCGTCGAAGTGTGATTTTTGGATGTCCGAGGTGAAATTCTTGGGTCATGTGATTTCCCAGGAAGGAGTTGCAGTTGATCCCAGCAAAGTGGAAGCAGTGTTGAATTGGGAACGGCCAACGTCAGTGACCGAGATCAGAAGCTTTCTGGGTTTAGCTGGTTACTATAGAAGATTCATTGAAGGTTTTTCACAATTGGTACTTCCGCTTACTCGGCTAACTCGCAAGGGTCAACCGTTTACTTGGGGTACCGATTGTGAAGAGTGTTTCGTTGGATTGAAAGAAAAGCTAACTTCTGCTCCAATTCTAATTCTTCCGGATCCGTCATTGGGATTTCAGATTTACAGTGATGCATCTGGGAAGGGCTTAGGATGCGTTCTCATGCAGAATCAACATGTTGTAGCCTATGCATCAAGGCAATTGAAGACGCATGAACGGAATTACCCAACTCATGACTTAGAGTTGGCGGCTATTGTGTTTGCACTGAAAATTTGGAGGCATTACCTTTACGGTTCTCGTTTCGAGGTTTTTAGTGATCACAAGAGCTTGAAATATCTATTTGACCAAAAGGAGTTGAATAACAGACAGAGAAGGTGGACTGAATTTCTGAAGGACTATGACTTCGAATTGAAATATCACCCTGGGAAAGCCAATGTGGTAGCAGATGCTCTGAGCAGGAAGTCTATCCACACGGCAAGGTTAATGGTTCACGAGATGGCTTTGTGGGAGTCATTCAGAGATTTGAAGCTCAAGGTGGTAAGAAAGAGGGACCGCATAGTGTTGCGGCATATACGAATAGCCAGTGTGCTAAGGGAACAAATCCGTGTAGCTCAAGGAGCCGATAGGAATTTACAGTCTCAGAACGGATCGCCAGATTTTACTAAGGAAAGTGACGGCATGATTTGCTTTAATGGGAGGATTTGTGTTCCCGATGATGATGATATCAAAAGGCAAGTATTGGAAGAAGCTCATAGGAGCCGATACTCCGTACATCCGGGATCCACCAAGATGTACCGAGACTTGATGTTAATGTATTGGTGGCCTGGGATGAAGGCCGATATTGCAGAATTTGTCTCTCGGTGCCTAACTTGTCAGAAGGTTAAGGCAGAACACCGGAGACCAGGCGGTCAGTTACAACCGCTAGATGTGCCAGTTTGGAAATGGGAGGATATCTCCATGGACTTCGTTATGGGTTTACCGAGGTCACAGGCCGGCAATGATTCTATTTGGGTAGTGGTGGACCGATTGACTAAATCCGCTCACTTTATTCCCGTTCGCTCGACTTATAAGGTTTCCAAGTTAGCAGATGAATATGTGAAGAACATTATCAGACTGCATGGAGTTCCGACGAGCATTGTGTCCGACCGGGATCCCAAGTTTACTTCCAGGTTCTGGAAAGCATTGAATGAAGCCTTGGGAACTAGAGTGCTGGTTAGTACTGCTTATCATCCTCAGACTGATGGTCAGACGGAGAGGACTATTCAGACTCTGGAGGACATGCTTCGGGCTTGTGTGCTCGATAGCGGAAGGAGATGGGAGGACCATCTTCCGCTAATAGAATTCTCCTACAACAACAGTTACCACTCCAGCATTGGAATGGCACCGTTTGAAGCACTTTATGGTAGAAAGTGTAGGACTCCGTTGTGCTGGTGGGAGATTGGCGAAGATAAGTTTTTGGGACCCGATATGGTTCGCGAAACTACTGAGAAGATCAAGTTAATTCGAGAAAGGATGAAGGTTGCTCAGAGTCGGCAAAAGAGCTACGCTGACAACCGAAGGAGACCGTTGGAGTTTGAGGTTGGTGATCATGTGTTCTTGAAAGTTTCTCCAACCATAGGCACTGGAAGAGCCTTGCGAGCGAAGAAGCTCAGTCCTCGATATGTTGGACCTTTCCAAATCATCGAGCGGATTGGGCCAGTTGCCTATCGCCTCGCTTTGTCTCCGGCCCTATCAAACCTCCATGATGTGTTCCACGTGTCTCAGTTGAGGAAGTATGTTCCCGATTTGCATCAACCGTTGAGTGTTGATACAATTGACCTGCGACCAGATTTGTCATTTCAACCTTACCCTAGCTACATCTTGGAGCGTGGCGAGAAGACGCTACGGTCAAGGACTATCCCTATTATCAAAGTGGTCTGGGATGGATTCTCAATCGAGGAGGCTACCTGGGAACTGGAAGAAGACATGCGCAATCAATATCCATATCTCTTTCAGTAAGGTATGTTTCGTCAATTTTGAGGACAAAATTTTTAAAAGTTGGGGAGATTGTAACATCCCTAATTTTTAAAAGACTCGTATTATGATGCCTAGGACCGATTAATTATTTGTGGGAATAGTTGGTCGGGTCCCAGGGATTAATATGTCGAGAAAGGTATCAAGAAAACCTATTCTCCATTAAAGGGTGGCCTATTCATAGTAAAATCAGGAATTGGGGCCGAAGGGCAAATCTGTCTTTTCATACCCTAGTTATTAATCTATAATTATGAAGGTTATAATTAATTATGAACCGAAGGAATTGAGGAATTCCGGATCGGAACCGAATTTAATCGAGAAGTTTTGTGCCGAAGAGAAAATTTTGACACCTAACCTATGACTTAATGGGCTAGGGGTAGTTTGGTCTTTTCCCCATCATTTAAACCCCCAGCCCATATACCCACCTGACCAGCCTCACCCTCACACTTAGTCACTCTTCATTTCAGCAAGAAAGGAACAAAAGCTGAAAATAAGAAAGAAAAGAGAAGGAGGAGGCGTAGAGGAGGAGGAAGAGGAGGAAGGAGGGACCCATCTCAAATCCTTGTGCATGTAAGTGGTTTCTCTTCCATCCCACTCCATTTTCAATTCTGAATTCAATGAGCCTATTGTTGAAGCCTGATTCTCACTCTTTCCCTCATCTCCATTGATGCCCATGAAGCTCCAAGTGATGAAAATGGTGGAGCTATGTGGTGATGACTTGCATGTGCAGCCTTGCTGTTAAGAGGAGGGAACCTCAAGCTTGCAATTCGATTTGGAAGGGTTGTGAAAGATTAGGTTGCTGTTTCAGTTGCTCTAGTGGTGGAGGTCGCTGTTTTGGAAATCGGTTCGAGCTCTAGCAGGGATCGTTCGTGTACTTTCGTTTCGGTGACTTCGCTCTCGACTCGACTCTCGAATTTCGGTATCACGGGTGAGTTCTACTCACGGATTAGGGACATTTTTCATGAATTCTGAAAACTGCAATTGTTTCAAATGATAAGGCAACTATTCGGTTTTCGAAGGACTTAGAATCGAAAAGCGTTTTTGAGTCAAAACGGTATTTTTACGGTTTAATGAGATTTTGTTCAAATCATTGAAATGAAATGAATTATGTACTACTGGAAATATATATATGTGTTCTGGAAAATTTCTGAGTTTCAGGTGATCGGAATTAGGAATCGATTTCGGGCGAAAACGGAAAGCGGAATTGAGAAATAAGAGGAATTGTGTAACAGACACAGGTCGCACGGACCGTGCGCCCCTGGGCACGGACCGCGCGCCTGATACGGGTTGGTTCTGTTGGAAATAAAACGGGACGCACGGGTCGTGCGCCCCTGGGCACGGATCGTGCGCTCCTTTCGGTTTGACTGGGTGATTTTAACAAATCACGCACGGGTCGTGCGCCCCTGGGCACGGACCGTGCGTGAGCTTCTGTCACCGATTCCCGATTTCTCGTTCCGGAGCTCCGTTTGATCCCGAACCTTTTCTAATCTCTTTCTCAATCATTTAAAATGAAGTTGTCTTATTAAAAACCGTATTTTGAGCTTGTTCAACTCATGTTTTTGAAAAAGAGTTTCGAAAGCACATTAATTGAAAAACCGAAACCCTAGGATACGTGTGGGTACACTGACTGAAAATATATATGTTTATATATGTCAAATGAAAATGATTATAATGCCGGAGGTCTAACTTATGAATTCCTCAAAACGGGTTATAGATCGATATGGATATTGTTTATCCGATTATTATGTAATTGATCCATGTGGTGATCGAAAAGATATAAATTATCTAACTCTCGAGAACTTGATGCGTATTGTCATACGTATTGCGTTGGGTGACGACCCGACAAGTAGCATACTAGGAAGGGAAGTCATGAGCCCTCACCCTAGGCCCTGAATGTGTTTTGGCGTGGTCAACTCACGGGTTACCGGGATTAGTGGTTCTTGCACGGCCGGTTTATGCTAAGTTAAACACACGATTCGCCGGGAGTAGTGGTTCTTGCACGGTCGGCGTTTCGATTAATAATTATGAACACGAATTGCCGGGATTAGTGGTTGTTGCACGGTCGGCATTTCGATTAATAAATAAGACATTGTTATGTCAGCTTTTGTTATAGCGGTTTAATAAATTGAACCGAGTGTCAGTGAGGGGGCACGGTAGGACTCACTGAGATAATGTTATCTCACCCAATCCATATTTGTTGTTTTTCAGAGAAGCAGGGAAAAAGGAAGACTATTACGCACGAGTAGTTGGTATACTCTTGGAGGTGCCGAAGACTTAGTCGTTGGATCCTTTGTTCTTTTGTTGTCTTATTGGTTGTATAAACTTGTATTGATTATGAGTTATATAAACCGTTTTGTGTTTCTGTTTAGTATTTGGACTTGGATATTGTAATCCATTCGGTGTGTAACCGATAAACTTCTAATTGATGAAGTGATGTTATTCCGATTATGTTTTTATTTCGGAAAAAGTTTGTATGTCCAATATTTAAACAGGAACTGTGTCCTCTGAATTTTCCGCATTTGTGCACTTTTGGTGTCTCTACATGCTAGAAATACCTGGGTGTTACAAAAAACATTTTGTGTATCAATGTTTCAACTGAGTGAAACACCAAAAAATACACAAATAAGATATCTCTAGCATAATCTTTTCATATGAATAATTACTTCACCCTGGGAATGGCTCTGATACCATTCACCTCGTCTACCACAACAATATTCTAGCTACTCATATGAGTAGTAGAACCAAAATTAATTAATAAAAGAATAGTACCTGAAAACTTCAGAGTTTGATGCACGGAAGACTTCTTCAGAAATTAATTAGAAAATATGGAAGAGAATAGAAGAGGAAGTGAAGGGCGTGGAAGAGAGAGAGAGAGAAACACAAAAAGAAAGGAAAACTTATTTCAGTAGTAGTTGTTGCGTTATTGAGTGATGTTTACAACTGAGGCACAACTGCCTTATATAGAAAACTTAAGGCTTACTATTTAAGCCAGTAAAAGCTAACTATTGCAACTGGTAACCGGTAAAGAAAAAGAAAACAGTAAAAGTAGAAAAATACAAAACATCATAATTAATGCCGGGTACACTTGGGGCCCCATCGACGCACTAAAAATGACAGCAAAGCTAAAAAAAAAACATAGTAGAAGCATTATTACTTAGTGGAAGAATTTCTCTCCACTTCCTCCAATTATGGAAAGTTACTATGTATGAATAGTACTATGTGTGAATAGGATTTTGCCGACACACATGATTCATGCCGACACCAATTAATTAATTAATTAATTAATTTTTGTCCTTTCCTTTATTCTTTTGTAGGATCATGGCTTCAATTAGAGAGTCCCAATAATCTTTTGGGGAAGGCTCTGGCTGAGATTCTCCAGCTAAAGATTCAAAAATATTTGAATCCATGGATCCATGCGATGAACTTGTCTTCATGGAAGCAATTTCTTCATTAACTTCAAAAGTTTTGAAGAATTGATTTTTTATATGGTCCAGAGTTCTAGCCATAATTTTCTCCTCAGATTCATTAGGATGAATCTTTTGGTAATAATTTTTTAAATGGGTCATATCAAGACCTTGACCAAATTTTTCTTTTGGAATCTTTTGGTCTTCATCAATAGCTTCCTTGATTTTCACTTCCATTCTATGGAGGTCTTCGTTGTCAATTTTATTCCACCATTTTGAGAAGAAATGTCTCCTAAGGATTGGGTTATTGTAATTGTTCCATGTGATGGTAATTGTCCATCTCCAAATCCAAGGAATTTGAAATTTAATAAAGAAAAAACAAGGACCTTGTCCTGTGATCATTTTTGAAGCATTTTTCAAAAATAAAGGATTATGATCACACCATGAATTATATAAATTCAATAGATTTTCTGGTAAAATTTCTATTGAAGGACCAATTTTCCTCCACCAATTAAAAAACCATTGTGGTATTGGTTTGGCCAGAATTTCTGGGTTAGCACTAAAAAACCATGAGTGCTTATTCTTCGGATTTTGATAATAAAATGCCAAAGTAAAAGCTTGGATATAATCCCAATAATTGAAGAAAACATTGTTTCCTTCAACAATTTTAATTGCCTTGTCTCCATTTGGATTTAAACCCCATTCTCTGGGTGTCAATATCTTATTGATATGACATTTACTGTAATTAATAAAATTATCAGGATTATTATTCTGATAATAATGAGTTATTGTAACTGATTCAGTAACTCGAAGTAAAACTTCTAAATGTGGTCTAGACTTACCATTAAGTCCAGGATATCCTCTAGATTCGAGGTATCTTGTTTTAATTGACCAACCATCATTAGGAGTCAATTCCATATCATCTTCTTCGACATACATTATGTCCTCAGTGATTGGATTTTCACAATATTCTGTGACTTCATTAACAGGATTATCATTAATCATTGTATCTTTGTAAGAATTTGTCTTACTTGAAGAAGGTATATCTTCTTTCTTTTGTGACCCTGTTAATTGTAACAGGTTTCTGTTTCTATGAACAGTAGTCCAATCCCCTATTAGAGGAATGTTTGATTCTTGATAGGGCAGCATATTGTTGCTCCTATTTCTTCCACCACCACGGCCACCACGGCCACGGCCTCTACCCCTATTGGGGGATGTCATTTCCCTGCAAAAATTCACGGGTTAAATAATTAGCAAGAGAATTATTTTCTCCTTTAATATATTGGATATCAAAATCAAAAACTAATAACTGAGCTTGCCAATTAGTAAAGATTTGTTTTGCAACAAGATTTTTGGCATCTTTTTCAATGATTGATTTAGCAGAGCTACAATCAATTCTTAACAAAAATTTTTGATTTAATAAATCATCTTGAAATTTTGAAATACATTTAATAATAGAAAGCATTTCTTTCTTAACAGTCGAGTAATTAGACTGAGTTCGATTCCACTTTGCAGAAGTGAACCTGACTAGAACTTCTTTATTTGTATCTGGTATAACCTGCTTTAGGATACCTCCGTATCCTAAATTAGAAGCATCTGTTTCTACTATCTTAAAATATTTAGGATTGGCTAAAGATAAGCAAGGTAAACATTTTACTTTGCTCTTAATCCTTTGAACAGCCTGAGAATGTTTCTCAGTCCAAGGACCTGGGTTTTTCCTTAATCTATTATATAAAATAGATGTATCCTGAGCTAAATTCTCATAATAGTCTGAAATATAATTTAAACTTCCTAGAAACCTTTGTAATTGTTTTTTCTCTGAAATGATATCAGGAAATTTTGAAGCAAATTCAATACTTCTGCTGATAGGGAATGGCTCTGATACCATTCACCTCGTCTACCACAACAATAATCTAGCTACTCATTATTTGAGTAGTAGATACAAAGAAATGCAAATTAAAACTAATAAAAGAATAGTACCTTAGTAGAAAACTTCAGAGGAGTTTGCACGGAAGACTTTAGAGAACTTTAGAGGAAGGAAAGGAAAGTGAAGGGCGTGGAAGAGAGAGAATAAAAAGGGAAATTTATTTCAGTAGTAGTTGAGTGATGAGTTACAACTGAGGCTCAATTGCCTTATATAGAAAACTTAAGGCTTACTATTTAAGCCAGTAAAAGCTAACTATTACAACCGGTAACCGGTAAAAGAAAAAGAAAATAGTAAAAGTAGAAAAATACAAAATATCATAATTAATGCCGGGTACACTTGGGGCCCCATCGACGCACTAAAAATGACAGCAAAGCTGAAAACAAAACTACAATAGTAGAAGCATTATTACTTAGTGGAAGAATTTCTCTCCACTTTTTCCACATGGAAGAATTTCTCTCCACCTTTTCCAATTGTGAAAAAGATGATTGCCGACACAAGGAAGCACCAATTAATTAATTAATTAATTAATTAATTTTTGTCTTTTCCTTTATTCTTTTGTTGGATCATGGCTTCTATTAGAGAGTCCCAATAATCTTCTGGGGAAGGCTCTGGCTGGGATTCTCCAGCTAAAGATTCAAAAATGTTTGAATCCATGGATCCATGTGATGAACTTGTCTTCATGGAAGCAATTTCTTCATTAACTTCAAAAGTTTTGAAGAATAGATTTTTTATATGGTCCAGAGTTCTGGTCATAATTTTTTCCTCAGATTCATTAGGATGAATCTTTTGGTAATAATTCTTTAAATGGGCCATATCAATACCTTGACCAAATTTATCTTTTGGAATCTTCTGGTCTTCATCAATAGCTTCTTTAATTTTTACTTCCATTTTATGGAGGTCTTCGTCGTCAATATTGTTCCACCATTTTGAGAAGAAATGTCTTCTAAGGGTAGGATCATTATAATTGTTCCTTGTGATGGTAATTGCCCATCTCTAGATCCAAGGAATTTGAAATTTAATAAAGAAAAAACAAGGACCTTGTCCTGTGATCATTTTTGAAGCATTTTTCAAAAATAAAGGATTATGATCACACCATGAATTATATAATTCCAGTAAATTTTCTGGTTAAACTTCTATTGAAGGACCAATTTTTCTCCACCAATTAAAAAACCATCGTGGTATTGGTTTGGCCAGAATTTCTGGGTTAGCACTAAAAAACCATGAGTGCTTATTCTTCGGATTTTGGTAATAAAATGCCAAAGTAAATGCTTGGATATAATCCCAGTAATTGAAGTAAACATTTTTTTCTTCGGCAATTTTAATTGCCTTATCTCCATTTGGATTTAAACCCCATTCTCTGGGTGTCAATATCTTATTGATATGACATTTACTGTAATTAATAAAATTATCAGGATTATTATTCTGATAATAATGAGTTATTGTTACTGATTCAGTAACTCGAAGTAAAACTTCTAAATGTGGTCTAGACTTACCATTAAGTCCAGGATATCCTCTAGATTCGAGGTATCTTGTTTTAATTGACCATCCATCATTAGGAGTCAATTCCATATCATCTTCTTCGACATACATTATGTCTTCAGTGATTGGATTTTCACAATATTCTGTGACTTTATTAACAGGATTATCATTAATCACTGTATCTTTGTAAGAATTTGTCTTACTTGAAGAAGGTATATCTTCTTTCTTTTGTGACCCTGTTAATTGTAACAGGTTCCTGTTTCTATGAACAGTAGTCCAATCCCCTATTAGAGGAATGTTTGATTCTTGATAGGGCAGCATATTGTTGCTCCTATTTCTTCCATTACCACGGCCACCACTGCCACGACCTCTACCCCTATTGGGGGATGTCATTTCCCTGCAAAAATTCACGGGTTAAATAATCAGCAAGAGAATTATTTTCTCCTTTAATATATTGGATATCGAATTCAAAAACTGATAATTGAGCTTGCCAATTGGCAAAGATTTGTTTTGCAACAAGATTTTTGACATCTTTTTCAATGATTGATTTAGCAGAGCTACAATGAATTCTTAACAAAAAATTTTGATTTAATAAATCATCTTGAAATTTTGAAATACATTTAATGATAGAAAGCATTTCTTTCTTAACAGTCGAGTAATTAGACTGAGTTGGATTCCACTTTCCAGAAGTGAATCTGACTAAAACTTCTTTATTTGTATCAGGTATAACCTGCTTTAAGATACCTCCATATCCTAAATTAGAAGCATCTGTTTCTACTATCTTAAAATATTTAGGATTGGCTAAAGATAAGCAATGTAAACATTTTACTTTGCTCTTAATCCTTTGGACAGCCTGAGAATGTTCCTCAGTCCAAGGACCTGGGTTTTTCCTTAATCTATTATATAAAATAGATGTATCCTGAGCTAAATTCTCATAATAGTCTGAAATATAATTCAAACTTCCTAGAAACCTTTGTAATTGTTTTTTCTCTGAAATGATATCAGGAAATTTTGAAGCAAATTCAATACTTCTGCTGATAGGGATAATTGTCCCCTGGTCAATATCATGTCCTAAAAATCTAACTTTTGTTTGAAAAAGTTTCATTTTTGGAGCTGAAATAACTAAACCATTATGTTTAACTAAATTTTTAAATGTTTTCAAATGTTTGATATGTTGATCAAAAGTTTTAGAGAATACTAAAACATCATCAATATAAACAATCATAAAATCCGAATAAGGATTAAAAATATCATTCATAATATTTTGAAATTCTGATGGAGCATTCTTCAATCCAAAGGGAAGGACATTCCATTCATAATGTCCAAACGGGACAGTAAAAGCTGTTTTATATTTATCAGATTCATTAATCTGAATTTGCCAATAGCCTGATTTCATATCAAATTTTGAAAAAATCAAGGCATCATTAAGCCTATCCAATAAATCTTTTTTATTGGGAATTGGGTATCTAATCCATTTCAAAACCTTATTGAGAGGTTTATAATTAATAACTAATCTTGGAACACCTCGTTCCCTCTCAGCATTTTTATTTACATAAAACGCTGTGCAACTCCAAGAAGACTTGGATTTTCTAATTAACCTTTTTTCCAAAAGGGAATTAATTTCTTTTTTACAAAGATCAAGATATTCTTGATTCATTTGGGCTGGTCTAGCCTTTGTAGGAATTTGATTTTCGTTAAAATCATCAATATAGGGTAGAGAAACAATATGTTGTTTCCTACTCCCAAAAGCATTTGGTAAATCATTGCATACCTCAGAAACAAATTGTTGTTCAATCAACTTAATTTGTTTCTTAGCTTCATCTTTTTTAAGATGATCCTTAATATTGAAAATATCTATTTCTTCTTTAAGAAAATATATCTGTCTTTCTTTAATAGAAAGAATATCTTTAATCTCATTAAGAACCTTAGTATAAGGATCAGTAATAAAATTAAAAATAATTTCTTTATTGTCAATAACGGTACTGATACCATCTTGATCAATATTTTTAATAGGCATAATATTATGCAAGAAAGGAGTACCTAAAATAATTCTACTAGTTAAATTTTTAACTAATATAAACTGAGTTGGCAAACAAATATTTTGATTACAAACATAGGTATTAGAAAGTTTATAATTGACTTCCAAACGACTTCCACCAGCTTGCGTAAGAGCTTGAGTGGTTTTCTCAAAATATTTTGTAGGAATAATACCTTCCTGGATGCAATTGAGATCAGCACCACTATCTACAAGTGCTGCTTCATTTCTTAAAATAAAATTCTTATTAATTACCAAAGTTACTTCCACAAACCATTTTTGTGAAGTTACTCCGTGTAATAAATATTTTTTACTAGCAATATTACTGCTAGAAGGAATAGTAGAAATAAAAGGGGTTTTTTCTAAATTACCAGGAATCTCTAAGGAAGATATGCTGGTATTATTTTTCTTGATCTGAACCATTTCAGATTTTAAGAGATTTATTTCTCTTTTCAAATCATTAATAGAAACAGGAGTTTCTTTAATGTTTGGTTGTCTAAATCTAGACAAAACCCCACTTACTTGGTAAGGTGCATTTATGATTAGAGGCGCTTCTTTTTTGGAGCTTTCCTTGATTAGGAATTCCATCATCTTTTTTCTCAGACTATTGTCTGTGATAAACTCCAAAATTTTTAGAGCTTCTCCTTGTTCTTCATTAAGAACATTTAATCCATTTATTTCAATAATGGATTTCCAAAAATTCAAATTATTGTTTTGACAGCTATTGTTGTCAATATTAGAACCTGGAGAAGTATCATTATTGATACATTCTATGTCCTTTGAAGAGTCCTGTTCTGATTCAGAACCAATTGGTAGAACCTTTTTTATTTGAGTCCTAATGATGGATTAAAGAAGCTATTGATGAAGACCAGAAGATTCCAAACAAAAGTTTTGGTCAAGGCCTTGATAAACGAGATATAGGACCAGACCCTTTCTGGGTGAAATAAATGAACTTATGGAAATACTATACTCTAAATATCTTATTTGTCACCTTTGCAAACATTTCTGTTTAAATTTCAACCCGAAGGGAAATAAGGATTTCTCCTAAATCAAAGATGCCACAGAGGTTTTTAGCAAAAAACGTTCTTCGGGAAATCATCTTGTTCAAACGCCTCTTCTGGGCAGAAAACCATATTAATAATGAGTTTTATATAGCTCCTAGTAATTCGGATAGGGCCTCTACATCTCAGCAAATAGATGAGGCAGAGACCATAGAATATATTACCACCAGTGAAAAAATGAAATTTATCAGAAGAAGAGAGATTAAAGTAGGAAATCGCCTACATAACCAGAGATAAGTTTCCTTATAGGATGAACTCTAAAATAGATTTCTCCCCAGGGAGTAAGATGAGAGAGCTCATCAGTGGAGAATTTCAATTAGAAAAGTATGCCGAATTCAGGCAATGGTATTTTAAGAAATTTTCATCTTACGAACTAAATAAGTTCAAAGATGATTATTATGAAGAGTTGACCATAACTCAGGATTATGTTCCTTTTGTTAAATGGTTTGCGAATTATTTTGTTAATAAGGTCAAAAATGAAGTTTTAATTCTTCAACCAAATAGTGGGGAAACTACCTTAGAACAAAAGGATATAGAAGCCAGATCTCTTATTTTTCTCAAAGGGATAGAAAGTAAACATGTTACTATTAAGGAATTAAGTTCTTTAATAAAAACCCAGAATTACACCAAGGTGTTTTTGGATAATTTAGAAGAGCAAATAATTTCTCTTAAAAAAGATTTATTACCTTTAAAAGAAATGTTTGAAAAACAAATTTTTCAACTGGCTTCTATATTCTCTTGTTCTAGGGTAGTTTCCCAACTATTTGGTTGAAGGACTAAAACTTCATTTCTGATTTTATTAACAAAATAATTTGCAAACCATTTAACAAAAGGAACATAATCCTGAGTTATGGTCAACTCTTCATAATAATCATCTTTGAACTTATTTAGTTCATAAGATGAGAATTTCTTAAAATACCATTGCCTAAATTCGGCATAAATCAAAGATGCCACAGAGGTTTTTAGCAAAAAACGTTCTTCGGGAAATCATCTTGTTCAAACGCCTCTTCTGGGCAAAAACGATGATGTTAAGAACACACACTAAAAACATTTTGTATTCTTTTATTAGTTTTAATTTGCATTTCTTTGTATCTACTACTCAAATAATGAGTAGCTAGATTATTGTGGTGGTAGACGAGGTGAATGGTATCAGAGCCATTCCCAGGGTGAAGTAATTATTCATATGAAAAAATTATGCTAGAAATATCTTATTTGTGTATTTTTTGGTGTTTCACTCAGTTGAAACATTGATACACAAAATGTTTTTAGTGTGTGTTCTTAACATCATCGTTTTTTCCCAGAAGAGGCGTTTGAACAAGATGATTTCCCGAAGAACGTTTTTTGCTAAAAACCTGTGGCATCTTTGATTTAGGAGAAATCCTTATTTCCCTTCGGGTTGAAATTTAAACAGAAATGTTTGCAAAGATGACAAATAAGATATTTAGAGTATAGTATTTCCATAAGTTCAATTATTTTACCCAGAAAGGGTCTGGTCCTGTATCTCGTTTATCCACAACAATTTTATCTTATCATGGATATTAATGATAATGATCATCCCGTATCTAGGGAAGAAGTTAGGCATCGTATGCTTAACAAAGAAATATTTAAAATTGAATTGCGTCTCTCTAAGTACGCAGCTAAACGAGACGATTGGCCTCGTGATTCTGAACGATATCATTACTATAACGATGTTTATAATGACTTGGCAAAATATTCTGCTATGATAGGAACTAGAATTTGTTCCCAACTGTAATACCCTAATTTTGTCCGATCATAATTGAGAGATTTTATTTATTAAAAATAATAATCTTTTTTATGTCATGAATTATTTTCTTGTTTTTATTGCTATGAGTTTTAATCATCAAAAAATATTTTATTAGAAGTGAAGAGGCAAAAATAAGCAAAGAGGGAAATAGGGGGGTTCTATAAAAAAATAAGGTGCTGTCATGGATTGGGCCATCAAAAAAAAACCCAACCCAACAAAAAAAACCTAGCCAATTCGCATGGCCCAACCCCAACAAAAAAAAAAACCCTAACCCACAACCCACAACCCATAACCCAATTCCCACCAAAACCCTAATTTTTCTCCCCCTCACTCACTCAAATTCGGCCACTTTTTAAAAATAAAAAAATAAAAAAATAAATTTTTCTTTTTTCATCCAATTCCCCCCTAGCCCTAAATTGTGGCCAAATTCACTCCCCATTTTTTCCCTCCTTATTCGACCCACTCCCCACTTTCCATGCCTTGAAACTTGTTTTCTTTCCTTTTCCCACACACTTCCCTCTTCCCCATATTTCTTTTTCCTTCCCAATACACTCAACCTCTCTCTTCTCTCCCCACTCCACGCCACCTTTCCCTCACTTCCCTCTCTCTTCTTCCCAACGGCTTCCCATCCCTCTCTCTCCTCCTATCCTACGCTTCCATCTCCCTCTCACACACTCACTCTCATCTTTCCACTTCACACACTCATCCATTCCTCTCCCTATCACACACTTCACACATGGCACTCCTTTCCTTCCTCTCACCTTCTCCATGCCCATACCTTCGCATACTCTCCTTTCCCCTCATCTCACATGTTTTCATTTTTTATTTTCCCCTTCAACAACTCCCCCCAAACCCCCATATCATGTCAGAAAATTACTGTGCAAGTTGATGAAGAAGGAAAACGAAGGAAGCAAATTTTTTTGTATAAATAGGGGTCACACCTTAGGAGAGGGGACGGTTTTTCTTTTGAAAAAAAAAAGGAGGAAGAAATCTTTTAAGGGATAGGGTTTTCGTGAGAAAGAAAAATTTTCAAAAAAGGAGTGTAGATCTTTTAGAAAAAGAAACAACAGTGAGACTTGTTCACTGGTTCTTCCCCTTCTTTTCGTTTTTTTTTTCTCACTCCAAAATTTTATTTTTCTAGTTTAAATTTATTTATTTATTTTGTATCAAGAAGATCCTAGGAGGAGTTCATGTCCTAATGTTTCTGAAGTACTGTAATACCCTCATGAAATTGTGATTTCCGAATTGTTGCTGTAAGTATTTTTCTTGCATATGTTCTTGCTTTTTATTTTATTTTATTTTTTTTATATATATATTAGTTGTTATAGTTGCTGTTTTTTTAGTATAGTTGCTTTTTTTTATGAAGATATTGTTGCTGTTATTTTATGTTTAAAATGTGGCTGTAAAAAAAAATTGTTGTTTTTTTTTATGTTAAAATGTTGCTATAAAAATAATTTTTATTGCTGTTTTTGTAAAAAAAAATGTTGCTGATTTTCGGATTTAAAATAAACCTAAAAAAAAAATGTTAAAAAAAAATGTGTTCCTTTTTTATTTAGTTACTAATTTTCGGATTAAAAATAAACTTTTAAAAAAAATATATTTTCTTAAAAGAAATGGTTACTAATGTTACTACCCCCTTTTTTTAAAAAAAAAAAATATAATAACAAATGACCATTCTTCCAAATAAAAATAAAAACAAACAAGGTACCCTTTTTATTAAATAGTAACTAGGACAACCAAAAAAACAAAAGAATTTTTCTTCATACCACTCGTTTAGTCTAGTTTTTTTTAGGAAAAAAGCGCTTCGAGAATCACATGTTCTAGAGTCAAATAGCAAGAAGTAAAAATAAACCAATCAATCGTTTTTAGCGTCAAAACGCTATTTGCACCCCCGGCAACCATTTTTTCAAAGCGCCAAAACGCTATTTGCACCCCCGGCAACCTTTTTTTTAAAGCACCAAAACGCTATTTGCACCCCGCGTTCTCTTAAGACAGCAAACCCATCCATTTTTTTTACTACAAGCCCATCTTTTCAAACGCAACCTAGTTCACAAAAAACGATGTGGTCTCACTGTTCACACCCCCCATTCTTGATACAACACTCCTTGTTGCTAATTGTGCCTCCTTTTTTTTTACTACCACCCATTCCGCTTTTATTCATACCATAATGCTTTCAAACCTTTTTTTCTTTATTTCAAACAATTCCATACTCACACAAAAAATAGGTTGATACTAATGGTTACTCTGAGCCTAGCTTGTTTGACCGTTAGGACTAACCTTCTTTTTTTTTCACAGCGAATTAGTAGTGGTAATCACTCTGAAGTTACTCGTTTGATTATCGCAAACACCCGCCTAAACTCCAATTTTCAGTTAATAAAATACAAACGTAATCTCAACTCCTTTTTCAAATCACGCTTCCCGGTAAGCACGTTTTCAAACGAACAAACGCTCAATCACAAACCGGGTATTTACAACAGTCACTCTGGGCTTAGCTCGTTTGACGCTGTGAATACTTTCTTTTTCGAATAAAGTCGTTAGTGGTGACCACTCTGGATTTATCTGTTTGGTCACCGTGAACGGCCTCCCGTTTTCGCAAAGTTTTCAATAATTAAAAAACACCAACACACAAATATTTTCTACCCAAGAACTACGTAGCTTTGATTTCTCCATCGCACCCGGAGATACGTAGGAGCGGGGGCCCACTCCTGTCAAGCGCAAAAAAACTAAAATTTTTATTAAGTCTTCCTTTCCGTTTTTTTTTGCAAATAACAAAAAGGGTAAATTAAAATGTTTTCTTTAAACTAATTTTTCTACACATTAAATTAAAAGGTAACCTTTTTAGGATGTTGCGGGGTGCTAGTACCTTCCCCGCACTTAATCGACCCCCGAACCCAAAAGCAAAAGGTTTTTTCAATGTTTTCCTAAAAATAAATATTGATGGCGGCTCCATTGTTCAAAAGCAACGTAGGATCCCTCCTCCGGATTCTTCGGTCGCTACAGCTGGCGACTCCACTGGGGACATTTTTTTAGAGGGTCAAGCCTAATTTAGTTAAATGTGTAGATGTTTGTTAGTTTAGTACTTTATTTACCCTTAGCCCTTCTATTCGCATGTCTATTTTATTTATCTATTTATTTGCTCTATTGAACCTTAGGGTAGAAAACCTTTGCACTATTATCTGTATTTCTTTTGCAGCACGGGTAGTTTAGGTTGCTTATATCACCCGCACCAATTACACTTGTTTATTACACACACTCTTGAGCGGGGCCCTATACCCGGGTCTGAACAAAAAACTAGGACGAGTGGAGGCGATTAGTGTCAGTCATTCTGGATTTTATCTGTCTGACTCTCACGAAAGCCTCAGCCAGAGTACGCTCTTTCGTGATATCCCACACCAGGTAGCTCGCTATCGTTGTGGGTCATATCATGAAGGAGATTTCAGCTCTGGAGACCCTTGTGAGGAAGTGATTAGAACCACCTGAGAGATTGATCACACAAGTAGCCCTAGACTGTGACCTATATATAAGACCTAACCTGTTTAGGACACAAGGGCAATTCACCTACCCGTTGCATCATTGCAAAAACTTTTTATCTTTCAAAAAAAATCAAATAATGAAAACCATTTACTCTTTTGCCCTTTACATATATTTTATGTGACATGGTTAATGTTTCTCAAATTTTTTTGAATCACCAAAATTTTCCCTGTAACATCATTCTTTAATTCATCATACATCATCGTCATTTCAAAAAAATAATATACAAAAAAAAATCCTCACATGCATGCTATTCATTTCATTTAGGTTTGCCGGGAATTGTAAGAGGTTTGAAAGTTTTGTCATAAGCAAGGCAATATGGGATCAAACTGTGAAGCAATCCAAACTCTGAACTACCCTATAGTGAAGCAGCCTAATCTGACAAGTCTAAGGGAATGTGCTGGTCGATTGCCGCCCATCGAGCGCAGGTCTTTTGATAGGGTGTATGGGAAGATTATTATGTTACTACAATTGGACGTGCAAACGGATGCCATTGCCGCCTTGAGCCAGTTCTACGACTCTTCGTTAAGATGCTTCACCTTCAAAAATTTCCAGATGGCACCTACCCTGGAAGAATATACACAGATCCTCGGCTTTCCTCAACAAGACAATGGACCCTACCAGTATCAGGGACAATACTACACAGATGAGAAACTCGCCTCAATGTTACAAACCAGCAAAGAGAACTTGAAGCTCCGGAAGAAAAATCGAAATGGCATTGCAGGATTCCCACAAGAGTATCTGGAAAGCCAAATGAAATCCTTCGCCGACGCTAGAAATTGGGGTCTTTTTAAGCAGGTGTTAGCTTTGACTATCTTTGGCATTATCCTATTTCCACGCCTTGAAAGATATGTGGACACAACAGCTATTGGCGTCTTCTTATCCTTCAAAGATCCGATTCCAGCCATGCTTGCAGACACTTACTGTACTTTCACTCATTATAGTGAGCTAAGGGGAAAAAGGATATCTTGCTGCCTGCACGCCTTGTATGTTTGGCTTCTCACCCATGCTTTCGTTAACAAAGTCAGAGTAGAAGGCCCAATTGAAGACGCCAGAGGGTGTGATGTGAAGACAATGAACACTGGTGAATGGTTGCAAGTGCTGGGGGGCCTTCATGAATATAAGGTTCGTTGGCACCCATCATGGTGGAAAGAGAGGCCCACAGTAGTTTTTCAATGCGGAAACTTTCAAAACGTCCCGCTCATGGGGACAAGAGGATGCATAAATTACAATCCTTCTCTGACTCTAAGACAGCTGGGGTACCCCATGCGAAACCCGCCCACCGAAGACATGTTAATCCCTTTTTACCTCCATGAAGGAAGCCCAAAAGAGGTTGACATGCTCCGGAAGATTTCTCAAGCGTGGGATATGGTCGTCCGCAAGGGACAAGAGCTTATTAAGAGGAGTGGCGACAAGGAAACCACCTTTCGTCAATGGCTCCAAAAGAGGATCCAAGACACCCGATTGCCTTACCAAAGTGCACTACGGGTGGAGGAAGAAATACCTGAACCTACCCTTCCCACTGTCGAAGATTTAGATAAGCTTAAAATGGCATTGTCAAAAGCCGAGGAAGAAAAGAAGGGCTTACAGGCAGAGTTAGAGAAAGTGCTCCTAAAGAACCAGAAGTTGGAGGAAGAGAATGCAAGTAAGTCAGTGGCCATTGAAGACAGCCGCAAGCAGCTCAAGATCGAACAAAAGAACAAACTAGAGGTTCAAAGGTACCTAAGAGGGGCGAAAGAGGAAATAAAACGTTGCAACCTGAAAATGGACCAAGCCATCGATGATACATACAAGTGGAGAAAGTTATGGGAAGAATCAATGATGGCTGAAAAGACCGCACAGAGCCTGCTAATGGTATCAAAGAGAGAGTCCCGGATGATGGCGGCCGAGTTTGAAGAGCAAGTGAAAAGTATCAAGCAGGATAAAGATACCATTGAAGAGATACTCCGAGAATACCAACAAGCCTTGAGAAAGGAGCATGAAAAATCTGATGAGCTGAATGACCATATCAGATATCAAGAGGAGGTCTACCACTGTGAACACCCAATTTTAACCGGTACATTTTTTTACTTTTTCAAAAAATCACAAAAATACGTTTTTCGCGTATATTTGATTCCTAATCCCTCGAATAGGTCATTTTGCGCTAATTTACTAATTTTGCGTTATTATTACTTTTTTTAGTGGTTAAACAAAAATTAAAAAAATATATGCTAATTCAAAAAATTACAAAGTAAATTTAATTTATTTTTCTTGTTGCAATATCTTTAATTAAAAAACGAAAATAAAAAAATAAAATAGATATGAAATAATACAAATTACAAAATAAAATAAAAAAAGGGAGGTGCAATAGTAAAAATTATTATTACAAAAAAAAGTAGTCGCTTTTTGGGTATTTTCGGAGGTTGTTTTTTCTACTTTTGCGAAGGCAATTTCTCTCTCCTCAGACCTCGTTTCGACGATCCAAACGGTAAAAGTGAAGAGGGATGTCTCACGAACCTGGTGTCCAAAAAACGAAGATGATCCAACGGTTAACGAATCCGGAATCGCACCTTTACGGTGAGAGGTTTGAGAAAAACGGACCAAAAACTGCAGCTATTGCGAAGGCAATTTCTCTCTCCTCAGACCTCGTTTTGACGATCCGAACGGTGAAAGTGAAGATATATGTCTCACGAACCTACTGTCAAAAAACCAAGACGATCCAACGGTTAACGAATCCGGAATCGCGCTTTTACGGTGACAGGTTTGAGAAAAACGGGAATTGTGTTCTCTAAGTGGGAATTGTTTTCTCTATCTTGTTTTAGTCCCACATTGCTTGCAAGAAACAACAACCCTATAGAAATTGACTATAAAAGAGGTTGAGAGGTGAAGGTTTGGAGGGGGGAGTCATTGGCAGATTAAGTGATCTTTTGGGCTAGCCTTTTGCGGTCCAGACACTAAAAGTCTGTCTTTGATTAGTTTGTAATTTTTTTGTTGAATCAGTTTTTTTCGGTTCTCAAAGCAGTCCGATTCGCAGTTGACTTGGTCAGACTGCTCGGTCCGGTTCGGCGTTCCTCGCGTTCATCAGCTTGAGGTTAGTTTTGTATTTATTTATTTATATCTATTTGTTTATTTATTTATTTATTTATGTACATATTTATTGATTTATTGATTATTTATTTATTTCTTTAGTTTTTTTTTTTTTTGTATATCTTTATTTTATGCTTGATATAAACCCTAGGGTAGAAGACTATTATTTTCTGTATATGTGTTTGTTTGTTTTGCAACTAGGGGGTATATTTAACATTTTGCTCCTACACACACTCCACTATCACACTTCTGCACACACGTGAGAATAGTCTTGTACCCGGACTGGAGAATAACCTAAGTTAGAACGAGACTGCGTAGTGATGGCCTACTGGATGTGCGTCCTGTTGGGTGGTCACGAAAGTCTCACCTAGAGTTTGGTCCCTCTTGAGAATGCTGGCACTCCTAATAGCTTGCCTATTGTTGTTGATCAGTGTTCTTAATTGGGGTCGTTGGCTCTAGGAACCTTATTTAGGGCTCTATAGAGCTACCTTTGAGAGGTTCACTTGATAGAAAAAGCCTTAGATCTATTCCCAGAGGGACCCCTCTAGGACACAAAGGAGTTTAATACTTTTGCATTCAAGCAAACAATAATACAACTCCCTTTTTGCAAACTGCACCCCATTTTACTATTGCACCCTCTGTTTTCGTTTTTATTATTTCCTTTTACAAAAAACCTATAAAAATAAATAGATAAATATTTCATTTTCAAAAAAATATAAATAGGGGACTAAATCGACTGTACAGTCGGGTTAGTCAGCTTTTTAGGTTACTAATGAACCGTTACGGATCATGTCCTAAAATCCCTATTTAAAACAAACAATTTCTAAATCAAAATAAACACAAACATATTTCTTTCCATAAATCAAAAACTCCATTTTTCGAAAATAGGGGACTAAGCCGACTGTACAGACGGGTTAGTCAGTATTCTAGGATAAATGAACCGTACGGTTCAAGAGTCCTAAAATCCCTATTCAAATAAAATCAAACCAACACACATAAAATCATTTTCCAAAACTCCAAAAACTCTATTTTCTGAAAATAGGGGACTAAGCCGACTGTACAGACGGGTTAGTCAGCGTTCTAGGACGGATGAGCTGTACAGCTCAATAATCCTAAAACCCCTATATTAAAAAACATCAACCAACAAAATTTTTCCGGAAGAACTACGTGACTTTTGAGTTCCTCATTGCACCGGAGGATACGTAGGAGCGGGGCTTCCCCGTCAAGTCAAAATTAAACTTTTCTAAATTAGCCCTTATTATTCTCTACTATTTTATTTTTGGGTAAAACAAATAAATTCGTAATTTATATTTGCACAATCAGATTTAGGGTAACTGTCTTAGGACGGATGTACTAGGGGTGTAGTGGAATTAAGTTTTCGCCCTTCCCTATGCATAACCGACTCCCGAATCCAACCTAGTTTACGCAGACCATTAATTTTAAGGTAGGTTTTTCTCAATTTTCCCTATTTAATAAATTGGGTGGCGACTCCCTGAAATATCGATTTTTGAGCCGTCTACGTCGGGATCACGGTCACGACAGATGGCGACTCCGCTGGGGACACATGAGAGTCAAGCCTTTTTAATTTGTTTGTGCAAAGTAATTATAAGGTACAATTTGGGGTTTTTGTTTTTTTTTTAGTGTTCCTATGCTCGCTTCACACACCACACATACACTGTGAGCACACACTGAGAGTTGGGCTTACACCTGAGCCTAAAAAAAACATAAGTTAGAACGAGGCTGTGTAGTGATAGTCATTTTGGATGTACATCCTAGTGGCTACCATGAATTCCTCATCTAGAGTACGATTCTTCTCTGCGGGTATCCACATCTGGGATGTACATCCTGGTGTGTTTACACTTCTAGAAGAGTACTTGACTCTAGAGACCTAAAATTTCCCTAGGTTATAGCTGCTAACCCAGTGACTATTCACAATAGAAGACCTTAGATCTGTAGGGCCCAATAGCATAGGCTAACCAATTTAGGTCACAAAGGGAGCTACTCTACCTCTTACCTTATTTTCCATAAATAAACAAGAATATCTTTTTCCCATAAAAAACTTTTGGATTTAGAAAATCACTCATTTTTTTCTACAAAATTAAAAATCATATTGCATTTCATGCATAAAAAAAAAAACATAAAAAAAAACACCTCATATTGCATTTCGTGCATGAAAGAGCAAAAAAAAATCATGTTGCATTTAGAAGTTCATTTCATGTAAAGACAAAACTAAAATTTAATCGATCTTTTTTTTTCCGCGTGTCATTCATTTGCATTTTGCATTGCATATGTCCTTAGAATAATTGCATGTAGCGCACATTTCCATTTCATTGTCATTCATCATACTCATTTGTAAAAAAATAAATATAAAAATCATTCATCATAAAAATTCCTCCATATTTCATTTTTTTTTTCTTCGATGTATGTAAAAATCTTTGCATAAGTAAATAAAAAAAAAATTATCATTGCCATTTGTAAAATTACAAAACAACACATGTTGCATTTTAGGGTGAATACTTGCATAAATACCATGCATTTCATAACATGTTGGTCTCTTTGACTCCTTCTCATAAATTTTTTCTTTAAGAAAATAATTAAAAAGGAGTTTGAAATTTTTGTGCTTGTGTTCCAATCAAGCTTAGACTCGTGGAATTGGATCATTCGCTTAAGACTTGTTGGGAAGATTAATCATTAGAGGTGTAGAGAAATAATGCGAGAGGAAAGATATCATGGGGCACAATACTCGGGCATATTGGAAAAATGGGGACATAAGGTTGGTAATTATGTTTTGCTCAAAAAGAGAAGGAAAAAGATGATTGTCATTAGCACTTCTTTAATCATGTAGTTCGAAACCAAGTTGACTTAGTTGAAGTTTTATGCTAATGAATTTGCATGGATTTAAAAACTCATCTCAATCCTTTCTCCCCGTGTCCCCTTAAAACACCGACCCCTTTTGAGTTCTTGCCTCAAGTGATAGTTCTTTAGGCCCTTTTAGTTGCGTCATTCAGGGATGAACCGGTGAGCGAATATCGGATATCAAATGTCCATTTCCCAAAAAAAAAGCAAAGAAAAAAAAAACAAAAAAGAAATCAAAAGAAATGAAGAGCAAAGAATGTGTAAAAGAGTAGATGTTATTTCAAAATTAAAATTTTGCAAACGTGGAATCATGATTTCAAATGAAGAGTGGTCGTCTTTCTCTATCCCAAACAAAATATATCCCTTACCATCCCCTTTGAGCCTGTAACGTCCCTTCACTAAACCCTGGACAAGGATCGACACTACAATAGAATTTAGTGCATTCAGTTTTCCAAAGTTATAGGGATGGTGGAAAAAGTTCAAAAGAAAAGAAAAAGAGAAAAATGAATAAAGCCCGCAAGACTGAAAGCAAGTATTGTCAGTCTTGGCAAAAATTAAAAAAAAAAAAAAAAGAAAGAGTGATCAAAAAGCAGATGGGGTGAAAAAAAAAAGTAATAAAAAAAAAAGTGAATGATATGAGGTCTGGGGAACACAATAGAAAGCTAAATGCACTAAAGATCCTTGATCCATTCCCATAACCCATAACCTAAAACCTTTATTTGAGCCCTCTATTCATTTGTCTCCCATAGCATGTAACCCATACTCGCAAAACATTTCTTTGAACCTTCTACTCATTTCCTTTCCATAACCCATAATCCATGCCTGTAAAGCATTCCTTTAAGCCTCCCAATCAATCCATCCCGATAACCTGTTACTCATGCCCGTTCTTTCAACCTTCTAACCATCTTTCTTCCATAGCCCATAACTCATGCCCGTAAGACGTTTCCTTGAGCATTCTAATCGTCTTTCTTTCATAACCCATAACCCATAGTCACATTACAAGCCTCCAAAATCCCACTCTGATTGATGAATGATCGTTTTCATTTTCTTAATGTTAATTTTGAGATAAATCATTTGCTTCTTTTAAATTATTCTTTGCTCTAATAAAAAAGGAAGTGAAAAAAAATCCCGCTAGATTGAAAACCCGAAAGGGCGGTCTAGGCAAAAATTAGGGAGAATAAAAGAAAAATAAAGCCCGCTAGACTGAAAACCTGCAAAGGCAGTCTAGGCAAAAATTAGGGCACAAAAGGGGAATGAGACTTACAATGAGAAGCTTATGTAGTTCACTGGGAAATTTCTTCTACTTGGGCCACACAATAGTGTACATTTGGGCAACTTTGTGAAGGATAAGCTTGAGAGTCTCGAGAAAACCCCACACTGGGGCAAGTTTCGTAAGACCTTTAAGAGTCAAATGTTTCTTGTTACATCAGGTAGTATTCTCTCAGGGCAATGTCTTTCACCAGAATGAGGAAAAATCCTTACCATACCCTACATCCGTCAAGTGCACTCTTGTGAGCAACAACTTTCACCAGTACTGGGGCAAAACCTGTGTAAGACCCGTCATGAGTCAAAAGTTTCTTTTCCACACCTGAGCTGTTTGAAGCAAAATCTTTGCAGGTCCTTTCACGAGTCAACCGTTGTTTGGTACACCTGTGTAGCCTTCTCTTGGGGCAATACCTTCTACTAACACCGGGGCAAAAGTGTTTGCATAACCGTGAGTTAGATTTTGCTTGCTACCTCTGGAAGTCTCCCCTATGGTAAAACTTGTTTTCAATACCCAGCCAATTCCCAGCAAGTCAGGCACCTCAAGTAAATGGAATCCCCAATAAACTCGAGGTTGCCATAATACCTTTTTTCCCTACCATCCTGTGTCGCCTTTGTCTTTCCTATGTTTTCCCTCCAAAATACCCTCCACTTTCAAACCAAAAATCCAAACCCAAAAAGTTCCAGCTCTTAAATACCTGTGAATCCATGCATGCTCATTAAGTAATGCTTCAAAAATAGTCAACTTGGAATCAGTAATGTGACTTAGAGAGCTAATGACAATCAAAAAAAGAAGAGAGAGAAGGTCAAATTTGAGGGTGATTTGCTTGAAAGGAGAGAAGTGGTCATAAAAAGAGAAAAAGGGCCTAAGCAAGTTAGCTGTGTTGAGGATAAACTTCCATATGAGGACAAGCTTGATTGGTTTCAAATAAAGCCTGCACAAAAAGAAAAAATTCTCAGTGAATCCAACTTTCAAGACAAGTGCATCTTAATTTCAACTCAAGATCATGCATAATTCATGCATTTCATGTCATAGTCTGCATACATTTCATGTCCATCCATGCATTCCACTTCATGATTAGAATCATACATTTGTGTTCAGTACTTTGTAAATAAAGTAACAAAAAAAAGAGTCCTCCAAAGCAAGACGTGCACTGACACTGCTTTACTTCTCATGCCGACGGTTCAGCCCTGGCATTCCCCTTCTCATCCTCGTGCTAACGGTTCAGCCCTGGCATTTGTCTTTTTAATTTTTTTGCTAACGGTTCAGCCCTGGCGTTGTCGTTTAAATTTCGTGCTAACGGTTTAGCCCTGGCATAGCTTTACCTTTCATGCTAACGGTTCAGCCCTGGCATTGTCTTTTAAATTTCGTGCTAACGGTTCAGCCCTGGCACTGCTTTAATTTTCATGCTATCGGTCTCGCCCTGGCATTGTCTTTAATTTTCCTGCTATCGGTCTCGCCCTGGCATTGTCTTTAATTTTCCTGCTATCGGTCTCGCCCTGGCATTGTCTTTAATTTTCATGCTATCGGTCTCGCCCTGGCATTGTCTTTAATTTTCCTGCTATCGGTCTCGCCCTGGCATTGTGTTTAAAATTTTGTGCTATCGGTCTCGCCCTGGCATTGTCTTTAATTTTCATGCTATCGGTCTCGCCCTGGCATTGTCTTTAATTTTCCTGCTATCGGTCTCGCCCTGGCATTGTCTTTAATTTTCCTGCTATCGGTCTCGCCCTGGCATTGTCTTTAATTTTCATGCTATCGGTCTCGCCCTGGCATTGTCTTTAATTTTCCTGCTATCGGTCTCGCCCTGGCATTGTGTTTAAAATTTTGTGCTATCGGTCTCGCCCTGGCATTGTCTTTAATTTTCATGCTATCGGTCTCGCCCTGGCATTGTCTTTAATTTTCATGCTATCGGTCTCGCCCTGGCATTGTCTTTAATTTTCATGCTATCGGTCTCGCCCTGGCATTGTCTTTAATTTTGTGCTATCGGTCTCGCCCTGGCACTGTCTTTAATTTTCCTGCTAGCGGTCTCGCCCTGGCATTGTCTTTAATTTTCATGCTATCGGTCTCGCCCTGGCATTGTCTTTAATTTGGTGCTATCGGTCCCGCCCTGGCATTGTCTTTAGTTTTCATGCTATCGGTCTCGCCCTGGCATTGTCTTTAATTTTGTGCTATCGGTCTCGCCCTGGCATTGTCTTTAGTTTTCATGCTATCGGTCTCGCCCTGGCATTGTCTTTAATTTTGTGCTATCGGTCTCGCCCTGGCATTGTCTTTAATTTTCATGCTATCGGTCTCACCCTGGCATTGTCTTTAATTTTCATGCTATCGGTCTCGCCCTGGCATTGTCTTTAATTTTGTGCTATCGGTCTCGCCCTGGCATTGTCTTTAGTTTTCATGCTATCGGTCTCGCCCTGGCATTGTCTTTAATTTTGTGCTATCGGTCTCGCCCTGGCATTGTCTTTAATTTTCATGCTATCGGTCTCACCCTGGCATTGTCTTTAATTTTCATGCTATCGGTCTCGCCCTGGCATTGTCTTTAATTTTGTGCTATCGGTCTCGCCCTGGCATTGTCTTTAGTTTTCAGGCTATCGGTCTCGCCCTGGCATTGTCTTTAATTTTGTGCTATCGGTCTCGCCCTGGCATTGTCTTTAATTTTCATGCTATCGGTCTCACCCTGGCATTGTCTTTAATTTTCATGCTATCGGTCTCGCCCTGGCATTGTTCTTTAATTTTGTGCTATCGGTCTCGCCCTGGCATTGTCTTTAATTTTCATGCTATCGGTCTCGCCCTGGCATTGTCTTTAATTTTGTGCTATCGGTCTCGCCCTGGCATTGTCTTTAATTTTGTGCTATCGGTCTCGCCCTGGCATTGTCTTTAATTTTCATGCTATCGGTCTCGCCCTGGCATTGTCTTTAATTTGGTGCTATCGGTCCCGCCCTGGCATTGTCTTTAGTTTTCATGCTATCGGTCTCGCCCTGGCATTGTCTTTAATTTTGTGCTATCGGTCTCGCCCTGGCATTGTCTTTAATTTTGTGCTATCGGTCTCGCCCTGGCACTGTCTTTAATTTTCCTGCTATCGGTCTCGCCCTGGCATTGTCTTTAATTTTCATGCTATCGGTCTCGCCCTGGCATTGTCTTTAATTTGGTGCTATCGGTCTCGCCCTGGCATTGTCTTTAATTTTGTGCTATCGGTCTCGCCCTGGCATTGTCTTTAATTTTCATGCTATCGGTCTCGCCCTGGCATTGTCTTTAATTTTCATGCTATCGGTCTCGCCCTGGCATTGTCTTTAATTTTGTGCTATCGATCTCGCCCTGGCACTGTCTTTAATTTTCCTGCTATCGGTCTCGCCCTGGCATTGTCTTTAATTTTCATGCTATCGGTCTCGCCCTGGCATTGTCTTTAATTTGGTGCTATCGGTCCCGCCCTGGCATTGTCTTTAGTTTTCATGCTATCGGTCTCGCCCTGGCATTGTCTTTAATTTTGTGCTATCGGTCTCGCCCTGGCATTGTCTTTAGTTTTCATGCTATCGGTCTCGCCCTGGCATTGTCTTTAATTTTGTGCTATCGGTTTCGCCCTGGCATTGTCTTTAATTTTCATGCTATCGGTCTCACCCTGGCATTGTCTTTAATTTTCATGCTATCGGTCTCGCCCTGGCATTGTCTTTAATTTTGTGCTATCGGTCTCGCCCTGGCATTGTCTTTAATTTTCATGCTATCGGTCTCGCCCTGGCATTGTCTTTAATTTTGTGCTATCGGTCTCGCCCTGGCATTGTCTTTAATTTTGTGCTATCGGTCTCGCCCTGACATTGTCTTTGATTTTCATGCTACTAGTTTCGCCCTGACATTGTTTTGAAACTTCGTGCTATCGATTCAGCTCTGGCACTGTTTGTATTTCTTGTTACCCATTTAACTTTAACAGTCAAAAGACAATTGTGCATATTTCACCGATTAAAATTGAGGTTCATATCTGTACTTATTCCTTACTTTGATAAAACAAGAAAGCATAGTTTTATGTATTATCTCGTAAGAAAGTAAGCACAGAGGGGCAACTGTGAACACCCAATTTTAACCGGTACATTTTTTTACTTTTTCAAAAAATCACAAAAATACGTTTTTCGCGTATATTTGATTCCTAATCCCTCGAATAGGTCATTTTGCGCTAATTTACTAATTTTGCGTTATTATTACTTTTTTTAGTGGTTAAACAAAAATTAAAAAAATATATGCTAATTCAAAAAATTACAAAGTAAATTTAATTTATTTTTCTTGTTGCAATATCTTTAATTAAAAAACGAAAATAAAAAAATAAAATAGATATGAAATAATACAAATTACAAAATAAAATAAAAAAAGGGAGGTGCAATAATAAAAATTATTATTACAAAAAAAAGTAGTCGCTTTTTGGGTATTTTCGGAGGTTGTTTTTTCTACTTTTGCGAAGGCAATTTCTCTCTCCTCAGACCTCGTTTCGACGATCCAAACGGTAAAAGTGAAGAGGGATGTCTCACGAACCTGGTGTCCAAAAAACGAAGATGATCCAACGGTTAACGAATCCGGAATCGCACCTTTACGGTGAGAGGTTTGAGAAAAACGGACCAAAAACTGCAGCTATTGCGAAGGCAATTTCTCTCTCCTCAGACCTCGTTTTGACGATCCGAACGGTGAAAGTGAAGATATATGTCTCACGAACCTACTGTCAAAAAACCAAGACGATCCAACGGTTAACGAATCCGGAATCGCGCTTTTACGGTGACAGGTTTGAGAAAAACGGGAATTGTGTTCTCTAAGTGGGAATTGTTTTCTCTATCTTGTTTTAGTCCCACATTGCTTGCAAGAAACAACAACCCTATAGAAATTGACTATAAAAGAGGTTGAGAGGTGAAGGTTTGGAGGGGGGAGTCATTGGCAGATTAAGTGATCTTTTGGGCTAGCCTTTTGCGGTCCAGACACTAAAAGTCTGTCTTTGATTAGTTTGTAATTTTTTTGTTGAATCGGTTTTTTTCGGTTCTCAAAGCAGTCCGATTCGCAGTTGACTTGGTCAGACTGCTCGGTCCGGTTCGGCGTTCCTCGCGTTCATCAGCTTGAGGTTAGTTTTGTATTTATTTATTTATATCTATTTGTTTATTTATTTATTTATTTATGTACATATTTATTGATTTATTGATTATTTATTTATTTCTTTAGTTTTTTTTTTTGTATATCTTTATTTTATGCTTGATATAAACCCTAGGGTAGAAGACTATTATTTTCTGTATATGTGTTTGTTTGTTTTGCAACTAGGGGGTATATTTAACATTTTGCTCCTACACACACTCCACTATCACACTTCTGCACACACGTGAGAATAGTCTTGTACCCGGACTGGAGAATAACCTAAGTTAGAACGAGACTGCGTAGTGATGGCCTACTGGATGTGCGTCCTGTTGGGTGGTCACGAAAGTCTCACCTAGAGTTTGGTCCCTCTTGAGAATGCTGGCACTCCTAATAGCTTGCCTATTGTTGTTGATCAGTGTTCTTAATTGGGGTCGTTGGCTCTAGGAACCTTATTTAGGGCTCTATAGAGCTACCTTTGAGAGGTTCACTTGATAGAAAAAGCCTTAGATCTATTCCCAGAGGGACCCCTCTAGGACACAAAGGAGTTTAATACTTTTGCATTCAAGCAAACAATAATACAACTCCCTTTTTGCAAACTGCACCCCATTTTACTATTGCACCCTCTGTTTTCGTTTTTATTATTTCCTTTTACAAAAAACCTATAAAAATAAATAGATAAATATTTCATTTTCAAAAAAATATAAATAGGGGACTAAATCGACTGTACAGTCGGGTTAGTCAGCTTTTTAGGTTACTAATGAACCGTTACGGATCATGTCCTAAAATCCCTATTTAAAACAAACAATTTCTAAATCAAAATAAACACAAACATATTTCTTTCCATAAATCAAAAACTCCATTTTTCGAAAATAGGGGACTAAGCCGACTGTACAGACGGGTTAGTCAGTATTCTAGGATAAATGAACCGTACGGTTCAAGAGTCCTAAAATCCCTATTCAAATAAAATCAAACCAACACACATAAAATCATTTTCCAAAACTCCAAAAACTCTATTTTCTGAAAATAGGGGACTAAGCCGACTGTACAGACGGGTTAGTCAGCGTTCTAGGACGGATGAGCTGTACAGCTCAATAATCCTAAAACCCCTATATTAAAAAACATCAACCAACAAAATTTTTCCGGAAGAACTACGTGACTTTTGAGTTCCTCATTGCACCGGAGGATACGTAGGAGCGGGGCTTCCCCGTCAAGTCAAAATTAAACTTTTCTAAATTAGCCCTTATTATTCTCTACTATTTTATTTTTGGGTAAAACAAATAAATTCGTAATTTATATTTGCACAATCAGATTTAGGGTAACTGTCTTAGGACGGATGTACTAGGGGTGTAGTGGAATTAAGTTTTCGCCCTTCCCTATGCATAACCGACTCCCGAATCCAACCTAGTTTACGCAGACCATTAATTTTAAGGTAGGTTTTTCTCAATTTTCCCTATTTAATAAATTGGGTGGCGACTCCCTGAAATATCGATTTTTGAGCCGTCTACGTCGGGATCACGGTCACGACAACCACCAGCTGAAGACAGAAAGCATCTATTGGGAGAACCGCTTCGTGGAGTTGGTCAGCAGGATAGAAAACCATGAAGCCTTCATAAAGTTGAAGAATGAAAGCTTATACTGGAAAGACAGATTCTCAAAGTTGGCATGGCTGGCCAATCGAGCTATCACCGGAATCCCCAAACGTCTAAAGGAGGCTAACGTGGCAATGCACCCGTTCAACACCCCGGTCCAAGTTTCCAAATTCATGGAGTTTTGCGAGGTTCTGATTGCCGAACTCCGGGAGAAGGCTGGCAGCGCTACTAGTAGAAAAAGAGGGAGGAGTGGAAATATAAAAGCCATATGTATTTGAGTGAAATTTAAAGATCCTTGTACTTTTCTTTTCGAAGTTTTATTTCCAAAATGTTGTACTTTCCTCCATCAATGAATTTTGTTTGTCTCACATGCTGATCCTTTATCTTGAAAATATTGTGGAACTTTAATCTGTGTACTTATGACAAATCAGGATGCGCTTGCAATTCCCGACCTAAAACAATAAGATTCATGCACACATGCATCATTCGCATTTTCATCCATTCATATACTCATACATATACTCATAACATGTGTCCCACCAACAGAGAGTAAAAGACAAGCTGGTGCGTCAACATCGCTATTGGACTCGTTCTCAGGCCAGAAACATGGAAGAAAATCAGGACAATCCGCCTCAAGATATCCCGGATCAAGGCAATCCACCCCAAGACCTAGGCAATCAAGAGCTTAGAGCAGAAATAGATGGGATGAAAGAACAGATGGCTGAAATTTTAAAGGTCTTGCAAACTTTGAGGGACAAAGACACAAGTGAAGATGTCTCCGCTGGGAATACGGAAAATCAAGTTACCAACCCTCCTCCTCCCAATGGACTCGGGATCCCGCATACAGTGCCCCCCAATGGGACTAATGACCAGGGTTACATATGGCCTCCTTACGGACTTCCACAAGGTTACACACCTCCGACAGTCAATGCTAGTCCAGAAGACGGTCCCTCAGGAGTCGCGGGCCAACAACAGCTTACACCAACGGGTCACAATGGTAATCCGGGGGGACCGCAAGTTCAAAACCTGACCCCCGTCGTCATACCACAAAGACTCCCACTTGGCTGCCCTCCACCGCCGATAGTTGACGCTCAAGCTCAAGGTTCCAACCTCAGGAATCCCACGCATTCACATACCCCAAATGTGAACCCAGCCATAGTTCCGATGATCCATCCTTACTATGGTATGAGTGGGCTCCCTCACAATCACTCTATGGAGAACCCTCAAGCCCAAGACAAACTACAAATGCTTGAGGAAAGGTTGAGAGCAGTTGAGGGATCCAATGTTGGTGCGAGAGATGCTTATGACTTGTGCCTCGTCCCTAACGTGGTCGTCCCTCCAAAATTTAAGGTGCCAGACTTCGACAAATACAGAGGGTCGACTTGCCCTGTAAGCCACTTAACCATGTACTGCAGGAGGATGGCGGCGTTTGCTCACGACGACAAATTGCTCATCCACTATTTCCAAGATAGTCTGTCTGGGGCAGCTTCGAGCTGGTACATGCAATTAGAACGTGCACATATCAGATGCTGGAAAGACCTAGCCGATGCATTTTTGAGACAATACAAATATAACATTGACATGGCTCCCGATAGGACACAACTGCAGAGCATGACGAAGAGAGATAATGAGTCCTTCAAAGAATATGCCCAACGCTGGAGAGGTTTGGCTGCACAGGTGGTACCACCTTTGTTAGAAAAAGAGATGGTATCAATGTTCATGGATACTCTTCAATCACCTTTCTACGACAGGTTGATTGGGAGCGTGTCTTCAAACTTTTCAGATATGATCGTCATCGGGGAAAGATTAGAGAATGGATGGAGAAACGGGAAGATTGCATATAGCTCCGCTGGAACCAGCAATCAGAAAAGGCCCTTCCCAGGTTTCCCTAAAAAGAAAGACGGAGAAACCAATGCCATCTCTGGATCAGGAAAGCCTCCCTACAACAACCCCCGACAGACTTTACAAATACCTACTCAAACACCACAAGCCCCACCTCACCAAGTCAACTCAGGCTATAGACCACAAAACTACCAAGAAAGAAAGCCCGCCAATTTCGACCCAATACCCATGTCATACACAGACCTATTCAATCACCTCATCAGTCACAACTTGATCACTCCCCGTCCAATGAGACCCCTTCAACCTCCTTTCCCTAGGAGCTATGACCCAGAGGCCAGTTGTGGATTCCACGCAGGGGCAGTTGGCCATTCAACAGAAAATTGCAAAGCATTGAAATATGTAGTACAAGACTTAATTGAATCTAAATGGTTAAGCTTCGCAGAAGACGGTCCAAATGTTGCCACTAACCCTCTGCCGGGGCACGGGAAACCCTCCGTCAATGCCATTGAGAATGTTGAGGAGCAATTATTGGTCAGAAAGGTGGAGGACATTGTCACACCCTTGGACTTCATCCATGCTGATTTGTGTCACTTCGGAATCATTATGAAAGGATGTACCGGAAAGGGCTCGTGTGCTGTTCCCCTTTGTGTCGGGGCCTGTGAAGCGTTCAAGCCAGTCCTGCAAGACTTGTTAGACCGACACATAATACAAATAGGTCTTCAAAAGAAAGAGGAAGGCGTGTCGACTCTCCAGTCAAGCATTAAACAAAGCAAGAGTATCCGGAAACCACTGGAAATCCATTACAAAAAGGACACAAAGCTAACCACCGTTGTGCCTAAACCAATCACTATTCAAGTGCCAGTCCCTTTTCCCTTTAAAAGCACCAATGCAGTCCCGTGGAGTTACGATGTGAAAGTTCAGACTACCCCTGATGTCATTAACATCTCAGGGACCGGTGGGATGACTCGAAGTGGACGTTTCTATACCCCTGGAGGGCCTAGTGAAGACCGAACAAAAGAAGGGGAGGAACGAACCTGTAAGGGCAAAAGCATAGAGCAGGAACCTGTCGATAAGAATGCAGGAAAGAAGACGTTATCCGAGCAAGAAGCCAGTGAATTTCTGAAGCTTATGAGACAAAGCGAGTATAAGGTGGTTGATCAACTGAACCAAACTCCCGCAAAGATATCTCTGTTGTCATTATTGCTCAGTTCCGATGCCCATCGTGCAGCATTAACAAAAGTATTGAATGAGGCCCATGTCGCTCATGACATCTCCGTCGGCCAATTTGAAGGGATCGTCGGAAACCTTGTTGCAAGTAATTATCTCACCTTTACTGATGATGAGATTCCAACTGAAGGAAGGGGGCACAACAAGGCCCTACACATATCGGTGAAGTGTGGAGATTACTCTCTTGCTCGGGTACTCATTGACAATGGTTCATCTTTGAATGTATTACCCAGATCAACCATGGAGAAATTAGATGTGGATTGTTCATACATGAGACCAAGCTCCATAATAGTCAGGGCCTTTGACGGATCAAAAAGGGAAGTCATCGGAGAAATGGAATTACCTGTGCAAGTAGGTCCGGAGCACTTCGTGGTGACCTTCCAGATAATGGACATTGCCCCATCCTACAGTTGTCTCTTGGGGAGGCCATGGATCCACTCGGCAGGGGTAGTTCCCTCTTCTTTACACCAGAAGCTCAAGTTCATAGTCAACAATAAGCTGGTGGTTATTTTCGGTGAGGAAGAAATGCTGATAAATAAGTCCGCTCCCACTCGTTACATTGAGGCTGCTGAAGAGTCTCTCGAGACTGCCTTCCAAGCATTGGAAATCGCCAATACATCTGCTATGTTAGAACCCAAGCTATCCAAGACTGCCGTAATGGTTGCTAAGTTCATGTTAGGAAAAGGCTACCAAGCTGGAGAAGGCTTGGGAAAAACCGGACAGGGGATCCTGACGCCAATACAGCCAGAGGAGAACAAAGATAGACATGGGATAGGATATCGGCCCAATCGCACTGACAAGAGAAGGATTGTAGAGGAAAAGAAGGAGCGGAGGTTAGCCAGGCTTGAGGACAGAGTGCCAAATACGAAGAGGATCACCATCTGCGACATCAAGGAAAGCTTTCGGAGTGCGGGAATGTTGAACCCCAATCAGATCGCCGCAGTTGAGGACGATCTAAACACCGAAGAAGGCGTCGTCAGTCTTGTACGCCCTTGTCCTGCAAACAAAAGGCTCAAGAATTGGGAGATCGTTGATTTTCCTGTGGTTTTTAGTTCAAAGTAATGTTTCTATAATGTAATCATCTGGCTCTGCCCAAGGCCTTAGGATATTTCATTCGGGCACGCATGTTTTCCTTTCAGTATTAATATCAATGCAACGTTATTTCAGTTCCCAATAAACTCTCGTTTTTCTTTTCTTGTTACATTCGCTTCTTATTTTCTTTCTTTCGTTTTTATTCCGTTAATTTACACTAATGCAGATCCGAAAAAAATGTCTTTGAAAATAACAACGCCAATAATCCATATTGTAACTTTGATCACCCCATCAATCAAACTGAGGAAGATGTTGAGGATAATTGGGAAACCCCTCCAGAGTTAATGAGAATGATGGAACAAGAGGAAAAAATAATCGAACCCCACGAGGAATCAACTGAAACGATCAACTTAGGCACGGAAGAAGACAAAAAAGAAGTCAACATTGGCACCACATTGAAAGACAACGAGCGAGAGAAATTGGTTAAGTTGTTGTTTGACTATGTTGACGTCTTCGCATGGACATACCAAGACATGCCCGGACTGGACCCCAACATAGTCGAGCACAAGTTACCAGTAAAACCAGAATGCCCGCCGGTAAAACAAAAGTTAAGAAGGATGAAACCAGAGATGTCATTGAAAATCCGAGATGAGGTTAAGAAGCAGTTCGATGCTGGGTTTTTAGCAGTAGCGAAATACCCTCAATGGGTAGCCAATATTGTACCGGTCCCAAAGAAAGACGGGAAGGTTCGGATGTGCGTCGATTATCGAGACTTGAACAGAGCCAGCCCCAAAGATGACTTCCCTTTGCCTCACATTGATGTCCTGGTAGATAGCACAGCACAACACTCTCTGTTCTCCTTCATGGATGGATATTCCGGATACAACCAAATTAAGATGGCCCCCGAAGACATGGAGAAAACCACCTTCATCACTCTCTGGGGAACCTTCTGTTACAAAGTAATGCCATTCGGACTGAAGAATGCTGGTGCAACGTACCAAAGGGCAATGGTCGCATTGTTCCATGATATGATGCATAAGGAAATAGAGGTTTACGTGGATGACATGATTGCAAAATCCAAGACTGAAGAAGAGCATATCGTCAATCTGCAAAAACTCTTCGAACGTCTCAGGAAGTTCAAACTCAGATTAAACCCTGCCAAATGCACTTTCGGTGTAAGATCGGGAAAGCTGTTGGGTTTCATAGTTAGTCAGAGGGGAATAGAAGTAGATCCAGCCAAAGTACGAGCAATACTAGAAATGCCGGCACCGAGTACTGAAAAAGAAGTTCGTGGTTTCCTGGGAAGATTGAACTACATCTCTAGGTTCATATCGCAGCTAACATCTACATGCGAGCCTATCTTCAAGCTTTTGTGCAAAAACCAAGAAACAAAGTGGAATGATAATTGCCAAGAAGCCTTTGAAAAGATCAAGAGGTACCTCCAAAATCCACCGATTCTGATGCCGCCTGTGCAGGGCAGACCTCTCATCCTGTATCTAACAGTTCTAGACAAGTCAATGGGTTGTGTACTAGGGCAACATGATGAATCCGGAAAGAAGGAACATGCCATCTACTATCTAAGCAAGAAATTCACCGAGTGCGAGACAAGATACTCATTGTTGGAAAGAACGTGTTGTGCTCTGGCCTGGGCTGCACGTCGTTTGAGGCAGTATATGCTGAGCCACACGACTTGGTTGGTATCTAAAATGGACCCAGTCAAGTATATTTTTGAAAAACCCGCACTCACAGGGAGGATCGCTCGCTGGCAAATGCTACTATCTGAATACGACCTTTTATATGTCACCCAAAAAGCAATCAAGGGTAGTGCGTTGGCTGAGTACTTGGCACACCAGCCCATCGAAGATTACCAATCAATGCAGTGCGATTTCCCAGACGAAGATATAATGGCTCTATTCGTAGAAGGGAATCCTCCGGACAACGAAAGGTGGAGAATGTTATTCGACGGCGCTTCTAATTTATACGGGCACGGGGTCGGAGCTGTATTGATCTCTCCTGATAACCGCTTCGTACCGTTTACCGCTAGACTGAGTTTCTACTGCACCAACAACATTGCAGAATATGAAGCGTGCGTCCTAGGCATCAAAGCAGCCCTTGAATGGAAAGTCAAAAGACTCGATGTATATGGGGACTCAGCTTTAGTCATCCACCAGACAAAAGGTGACTGGGAAACCAGGGATTCCAAATTAATTCCTTATCATGATCACATCCAAAAGATGGTTGAACAATTTGAAGAGATCACTTTCCATCATCTCCCTCGCGAAGAAAATCAGTTGGCCGATGCTTTGGCGACTTTGTCATCAATGTTCAACATCAATAACGACAAGAGTCTGATATTCATCCGAATCCAACATCGAGACCTACCGGCACATCATTGTGTGGCAATCGAAGAAGAGCCTGACAGTAAACCTTGGTATTACGATATCAAGCACTATATTACAAACAGAGAATATCCTCCTGGTGTCACCGAGAATGATAAGAGAACACTTAGAAGACTGTCAATGGGTTTCTTCTTAAATGGGGAAGTACTTTACAAGAGGAATCACGATATGGTACTCCTCAGATGTGTAGCAGAAGAAGAAGCAGAAAGAATTATGAAGGATGTCCATGAAGGCTCGTTCGGCACCCATTCTAATGGGCACACCATGGCAAGGAAAATCTTAAGGGCTGGCTACTACTGGTTGTCAATGGAGACTGACTGCTTCAACTACGTCAGAAAATGCCACAAATGTCAAATCTATGCCGACAATATCCATGTACCACCTGCCTCTCTGAATGTCCTAACAGCACCATGGCCATTCTCAATGTGGGGAATGGATGTCATCGGTCCCATCGAACCCAAGGCATCAAACGGACATCGTTTCATTCTTGTCGCTATTGATTATTTCACCAAATGGGTCGAGGTCGCTTCTTACGCCAGTGTAACAAAGTCAGTGGTTGTCAGGTTCAAAAAGAGAGATTTGATTTGCCGCTACGGTCTTCCAAATAAGATCATCACGGACAATGGGACCAACCTGAACAATAAGATGATGAAAGAGTTGTGTGACGACTTCAAAATCCAGCATCATAATTCCTCCCCATAGCGTCCAAAGATGAATGGGGCAGTTGAGGCAGCAAATAAGAACATAAAGAAGATCGTGCAAAAGATGGTAGTGACCTTCAAGGACTGGCATGAAATGTTGCCCTTCGCTCTGCACGGGTATCGGACCTCTATCGGCACGTCAACAGGGGCAACACCATTCTCACTAGTATATGGGATGGAAGCAGTTCTTCCCATCGAGGTGGAAATACCCTCCCTGCGAGTGCTAATGGAAACAAAATTGGAGGAAGCAGAATGGGTTCAAGCTCGTCTGGATCAGTTGAACCTCATAGAAGAAAAGAGAGTAGTTGCTTTGTGTCATGGGCAGTTGTACCAACAAAGAATGAAAAAGGCTTATGATAAAAAAGTGCGCCCCCGCCAGTTTCAAGAAGGAGACCTCGTGCTCAAGAAGATGTTGCCTATCCAAAAGGATTCCCGTGGAAAATGGACCCCTAACTATGAAGGACCTTATGTGGTAAAGAAGGCATTCTCTGGAGGAGCATTGATTCTCACAAAAATGGACGGTGAAGACCTCCCACTCCCAGCGAACTCGGACGCAGTCAAGAAATACTATGCCTAAAGAAATATATGGAAAAAAGAGAAAGATGAGCCAAGCAAAAATAAGCTCGCTAGGTCGAAAACCCGAAAGGGCGGCCTAGGCAAAAATTAGAGCGACCCGGTGGACTGAAAACTCTAAAGAGCAGTCCAGGCAAAAATTAGGGTCAGAAGTTGGACTTTGAGCTACAAAGGCAGTCAATACCTCCGAAAGTTGGATAATGAATGCTCAAAGTTATGTTAATGGGCGATTGGTGTTATTACTTCAAAGATACAAACAATCAAAGGATCAGCTTTCCTTGTTTTCTTTTTCTTCTCTTTCTTTTTGTAGTTTAAACTCCCAATGTAATTTTCAGCCAGCGCGACCTTCTGCGCATTTGTTTTCCATTTGAATATGAAACACTTCCTTTATTCTCTCATTTCCCTCTTATCGTAAAAATAATGTTCATGGTAGACGATACTGAATTGCGAAACATGTGCATGATCACAAGCATTATAGTCATTGCGAAATTTCTAAAAATCACAAAAAAGGATGATCTCTCATAAAGTTGCAAAAAGGACAAATGCACAATTACTTCAGCAAATCTTAATAACCCACACTTTGGCACCACTGCTTGAGGCAACCCTCGTATCCCGCGTCAAGAGTCATGCGAGTTTGATGATGCCAGCAAAGTCAATAAAGAGCTAAAGAGCAAAAAAAAAGAGCAAAAGAGCAAGAAAAGAAAATGAAAAAAAAAAGGCCAAGAACAAAAGCCAAAAAACAAAATCATTCCACATTTCATCCATCATGTCATCAATTACTTAACTACATGCACGCATGCATCATTCATTGCAAGTGTCTGTTAAGATAATTTTATTTTGTGTCGTTAGCACCAATTCTTCGGACCCCCAGCGGTCCTTCAGAGCCCAGGCGCTCCTTCAGACCAACAATGGTCCTTCAATCCAGATCGCACGTCGCGTTAATCGAGCAACCGACGGATCATCCGGCCCCAGGCCCTTCAGACTAGCTGTGTCCGCCTAAAAAACACAGTGCACGTCCTTCGTGGTTATATCAGTTTCGGACCTGATTAACCCTAATGGCCGCTCGAAAAAGGCCACCCCCAGACCGTATTACTAGTACCATAAGCTAGTTGCGCTCCTTCAGACCCATCGGTCCCTCAGGCTTAGGCATGCCCTTCAGACCCCGACGGTCCCTCAGTCGAACGCAAGTCGATGCGCCAAGCATTGATTCTGAACTAGACCTTCAGAGCCCCAGTGCTCCTTCAGATCCCCAGCGATCCCCCAGAGCCCCAGTGCTCCCTATTTACTTTCTGTATAAATCAACCCAGTTTTCATAGATTTTTCAAAACAAAAAAAACCAAAAGTCTCAGTCTGGACAAAATTAGCGTCTTGTTATCTTTATTTCTATTTTCCTCGAGAAACTCGGAACCCCTCCGATTTCCTAGCAAAATATAAATAAAGAGGGGCAGCTGTAATACCCTAATTTTGTCCGATCATAATTGAGAGATTTTATTTATTAAAAATAATAATCTTTTTTATGTCATGAATTATTTTCTTGTTTTTATTGCTATGAGTTTTAATCATCAAAAAATATTTTATTAGAAGTGAAGAGGCAAAAATAAGCAAAGAGGGAAATAGGGGGGTTCTATAAAAAAATAAGGTGCTGTCATGGATTGGGCCATAAAAAAAAAACCCAACCCAACAAAAAAAACCTAGCCAATTCGCATGGCCCAACCCCAACAAAAAAAAACCCTAACCCACAACCCATAACCCAATTCCCACCAAAACCCTAATTTTTCTCCCCCTCACTCACTCAAATTCGGCCACTTTTTAAAAATAAAAAAATAAAAAAATAAATTTTTCTTTTTTCATCCAATTCCCCCCTAGCCCTAAATTGTGGGCAAATTCACTCCCCATTTTTTCCCTCCTTATTCGACCCACTCCCCACTTTCCATGCCTTGAAACTTGTTTTCTTTCCTTTTCCCACACACTTCCCTCTTCCCCATATTTCTTTTTCCTTCCCAATACACTCAACCTCTCTCTTCTCTCCCCACTCCACGCCACCTTTCCCTCACTTCCCTCTCTCTTCTTCCCAACGGCTTCCCATCCCTCTCTCTCCTCCTATCCTATGCTTCCATCTCCCTCTCACACACTCACTCTCATCTTTCCACTTCACACACTCATCCATTCCTCTCCCTATCACACACTTCACACATGGCACTCCTTTCCTTCCTCTCACCTTCTCCATGCCCATACCTTCGCATACTCTCCTTTCCCCTCATCTCACATGTTTTCATTTTTTATTTTCCCCTTCAACAACTCCCCCCAAACCCCCATATCATGTCAGAAAATTACTGTGCAAGTTGATGAAGAAGGAAAACGAAGGAAGCAAATTTTTTTTGTATAAATAGGGGTCACACCTTAGGAGAGGGGACGGTTTTTCTTTTGAAAAAAAAAAGGAGGAAGAAATCTTTGAAGGAATAGGGTTTTCGTGAGAAAGAAAAATTTTCAAAAAAGGAGTGTAGATCTTTTAGAAAAAGAAACAACAGTGAGACTTGTTCACTGGTTCTTCCCCTTCTTTTCGTTTTTTTTTCTCACTCCAAAATTTTATTTTTCTAGTTTAAATTTATTTATTTATTTTGTATCAAGAAGATCCTAGGAGGAGTTCATGTCCTAATGTTTCTGAAGTACTGTAATACCCTCATGAAATTGTGATTTCCGAATTGTTGCTGTAAGTATTTTTCTTGCATATGTTCTTGCTTTTTTTTTATTTTATTTTTTTTATATATATATTAGTTGTTATAGTTGCTGTTTTTTTAGTATAGTTGCTTTTTTTTATGAAGATATTGTTGCTGTTATTTTATGTTTAAAATGTGGCTGTAAAAAAAAAAATTGTTGTTTTTTTTTATGTTAAAATGTTGCTATAAAAATAATTTTTATTGCTGTTTTTGTAAAAAAAATTGTTGTTGATTTTCGGATTTAAAATAAACCTAAAAAAAAATGTTAAAAAAAAATGTGTTCCTTTTTTATTTAGTTACTAATTTTCGGATTAAAAATAAACTTTTAAAAAAAATATATATTTTCTTAAAAGAAATGGTTACTAATGTTACTACCCCCTTTTTTTAAAAAAAAAAAATTTAATAACAAATGACCATTCTTCCAAATAAAAATAAAAACAAACAAGGTACCCTTTTTATTAAATAGTAACTAGGACAACCAAAAAAACAAAAGAATTTTTCTTCATACCACTCGTTTAGTCTAGGTTTTTTTTAGGAAAAAAGCGCTTCGAGAATCACATGTTCTAGAGTCAAATAGCAAGAAGTAAAAATAAACCAATCAATCGTTTTTAGCGTCAAAACGCTATTTGCACCCCCGGCAACCATTTTTTTCAAAGCGCCAAAACGCTATTTGCACCCCCGGCAACCTTTTTTTTAAAGCACCAAAACGCTATTTGCACCCCACGTTCTCTTAAGACAGCAAACCCATCCATTTTTTTTACTACAAGCCCATCTTTTCAAACGCAACCTAGTTCACAAAAAACGATTTGGTCTCACTGTTCACACCCCCCATTCTTGATACAACACTCCTTGTTGCTAATTGTGCCTCCTTTTTTTTTACTACCACCCATTCCGCTTTTATTCATACCATAATGCTTTCAAACCTTTTTTTCTTTATTTCAAACAACCATACTCACACAAAAAATAGGTTGATACTAATGGTTACTCTGAGCCTAGCTTGTTTGACCGTTAGGACTAACCTTCTTTTTTTTTCACAGCGAATTAGTAGTGGTAATCACTCTGAAGTTACTCGTTTGATTATCGCAAACACCCGCCTAAACTCCAATTTTCAGTTAATAAAATACAAACGTAATCTCAACTCCTTTTTCAAATCACGCTTCCCGGTAAGCACGTTTTCAAACGAACAAACGCTCAATCACAAACCGGGTATTTACAACAGTCACTCTGGGCTTAGCTCGTTTGACGCTGTGAATACTTTCTTTTTCGAATAAAGTCGTTAGTGGTGACCACTCTGGATTTATCTGTTTGGTCACCGTGAACGGCCTCCCGTTTTCGCAAAGTTTTCAATAATTAAAAAACACCAACACACAAATATTTTCTACCCAAGAACTACGTAGCTTTGATTTCTCCATCGCACCCGGAGATACGTAGGAGCGGGGGCCCACTCCTGTCAAGCGCAAAAAAACTAAAATTTTTATTAAGTCTTCCTTTCCGTTTTTTTTTGCAAATAACAAAAAGGGTAAATTAAAATGTTTTCTTTAAACTAATTTTTCTACACATTAAATTAAAAGGTAACCTTTTTAGGATGTTGCGGGGTGCTAGTACCTTCCCCGCACTTAATCGACCCCCGAACCCAAAAGCAAAAGGTTTTTTCAATGTTTTCCTAAAAATAAATATTGATGGCGGCTCCATTGTTCAAAAGCAACGTAGGATCCCTCCTCCGGATTCTTCGGTCGCTACACCAACCTATTGATTCAGCTATTAGGAATGAATTAGATGAGGTTCGTAATAATAACGAAACTCGCTTGCTTTTATCAGAAAACCATACTAATAATGAGTTATATATAGCTCCTGGTAGGGCCTCTACGTCTCAACAAATAGATGAGGCAGAGACCATAGAATATATTACCACTAGTGAAAAAATGAAATTCATTAGAAGAAGAGAACTTAGAGTAGGGAATCACCTACATAACCAGAAATGAGTTTCCTTTTATGATGAACTCTAAAATAGATTACTCCCCTAAGAGTAAGATGAGAGAACTCATCAGTGGAGAATTCCAACTAAATAGATATGCCGGATTTAGGCAATGGTATTTTAAGAAGTTCCCATCTTATGAACTAAATAAGTTCAAAGATGATTATTATGAAGAGTTGACCATAACTCAGGATTATGTTCCTTTTGTTAAATGGTTTGCAAATTATTTTGTTAATAAAGTCAAAAGTGAAGTTTTAATCCTTCAATCAGATAATTGGGGAACTTCCTTAGAACAAAAGGATATAGAAGCTAGACCTTTTATTCTCAAAGGCATAGAAAGTAAACATGTTACTATTGAAGAACTAAGTTCTTTAGTTAGAACCCAAAATTACACCAAAATGTTTTTGGATAATTTAGAAGAGCAAATAATTTCTCTTAAAAAAGATTTATTATCTTTAAAAGAAATGCTTGAAAAACAAATGTTTCAACAGAAATTAATCCTGAATAATATGAACAAGTCTAAAGCACCAATGGTTGCTGAAATTCAACCTTCCTTACCTATAGAGGATTTTAAGTTAAAGGAGGATACAAATAATTATTATAATCAATTTGCTTTTGATATGGATAGGCCACCTGGCTTAAAAAATAAAAAGCAAAAAGGCTTTAATAATAGAACTTATAAAAAGTTTAATAGAAACAAGGATATTTATAAATCTCCTAATAAGAAAAAATTCAAAACAAATTTTTGTAAAAATAAGCACAACCAAGACACTTTCCAAAATAAAGGAAAGAGGAGAACCCATAAGCTGGACATTACTTGCCACAATTATGACAAGACAAAACATTATGGAAACCAATGCTGGACTAAAAAGGCCTTGGACGCCTTAGAGGATGAACAATTAAAGACTAAAAAAGCCTTGAACACTTTGGAGGATGAACAATCAAGGACTCAATTAAAAAAGATTCTATCAATTGATTCTGAATCAGAACATGACTCTTCAAAGGACATAGAATGTATCAATAATGATACTTCTCCAGGTTCGAATATTGACAACAATAGCTGTCAAAACAATAATTTGAATTATTGGAAATCCATTACTTCTCAAGGTTCGAATATTGACAACAATAGCTGTCAAAACAATAATTTGAATTATTGGAAATCCATTGTTGAAATAAATGGATTAAACGTTCTTAATGAAGAACATGAAGAAGCTCTAAAAATTTTAGAGTCTATTACAGACAATAGTCTGAGAAAAAAGATGGTGGAATTCCTAATCAAGGAAAAATCAAAAGAAACGCCTCTAATCATAGATGCACCCCACCAGGTAAGTGAGGTTTTGTCTGGGTTTAGACAATCATATATTAAAGAAACTCCTGTTTCTATTAATGATTTGAAAAGAGAAATAAATCTCTTAAAATCTGAAATGGTTCAAATCAAGAAAGATAATATCAGCATATCTTCCTTAGAGATTCCTGGCAATTTAGGAAAAACCCCTTTTATTTCTACTATTCCTTCTACCAGTAATATTGCTAGTGAAAAATATTTATTACACAGTGTAACTTCACAAAAATGGTTTGTGAAAGTAACTTTGGTAATTAATAAGAATTTTATTTTAAAAAATGAAGCAGCACTAGTAGATAGTGGTGCTGATCTCAATTGCATTCAGGAAGGTATTATTCCTACAAAATATTTTGAGAAAACCACTCAAGCTCTTACGCAAGCTGGTGGAAGTCGTTTGAAAGTTAATTATAAACTTTCTAATACTTATATTTGTAATCAAAATATTTGTTTGCCAACTCATTTTATATTAGTTAAAAATTTAACTAGTAGAATTATTTTAGGTACTCCTTTCTTGCATAATATTATGCCCATTAGAAATATTGATCGAAATGGTATCACTACCGTTATTGACAATAAAGAAATTATTTTTAATTTTATTACTGATCCTTATACTAGGGTTCTTAATGAGATTAAAAATATTCTTTCTATTAAAGAAAGACAGATATGTTTTCTTAAAGAAGAAATAAATATTTTCAATATCGAGGATCATCTTAAAAAAGATGAAACTAAGAAACAAATTAAGTTGATTGAACAACAATTTGTTTCTGAGGTATGTGATGATTTACCAAATGCTTTTTGGAGTACGAAACAACATATTGTTTCTCCACCCTATATTGATGATTTTAACGAAAATCAAATTCCTACAAAGGCTAGACCAGCCCAAATGAATCAAGAATATCTTGATCTTTGTAAGAAAGAAATTAATTCTCTTTTGGAAAAAAGGTTAATTAGAAAATCCAAGTCTTCTTGGAGTTGCACAGCATTTTATGTAAATAAAAATGCTGAGAGGGAACGAGGTGTCCCAAGATTAGTTATTAATTATAAACCTCTCAATAAGGTCTTGAAATGGATTAGATATCCAATTCCCAATAAAAAAGATTTATTGGATAGGCTTAATGATGCCTTGATTTTTTCAAAATTTGATATGAAATCAGGCTATTGGCAAATTCAGATTAATGAATCTGATAAATATAAAACAGCTTTTACTGTCCCGTTTGGACATTATGAATGGAATGTTCTTCCCTTTGGTTTGAAGAATGCTCCATCAGAATTTCAAAATATTATGAATGATATTTTTAATCCTTATTCGGATTTTATGATTGTTTATATTGATGATGTTTTAGTATTTTCTAAAACTTTTGATCAACATATCAAACATTTGAAAACGTTTAAAATTTAGTTAAACATAATGGTCTAGTTATTTCAGCTCCAAAAATGAAACTTTTTCAAACAAAAGCTAGATTTTTAGGACATGAAATTGACCAGGGGACAATTATCCCTATTAGCAGAAGTATTGAATTTGCTTCAAAATTTCCTGATATCATTTCAGAGAAAAAACAATTACAAAGGTTTCTAGGAAGTTTAAATTATATTTCAGACTATTATGAGAATTTAGCTCAGGATACATCTATTTTATATAATAGATTAAGGAAAAACCCAGGTCCTTGGACTGAGAAACATTCTCAGGCTGTTCAAAGAATTAAGAGCAAAGTAAAATGTTTACCTTGCTTATCTTTAGCCAATCCTAAATATTTTAAGATAGTAGAAACAGATGCTTCTAATTTAGGATACGGAGGTATCCTAAAGCAGGTTATACCAGATACAAATAAAGAAGTATTAGTCAGATTCATTTCTGGAAAGTGGAATCCGACTCAGTCTAATTACTCGACTGTTAAGAAAGAAATGCTTTCTATTATTAAATGTATCTCAAAATTCCAAGATGATTTATTAAATCAAAAATTTTTGTTAAGAATTGATTGTAGCTCTGCTAAATCAATCATTGAAAAAGATGTCAAAAATCTTGTTGCAAAACAAATCTTTGCGAATTGGCAAGCTCAGTTATCAGTTTTTGAGTTTGATATCCGATATATTAAAGGAGAAAATAATTCTCTTGCTGATTATTTAACCCATGAAGTTTTGCAGGGAAATGACATCCCCCAATAGGGGTAGAGGCCGTGGCCGTGGTGGCCGTGGTGGTGGTACAAATAGGAGCAACAATATGCTGCCCTATCAAGAATCAAACATTCCTCTAATAGGGGATTGGACTACTGTTCATAGAAACAGAAACCTGTTACAATTAACAGGGCCACAAAAGAAAGAAGATATACCTTCTTCAAGTAAGACAAATTCTTACAAAGATACAGTGATTAATGATAATCCTGTTAATAAAGTCACAGAATATTGTGAAAATCCAATCACGGAAGACATAATGTATGTCGAAGAAGATGATATGGAATTGACTCCTAATGATGGATGGTCAATTAAAACAAGATACCTCGAATCTAGAGGATATCCTGGACTTAATGGTAAGTCTAGACCACATTTAGAAGTTTTACTTCGAGTTACTGAATCAGTAACAATAACTCATTATCATCAGAATAATAATCCTGATAATTTTATTAATTACTGTAACACCCCGGTAATTTTATCGACCAAAAATACCCAGGTGCACACTAGTAACCCATCAGAGATATATTTCCTGCTTAGACACTGAATATCACTATAAATTTTTCGCTGAATATAACTCAAACAGTCTTATTTACAACAAGACAATATGGTTCTCAGACCATATATCATCAGCAATTATAGTATTCAGTATCATACAAGAAAGCGGAAGAAAGATATACATTAAATACATAATGTTTTAGTATACAGACAACAAAAGGGAAATAAACTTAAACATAAAGCTAAGTCTTCAGTAGCCAGTCCGAGGGCAACCTGCTCGTGCCTCTGTGGATCTCCTCTTTCCCTGTTTCTCTGTAAAACAACAACAATTGATTGGGTGAGACAACTTGTCTCAGTGAGTTCTACCGAGACCCCTACTCGCACTCTCGGTTCAATTATAAAATCATTTTAATTCAATACGGCATCGGCTGCGCGAACGCTACCCCCGATGGACCGCATAAAACATTTTAACAGATTACCGCTGACGCGAACGAAGAACCCGGTAACCTGTTAGTTTAGTACGATACCGCTGACGCGAACGAAGAACCCGGTATCGCATAAAAACAATCACACAAAAACAGATTACCGCTGACGCGAACGAAGAACCCGGTAACCTGTTAGTTTAGTACGATACCGCTAACGCGAACGAAGAACCCGGTAAACGTACTACAAACAACATAACACCGCTGACGCGAACGCTGCAAGGCGGTGAACCCCCCTACCAATAGTACCTTCTCCTATTGGCATGGAGCCTAGGTAAAAGGATCATGACTGCCTCCCCCTAGTATGTTAAATAATGGGTCGTCACCCAACTCGATATACTTTATACGTATATCTACAATACTATGAACCCACGGTCCATCAAATCAAACAATCAATGAAACACTTTAATCCACATTTTATAAAATCCAAGTTCACACTCGCACTCTAGTTGACCACATTTCGACACAATTTTCAACTTCGAAAATATTTTATAAAACCCTTTTGAAACGTACTCAAAATCATGGCATAATAAGCCTAATATCATTATAGAAGGGTTAGGAAAGGATTAGGAAAGGATTGGAATCAAAACGGAATTATTTTGGACAACTTGAAAATTTTGGACAGAACTGGGCGCACGGGTCGTGCCCCTGGACGCACGGGTCGTGCGCCCCCTGTTAGACATATTTGCACACTGAACCCGAACCAGGCGCACGGGTCGTGTGCCCCGGACGCACGGGTCGTGTGCATTTGACAGCATTGCCAAAAATGCCCTGTTTCATGAAATTTTTCCTTCCGATCAATCCGAAACTCGCCCCGATCGATTCCTAACTCAAAAACAGATAATACCAGACAATATACCAGTCCAATCAACATCAAACAATCAAGCAATTCAATCAAAAACTCAGCGATTACGAATTTCATTAAAACGCAATATATTTCAAAATAACGTTTTCGACTCAAAATCTTTCGAAAACAAATCACACAATTCATTTCAAAACGGAATAAACCTAAACGTGAGTAAAACTCACCCTTGAAGCGTGTGCCGACATCGAGACTTCAAAATCACCGAGACTTCGCCAAATCACCGAGTAGCCACACGAACGCTCCCCGCTCCGGCGACACCCAATCCGCTTCCAAAGCTTCCCACTCGATCACGAAACCGCTTTTGACCGAAATACCGATTTCCCGAAATTCTCCATGGGCACTATTCATCATCTTCTTCAATCTCAAACCACTATTCACCAAAAACCCCAATTTGATTTTCAACTCCAAATCACCCAATCGATCTTCAATACTTCGAGTAATCCACCTCGTGCTCGCTCCTAAACATCGCCCTTAGCTTTCCCTTGAGCTTGAACCACAAAACCTCTATTTTTTCCTCTCAAATCGAAAATGGTAAAATGGGAGAGAGAGGGTTGATGATGAAGATCTTGGTACCAAATCGAAGAGGAAGTAACGCTGAGCATTTTTCGTGTTGGAAGGAAGTCGTTTTGTTGAGCCGAACCCTTCCCTTTTTCTTCTTCTTCCTCCTCACCCTTTCTTTCTCTTTTCTCTCCTTTTCTCTCTTTTCTTCTCTGTATCTCTCTCTCGCTGTTTCCTTTCTTTTTTCTTCTTTCTTTCATTTCTTCACACACACACATATATATATTTATTAATATATACGCGGTAATGTGGTCCGATTACCATATTGATCTAAATCTCCAATTTCGATTCCGAAACTTGCTTGATCCATATTATCCGGTTAACGATCCGATAACGACCAATAATTAATTTTTGCACTCAATAAATTTACCAGTCAAGTACTAAATTAATTTAATTGGGTTAACACCCAAATAATTCCATTAATTATTTTGGGGATGTTACATTCTCCCCAACTTGAAAGAATTTTGTCCTCAAAATTTTGCTAAGTCTTTCATCCGACTACCCGAGAATCGACATTCTCAGAAAGGTTTAAGTTGCTGGAAAACAATCTCGAACTAACGAAATGAGCGTAGGAACTCTTCCCAAGTTGGCACATCAATCTCCAAGTATGATCCACTACTACCTTGATACGAACTCTCTGGTCACGCATCTACACGAGAAACTCATCATTTGCCTACATCGGCTCGGCACCGCGTTTGAAAACACTTCCGAAGCTTCATTCCAATTATCCTCGTTTACTCCCCAACTTTGATTAATCCAAATCGAAGTACTCCTCGGTAGGCGTAAAAACAAATACGAATTCCTCGAAAGGTGTAAACACTTTCTCTACAATTCTTCTAATATTCTTAACGGTTCTCGTACATACCGACAATGTGACGAAAAAGTCACCTGTGAAACTTCTTGACTCGCTTCCAAGTCTTCGAGGTAAAACTTTTTCAAAAAGATGGGATTTGGGTTTTATCAAAAGCTCTGACCTTAAACGTAGAAATAAACCACGGGGACATCAAATAAATTTTTGAACGCAATGCAGATTACCTCAGTTGTTCTCAAAACAACTATCAAACGGAACTCAGAGCTCCTTTTCCTCTGTTGCAACTTCATCACGAGGTTTTTACCAACGATGCATCCGATTCCTTTCCAAATTAGTCAATAGCGTTGAGAGTTTCTCCTCAACCTAAGTAGTCCTCCTAGGATTTTCCTAAATCAGATTTCATTAGCCTCTTGAGTCGTTCCCAAAATTAACTTTAGCATGCGGGTTTTCACAAAATGATTTTCAAAACTACCATACCGCACGCCAAACTCACTTTGGAAAGTTCAGTCCCTCGCAGCAAATCCATCAATTAATCCCTTGGTGCTTATTCGCATTGTGAAAAACAGTCAACAGTTACCTCATTTACATAACCGTATTCACGTTCGACTTGTCAAACGGAATTTCGTAAGACAATCTCATTGTCAACCTTCACCAAGGAGAGGTTAATAAACTAATACCTCGCCACCAAAGTGGAAACTTATGGATGTACTCCAATTTAGATCTAAAAGACTCTAACAATCCCATTTCTTGCAGCATCAACTCTGCTATGTGAATGGATTTCCTATTACTCGCATCAGCTACAACATTGGGATTTCCTGGATAATACTTCAACCCGAAGTCATAATCCTTCAGAATTCTACACACTTCTCTGCCTGCTATTCAGTTCCTCTGATCAAACAGATACTTTAAACTTTTGTGATCACTAAAGACTTCGAAACGAGACCCATACAGGTAACGTCTCCAAATCTTCAGTGCATACACAATCGATGCCAATTACAAATCATGAGTCGGATAACTCTCTTCATGAGTCTTCAATTATCTGGACGCATAAGCTACCTATTGTTGATTCTGCACAAGAACACATCCTAAATCCTTCCCAGAAGCATCGCTGTAAATTTGGAATCTCAAAGACGGATCTGGAAGAATCAGGATTGGAGCAGAAGTCAACCAAATCTTCAATTCTTGAAAACATTCTTCACAATCAGCACCCTGCGTAAACGGTTGACCCTTACGAGTTAACCGTGTAAGTGGAAAACTAACTGTGAGAACCCTTGAACAAATCTCTTATAGTAACCGGCTAGACTTAGAAAACTTCTGATTTCAGTTACTGACGTTGGTCGTTCCCAGTTCAACACAGCTCCCTCCTTACTGGGATCCACCGCAACTCCCAATTGGGAAATCACGCATTCCAAAGACTTTGCTTCTGACATCCAAAAATCACACTTCCAAGGTTTCCAGCACAACTCCTTTTCTCGGAGTACACCCAGAACAATGAGGAGATGTTGGACATGCTCCTCAATGGTCTTCGAGCACATCAAGATATCATCGATGAAAACGACTTCAAACTGATTCTAATACGTATGAAAAACTCGGTTCATGTAATCCGTGAATACCGCTGGAGCATTAGGTAGACCGAAAGGCATCACTACTAACTCGTAATGTCCATACCTAGTACGGAAAGCTGTCCTCGGAATATCTAAGGCTCTAACTTTTATTTGACGATATCCTGACCTCAGGTCAACTTTTAGAAACACTGCAGCGCCTCAAATTGTTCAAGCAATTCGTCTATCCTTGGTAAGGGATATTTATTCTTGATCGTCACTTTGTTGAGTTGTCGATAATCAATGCACGATCTCATGCTACCATTTTTCCTTTTGACTAACCACGCCAGAGCACTCCTTAGCGAAGTACTCGGTCGAATGAATTTCCTTAACATCGACTCTTCAAGTCGAGACTCCATTTCCTTTAATTCTAAAGGAACGTTCAATAAGAAACAATAGACATTGATCCCGTGCCAGGAATCAATTCTACAGTAAACTCTACTTCTCGCTCTGGAGGTTCAGAAGAAACTTCATCGTGAAGACATCCAGAAAGTCATTCACGACCTGAACGTTCGCCAAATCCAGACTAGTTTCAGTGGATGCAGATAACATACTAACATGTCATTCCGCACCTTGGAATGAAGATTGGCCGTCTAAGGTGAACTAGGTAACCACTTCAGAATTTGTCCTAGACAATTCAACTGATTTTGAAGCGAAGCTGATAGTTGATTAATACCGACGTTTGCAACATGATTTGCAGTCATCCAATTCATACCCAAAATGGTGTCCACACTTCTCACAGGCAAACAAATAATCCTGCTACGAAAGTTCTGTCTCCTATAACACGTAGACAATCCTGACACAAAGATTGGGTCTGGACACGACCCTTAGCCACAGTTAAGATAGTTATCAGCTCGGATAGCGAAGATAAGGTTAATCCCAACCGATTCACATGCGATCGGGATATACAGCAATAGGTTGCACCCGAATCTTATAATATACTGATCGAGTCATTGAATAGGACTCCCATCCTTCTAAGTATACCGTCAGCATTCGTAACTGTCTAAGCATTCATAGTGTTGACTCGTCCTTGCCTTGGAGCTGCTTATGACTCCTTGGAACTTTTCCTGGCAGGGCACTTTTTTACCATAGCGACCCTCTACATTACTGTAATAGCACCGATTAGATCTTCACTTGCAATCACCACTGTGAGGCTTTCCACAGTTAGAACATCTTCTAACCTTTGAAGAATCAAGGAATTGCACCTGCTTTTCCTTTGATGAAATTATCTTAGGACTTTCCATTCGGAGCTGATAATTCAACTACCTTCTTCTTTCCCATACTTCCTATGAGGTCATCCTCGGCGACACGGGATGACTGCACTAAGGCAACAAAATTGGTAACAGTATAAGAACTGAGACCATAAATCATAAAAGCACTTATGCCCTTCTTATACTTCTGCATTCTCCGTTCGTCATCCGAAGCTTACCTTACCACTTGGTAAAACTGAGACAACTTCTCAAACTTAGCGGTGTATACTTCCACCGTTATGTCACCTTTCCTGAGGATGCACCGGTTGAATATTCCGATTGCGGTCGAGGATTGCATCTTGATCATCCAGTCATAATTCCGCTTATGATGCACTAAGCATTAAGTTGATCAGGCTCAATGTCTCTTAGCATCACAAGTGTAATTACAAAAGGACTAGCAAGGAATTGACTCAACCCTAAGCTAAGTCCGACTAGGTCGAACTGCTCTGATACCAACTGTAACACCCCGGTAATTTTATCGACCAAAAATACCCAGGTGCACACTAGTAACCCATCAGAGATATATTTCCTGCTTAGACACTGAATATCACTATAAATTTTTCGCTGAATATAACTCAAACAGTCTTATTTACAACAAGACAATATGGTTCTCAGACCATATATCATCAGCAATTATAGTATTCAGTATCATACAAGAAAGCGGAAGAAAGATATACATTAAATACATAATGTTTTAGTATACAGACAACAAAAGGGAAATAAACTTAAACATAAAGCTAAGTCTTCAGTAGCCAGTCCGAGGGCAACCTGCTCGTGCCTCTGTGGATCTCCTCTTTCCCTGTTTCTCTGTAAAACAACAACAATTGATTGGGTGAGACAACTTGTCTCAGTGAGTTCTACCGAGACCCCTACTCGCACTCTCGGTTCAATTATAAAATCATTTTAATTCAATACGGCATCGGCTGCGCGAACGCTACCCCCGATGGACCGCATAAAACATTTTAACAGATTACCGCTGACGCGAACGAAGAACCCGGTAACCTGTTAGTTTAGTACGATACCGCTGACGCGAACGAAGAACCCGGTATCGCATAAAAACAATCACACAAAAACAGATTACCGCTGACGCGAACGAAGAACCCGGTAACCTGTTAGTTTAGTACGATACCGCTAACGCGAACGAAGAACCCGGTAAACGTACTACAAACAACATAACACCGCTGACGCGAACGCTGCAAGGCGGTGAACCCCCCTACCAATAGTACCTTCTCCTATTGGCATGGAGCCTAGGTAAAAGGATCATGACTGCCTCCCCCTAGTATGTTAAATAATGGGTCGTCACCCAACTCGATATACTTTATACGTATATCTACAATACTATGAACCCACGGTCCATCAAATCAAACAATCAATGAAACACTTTAATCCACATTTTATAAAATCCAAGTTCACACTCGCACTCTAGTTGACCACATTTCGACACAATTTTCAACTTCGAAAATATTTTATAAAACCCTTTTGAAACGTACTCAAAATCATGGCATAATAAGCCTAATATCATTATAGAAGGGTTAGGAAAGGATTAGGAAAGGATTGGAATCAAAACGGAATTATTTTGGACAACTTGAAAATTTTGGACAGAACTGGGCGCACGGGTCGTGCCCCTGGACGCACGGGTCGTGCGCCCCCTGTTAGACATATTTGCACACTGAACCCGAACCAGGCGCACGGGTCGTGTGCCCCGGACGCACGGGTCGTGTGCATTTGACAGCATTGCCAAAAATGCCCTGTTTCATGAAATTTTTCCTTCCGATCAATCCGAAACTCGCCCCGATCGATTCCTAACTCAAAAACAGATAATACCAGACAATATACCAGTCCAATCAACATCAAACAATCAAGCAATTCAATCAAAAACTCAGCGATTACGAATTTCATTAAAACGCAATATATTTCAAAATAACATTTTCGACTCAAAATCTTTCGAAAACAAATCACACAATTCATTTCAAAACGGAATAAACCTAAACGTGAGTAAAACTCACCCTTGAAGCGTGTGCCGACACCGAGACTTCAAAATCACCGAGACTTCGCCAAATCACCGAGTAGCCACACGAACGCTCCCCGCTCCGGCGACACCCAATCCGCTTCCAAAGCTTCCCACTCGATCACGAAACCGCTTTTGACCGAAATACCGATTTCCCGAAATTCTCCATGGGCACTATTCATCATCTTCTTCAATCTCAAACCACTATTCACCAAAAACCCCAATTTGATTTTCAACTCCAAATCACCCAATCGATCTTCAATACTTCGAGTAATCCACCTCGTGCTCGCTCCTAAACATCGCCCTTAGCTTTCCCTTGAGCTTGAACCACAAAACCTCTATTTTTTCCTCTCAAATCGAAAATGGTAAAATGGGAGAGAGAGGGTTGATGATGAAGATCTTGGTACCAAATCGAAGAGGAAGTAACGCTGAGCATTTTTCGTGTTGGAAGGAAGTCGTTTTGTTGAGCCGAACCCTTCCCTTTTTCTTCTTCTTCCTCCTCACCCTTTCTTTCTCTTTTCTCTCCTTTTCTCTCTTTTCTTCTCTGTATCTCTCTCTCGCTGTTTCCTTTCTTTTTTCTTCTTTCTTTCATTTCTTCACACACACACATATATATATTTATTAATATATACGCGGTAATGTGGTCCGATTACCATATTGATCTAAATCTCCAATTTCGATTCCGAAACTTGCTTGATCCATATTATCCGGTTAACGATCCGATAACGACCAATAATTAATTTTTGCACTCAATAAATTTACCAGTCAAGTACTAAATTAATTTAATTGGGTTAACACCCAAATAATTCCATTAATTATTTTGGGGATGTTACAATTACAGTAAATGTCATATCAATAAGATATTGACACCCAGAGAATGGGGTTTAAATCCAAATGGAGATAAGGCAATTAAAATTGCCGAAGGAAAAAATGTTTACTTCAATTACTGGGATTATATCCAAGCATTTACTTTGGCATTTTATTACCAAAATCCGAAGAATAAGCACTCATGGTTTTTTAGTGCTAACCCAGAAATTCTGGCCAAACCAATACCACAATGGTTTTTTAATTGGTGGAGAAAAATTGGTCCTTCAATAGAAGGTTTACCAGAAAATTTACTGGAATTATATAATTCATGGTGTGATCATAATCCTTTATTTTTGAAAAATGCTTCAAAATGATCACAGGACAAGGTCCTTGTTTTTTCTTTATTAAATTTCAAATTCCTTGGATCTGGAGATGGGCAATTACCATCACAAGGAACAATTATAATGATCCTACCCTTAGAAGACATTTCTTCTCAAAATGGTGGAACAATATTGACGACGAAGACCTCCATAAAATGGAAGTAAAAATTAAAGAAGCTATTGATGAAGACCAGAAGATTCCAAAAGATAAATTTGGTCAAGGTCTTGATATGGCCCATTTAAAGAATTATTACCAAAAGATTCATCCTAATGAATCTGAGGAAAAAATTATGACCAGAACTCTGGACCATATAAAAAATCAATTCTTCAAAACTTTTGAAGTTAATGAAGAAATTGCTTCCATGAAGACAAGTTCATCACATGGATCCATGGATTCAAACATTTTTGAATCTTTAGCTGGAGAATCCCAGCCAGAGCCTTCCCCAGAAGATTATTGGGACTCTCTAATAGAAGCCATGATCCAACAAAAGAATAAAGGAAAAGACAAAAATTAATTAATTAATTAATTAATTGGTGCTTCCTTGTGTCGGCAATCATCTTTTTCACAATTGGAAAAGGTGGAGAGAAATTCTTCCACGTGGAAAAAGTGGAGAGAAATTCTTCCACTAAGTAATAATACTTCTACTATTGTAGTTTTATTTTTAGCTTTGCTGTCATTTTTAGTGCGTCGATGGGGCCCCAAGTGTACCCGGCATTAATTATGATATTTTGTATTTTTCTACTTTTACTATTTTCTTTTTCTTTTACCGGTTGTAATAGTTAGCTTTTACTGGCTTAAATAGTAAGCCTTAAGTTTTCTATATAAGGCAATTGAGCCTCAGTTGTAACACACAACGCACTCAACTACTACTGAAATAAATTTCCCTTTTTATTCTCTCTCTTCCACGCCCTTCACTTTCCTTTCCTTCCTCTAAAGTTCTCTAAAGTCTTCCGTGCAAACTCCTCTGAAGTTTTCTACTAAGGTACTATTCTTTTATTAGTTTTAATTTGCATTTCTTTGTATCTACTACTCAAATAATGAGTAGCTAGATTATTGTTGTGGTAGACGAGGTGAATGGTATCAGAGCCATTCCCAGGGTGAAGTAATTATGAGTGCTTATTCTTCGGATTTTGGTAATAAAATGCCAAAGTAAATGCTTGGATATAATCCCAGTAATTGAAGTAAACAGCACTAAAAAACCATGAGTGCTTATTCTTCGGATTTTGGTAATAAAATGCCAAAGTAAATGCTTGGATATAATCCCAGTAATTGAAGTAAACATTTTTTCCTTCGGCAATTTTAATTGCCTTATCTCCATTTGGATTTAAACCCCATTCTCTGGGTGTCAATATCTTATTGATATGACTTTTACTGTAATTAATAAAATTATCAGGATTATTATTCTGATGATAATGAGTTATTGTTACTGATTCAGTAACTCGAAGTAAAACTTCTAAATGTGGGCTAGACTTACCATTAAGTCCAGGATATCCTCTAGCTTTTTTATTGGGAATTGGGTATCTAATCCATTTCAAAACCTTATTGAGAGGTTTATAATTAATAACTAATCTTGGAACACCTCGTTCCCTCTCAGCATTTTTATTTACATAAAACGCTGTGCAACTCCAAGAAGACTTGGATTTTCTAACTAACCTTTTTTCCAAAAGGGAATTAATTTCTTTTTTACAAAGATCAAGATATTCTTGATTCATTTGGGCTGGTCTAGCCTTTGTAGGAACTTTATTTTCGTTAAAATCATCAATATAGGGTAGAGAAACAATATGTTGTTTCCTACTCCAAAAAGCATTTGGTAAATCATTGCATACCTCAGAAACAAATTGTTGTTCAATCAACTTAATTTGTTTCTTAGCTTCATCTTTTTTAAGATGATCCTTAATATTGAAAATATCTATTTCTTCTTTAAGAAAATATATCTGTCTTTCTTTAATAGAAAGAATATCTTTAATCTCATTAAGAACCTTAGTATAAGGATCAGTAATAAAATTAAAAATAATTTCTTTATTGTCAATAACGGTAGTGATACCATCTTGATCAATATTTTTAATAGGCATAATATTATGCAAGAAAGGAGTACCTAAAATAATTCTACTAGTTAAATTTTTAACTAATATAAACTGAGTTGGCAAACAAATATTTTGATTACAAACATAGGTATTAGAAAGTTTATAATTGACTTCCAAACGACTTCCACCAGCATGCGTAAGAGCTTGAGTGGTTTTCTCAAAATATTTTGTAGGAATAATACCTTCCTGGATGCAATTAAGATCAGCACCACTTGGTCCTTCAATAGAAGTTTTACCAGAAAATTTACTGGAATTATATAATTCATGGTGTGATCATAATCCTTTATTTTTGAAAAATGCTTCAAATAGAATGTATCAATAATGATACTTCTCCAGGTTCGAATATTGACAACAATAGCTGTCAAAACAATAATTTGAATTATTGGAAATCCATTGTTGAAATAAATGGATTAAACGTTCTTAATGAAGAACAAGGAGAAGCTGAACGCCTTGGAGGATGAACAATCAAGGACTCAATTAAAAAAGGTTCTACCAATTGGTTCTGTCATAATTTTTTCCTCAGATTCATTAGGATGAATCTTTTGGTAATAATTCTTTAAATGGGCCATATCAAGACCTTGACCAAACTTATCTTTTGGAATCTTCTGGTCTTATCTCTTTTCAAATCATTAATAGAAACAGGAGTTTCTTTAATATCTGACTTGAAACTCATTAAGTGATGTGACAAATAGGGAGCCAAATTGAAACTTAAAAAAAACATAGTGGACCAAAATGAAAACAAATTGATGAAAACACAAAATCACCCCATCTCCATCCTCATCTCCCCCCACGAGCCACACTGGTGTGTGAAAAAGATGTGCAAGTATACACAGTCACAAACAAGTAGTATAAAAGATCGAACCCACAGGGATTGGATTAACTCTTGTAGTTTAAAAGTGTATAAATTAGTGTGAACTATACTACTCACAAATTGGGATGATGGTGATAAGTAAACAGAATGCAAATAAGTAATAAAATGTAGAGGAAATCAGTTGAGAATGATAGTTGAGATGTCTTCACTAAATAAATCACTTTTGAGAGTTTTGTGTGTTTATGTTGTGCAAAAGCATTGAGTGCAGCTGCATCAGTATGTTCCTTTCAGCTACTTTCTTCAGAGTTTCGTTACAAGCTTCCTATGTCTAGGCTTGCTAAATAAATTCACTCCTGACTTTAAAGTACCCACTGTATCACCCTAAGGACTATGTTATCCTATGTCTAAGACTTAACATGGTTTTAACAAAGTTTTCTTTATTACACAAGCTAACAAAGTTTTCATTAAAACACTCACCCTTATTAGTTCTTGATTTCTAGTTATAAACCATGTATGTGAATATAACTCTACTTATTCTAAGCGATCAACCTTAAAATAAGATGGATGTAGTATAACACAAGAACCAAAATGCATGACACACTTAAAAGAACAATAACTTACTCAAAAGCTCATTATAAAGTTAGAACATCTCAACCAAAGAGGTTTAGCTCATAATATGCATTGCAAGACAAAAATAGATGAAATGAAACATGTTATAATGGAAAGTACAAGAGATGCCAATAGGGTAGAGATTACACCGATTGAAGAACTCTTGCATAAGTTTGCCCAGCAGTGCAGATGCACTGATTTCCTGCACCTAACTAACTTGATGAAGAAGTGAATGGGGAAGTCATCAATTCCTTCCTTACATTCTTACAAACTAACTACTAACTTAAAACTATGAAAAGAAATAAAATACAAGAAAAGGAAAGGATTATGGATTATAATGGAATGTATATGGATGTGTTTCAAGTGAGAAGTGGAAGCCTTTATATAGCCTTGGAGGTTTCCTTCAAGTGAGGTTTTGCTTGGAGATCAAGTTAACCTAATGAAGTTTAACAATGGTTACTTTTCAGAACTTTGATGAAGGGGATTGAGTCCAACACTCAACCTCAAAGAGAGGTCCAATCATGGAAAGCCATGTGTCCCTTATGAATGACCCTTCATGATGGTCTTCTATTGTAGGCGCCTCCTTTTGCATGTTGGCATGTGCCTCCATGTGACTTGTGACTAAGCATGATGCCATTGAGGTGTTTATGCATTGGTATGGCTTGAGGTACTTCCAATGTTGGGTAATCTGTCTTTAGTGCAGGATGGTGCAGGTGCACCTTAGTGCAATTGCCCTGTTGTAAATGTATTTAGTGCATATGCACTGTTGTTAATGCTTTTAGTGCAGATGCACTGTTGTTTTCCTGGTGCAGGTGCATCAACTGCAGGTGCACTGAACAAACACATCAAACATACCAATATATATACAAAGTGCTAAATTATGAATGACATTCATCTTGAAACCATAAATGTTGTTATTTTATTCATACTACTATATTTAACACATATTACATTTGATTTCAAGCAATTAGTTATGTTTAGATGCATAAATAACTCTATATAAAATAGAGTTATCACACACCACCACCTCCGGCAAGCCACACCACCACAACCTCCGGCAAGCCACACCACCACAACCTCCGGCAAGCCGCCACCACCACCACCACCACAACCACAAATCAATCACTTTTCAACTCTTCGTTCATGAGACAAACTTAATCATCTCTTCAAAACCCAAAACCCCCCAATTTCTCAAACTTAATCATCTCTTCGAAACCCTAAACTTAACCCCCAATTTCTTGACAGCGACTGAAGTTTCAAACATTCAATTATTTAATTATTTATTTATTAATTCAATTGGATAATTATATGGTTCAAGAAAATTCTAATTTCATGATCATTGCATCGAATATGCTTGCATTACATTCGCAGTTTCCCTATTCTCAAACGGAAGATGGTGGACCCAAATTTAATCTGCTCATAGACAGATCTGGAAAAATTGGGGGTTGAAGAGTTTTGGGTTTTGGGGTTAAGTTAGGGTTTAAGTTTGAGAAATTGGGGGTTTTGGGGTTTGGGTTTTGAAGAGATGATTAAGTCTGCCTCATGATCGAAGGTTTGATTAAGAGATGATTAAGTTCGCCGGAGGTAGTGGTGGCTCGCCGGAGGTGGTGGTTGCTCACCGGAGAAGATGAAGATGGAGATGGGGGTGATTTTGTCGTTTTGTCGATTTGTTTTCGTTTTGGTCCCCTATGTTGTTTTGAAGTTTCAATTTGGTCCCCTTTTTGCCACATCACTTAACGAGTGTTAAGTCAACCCTGGCACTTAAGATGCCACGTCAACAATTAACTACCAGTGTGGCGTCTGTTAAGTTAATGGATGAAAAATACAAAAAAAAAAGGACCAAAACGACGCAGAAATGGAAGATGATGGACCAAAACGGGAAAAAAAAAGATAAAAGACCAAAATGATACCAAAGTCAAAGATAAAGGACCAAAGGTGTTGTTTAGCCGTCTCAACCTTTTTATAAAAACAGATGTTTTTGATCTGTTTGTAGAGATTATAAAGCACCTACTTTTATTTTTAAAAAAGGTAGGGACTAAAAACACCACCAACAAGGATTGGTCCGAGTGGTAACTGGACTCGAATCTCACCCCAAAGTCTCAAGTTCGAATCTTCATTAGAAACTACGCACCAATGACATTGTAACAAAAAAAACACATTTTTATATTAAAAAAAAACACATTTTTTTTAGAAAAAATAGAGAGTAAATATGGTCACAAATTTTATAGGGACCTTTAAAATGATTTTTTTTGCCAAAGGACTATTAAAATGATAAAAAGCAAATTAACACTAAAATTACATGAAGTTAAACTACGCAAGTAAATTTTGGCGTAGTGCCTATGATAACACTTTTCCAAAAGCGCTGTAATAGATTATGCCTATGAAAGCGCTTTTGTAATCAAGCGCTGTTATAGATATCCTTCTAAAAATCGCAACATGCACGTAGGTACTATGATAGCGCTTTGTTTTCCTAGCACTTTAAAATATAAACCCCAATGACAGCGCTTCCTAACACAAGCGCTGTAAAAACCATATGCGTAAGTTTTAATAACACTATCTTCTAATAAACGCTGTTAAAGGCCCGCTATTCAAATCCAATTTTGGCGTAGTGAATGCTACAATTATTCTTCTCTAAACCACACCCAAACATTGAAAGAAAAGGTCTACCAAAATAAGTAAAATAACAGTAACTATAAATATAAGAGCAAGAGTATATATAATAGTATATATATAAAAAAAGAGAGCGTGTTTATATCGGTTCCTATTGTAATACAGATTAGCTAGTTAAAAGAGTATATAAAAGTGAATGTAAGATGTAGCAACCGAAAAATCCGGGTGAGGATTCCTCGAAGGTTCAAAAAATGAAGTCGTCACCTAAGTTTAGTTTAAGGGCAAACATTGGAAAATCCCTTTTGGAATGGATAAGGGTCTTTGCCTATGAAAGCGCTTTTGTAATCAAGCGCTGTTATAGATATCCTTCTAAAAACCGCAACATGCACGTAGGTACTATGATAGCGCTTTGTTTTCCTAGCACTTTAAAATATAAACCCCAATGACAGCGCTTCCTAACACAAGCGCTGTAAAAACCATATGCGTAAGTTTTAATAGCACTATCTTCTAATAAACGCTGTTAAAGGCCCGCTATTCAAATCCAATTTTGGCGTAGTGAATGCTACAATTATTCTTCTCTAAACCACACCCAAACATTGAAATAAAAGGTCTACCAAAATAAGTAAAATAACAGTAACTATAAATATAAGAGCAAGAGTATATATAATAGTATATATATAAAAAAAGAGAGCGTATTTATATCGGTTCCTATTGTAATACGGATTAGCTAGTTAAAAGAGTATATAAAAGTGAATGTAAGGTGTAGCAACCGAAAAATCCGGGTGAGGATTCCTCGAAGGTTCAAAAAATGAAGCCGCCACCTAAGTTTAGTTTAAGGGCAAACATTGGAAAATCCCTTTTGGAATGGATAAGGGTCTTTGAGACCAGATAAGGGTTCGGGAGTCGGTTATGCGTGGGGAAGGTATTAGCACCCCACGACATCCTTCCTAAGGAAGGTTACCTGCTAATTAGTTGTAGGAAAAAAATGTTAATTTTGAAAATGTTAATTTTTACCCTTTTATTTAAAGAAAAAGACTTAATAAAAATTTTAGTTTTTTGTGCTTGACAGGAGTGGGCCCCTGCTCCTACGTATCTCCAGGTGCGATGGAGAAATCAAAGCTACGTAATTCTTGGTAGAAAAGGTTTGTTGGTTGGTGTTTTTTAATATAGGGGTTTTAGGATTGTGTGATCTGTGTTGAAGGACCATTGGGGGTCTGAAGGAGCGCTGGGGCTCTGAAGGACCACAGTTCACTTATCCTAAAACGATGATTAACCCGGCCGTACGACCGACTTAATCCCCTACTTTGAAAATAAGATTTTTTGATTTTTGAAATGAAAGAGATGTGTTTGTATTTTTTTTAATTTGGAAATTATTTATTTTAAATAGGGATTTTAGGGCCTGATCCGTAACGGTTCATTAGTGGCCTAAAAAGCAGACTAACCCGACTGTACAGTCGACTTATTCCCCTATTTATATTTTGAAAATGAAATATTCATCTATTTATTTTTATATGTTTTTGTAAAAAATGAATTAAGAAAGAAAGGTAATAGAAATTGTTTATTTGTGCGCTTGACAGGGGCGTGACCCTGCTCCTACGTATCTCTTGGTAGAGAATCAAAGGCTACGTAGTTCTAGGGTTAGAAAAATCTTTGTGTGTTTATATTTTTTATTTATTTTTGAAATTGGGAGAGGTATTCGTAGCGACCAAACAAGTAAAACTCAAAGTGGCCGTCACTCGTAACTCATTTGAAAACTAATGCTGTTATTAACGGTCAAACAAGCTAAGCTCAGAGTGGCCATTAGTAACAAACTATTTTTTGTGGATAACGTTCATTTGTTATTTGGAAAAAAAAATAGGTTTTTGTGGGAAAAAAGTGCTTATTTATGGAAAAAAAGTTTTAAAGAAGAGAAACAGGGGGTGCAGAAGTAAAATAGTGTGTGCATTTAGAAACAGGGGGTTGTATGAGTAAAAAGAAATGGTTCATTTAGCAGCAGCCCAGCCCACTATAAGGCTTGCTAACCCACGAAATTGTGGGCTTTCCTAGGGGTTGCTGTGACTAAAAGGAGGGGCGTAAGAAGTGATCAGATAAAAAAACCTAGACTATATAAGCAAATAAAAAAGCGGAACCCTAATTTCTACTCTCACTCACTCAGCGCCGTTGGTCCCAAAATGCCAAACCCTCATTTTTTCTCTCTCCCTTCTCCTGCGCCGCGTCTTCTCCTCTAACCCTAATCTCTCTTTTCTCCCTCACAGCGCCGTTCGCCCTCCCCCTCTCAAACCTAAACCAGATTTCGTCTTCTTTCTCTCTTCCTCACCGATCCCCACCTTCTCCCTCACCGCCTCTCTAGGCTCTCATCTCCGCTCACCGATCCTCACCTTCTCCCTCACCACCTCTCTCTCACCGATCCTCACCGACCCAAGCCTTCGCCTTCCACCCCTAGCCGCGCCGTCCCACACGAATCTCTCTCCATCCTTGATTTCGTCTTCTCCTACACTCACCAGCCACCGATAACCTCTACCCCTATTCCCTACAGCTTCGCACGTTAAAATGGAGAGTGAGAGGGGGAGGCTTTCAGCGAGAGAGAAAGGCTTTCGTGAGAGATAGGGGGAGAACGAAGAGAAAAAGGGGGAACGCCGTTTATCGGCCATTCTTTGGCCGGCTATGGCGACAGTGCGATGGTTACCCGGTGATGTGGTGGTTTGGGGGTTGCACGGTGGTGGTTGATGGTGCGTGGAGGGTTTGGCCGTAGTGGTGTGGTTCGGTTCTTGGTCGTGGTAGGTCACGGTGGCGGTTGAAGGTGGTCATGGTGGCGGTATGGTTAGTGCCGTTTGGGGGTTGCACGGGTGGTTTTGGTTGGCTACGGTGAGGGTGGTTGTGGTTTGTGGATGTGGTGGCGGAAATGGGTGGTTTTGGTTGCTGTGAGGAAGGAGAAGGTACAGTGGTGGCTATGGCGTCTTTGGTTGTGATTACGACAAAGCTTGCGGCTGACGGCCACTGTCTACGGTGGCCAGAGTTTGGAAAGGTAAATTTCAACTACCCCTCCTGCTTCAGCTTCTGGATTTTGATGCTTAGGGTTTCAATCTTGAAACCTTAATTTAGCTCTGAACCCTTTTTCATTTCGCATTTCTGTGTGTGTATTTTTGTTTATTTCGGCCACTGTCTGTGCGTATTTCTAGTGACTCTGTATTTTTTGTGAGTATTTTCTTCACTGCCCCCCCTCTTTTACGCTTCAGCCGCTGCCCTGTTACCTCAGAAACTTTGTGTTTTGATGATTAGGTTTCTGTGTGAAAACCTAATGGGTTTGTTATTTTTCTGAATTGTGGTCTGTGTTCCTTCTTGTGTCTCTGTGAATTCTGTGTATTCTTGGGTCAATCTTTGTCCACTGTGGGCTGTCTGTGTGTATTTTTTCTGTATCTCAGTGACTGTGTTTGAGGTATTTTTGTGTCTATTTGCCGGGCAATTTCGTTGATTGCCCCCCCTTGATTGTGCTACTGTTTGGTATTTATAGTGCTGCTGTGGTGTAGGGCTGAGGAGGATTTAGGGTAAAAGGACAGCATCAAAATTCAAAGGAAAAAAATGACAGTCAATAATTAGGGCAGAAAAAAGGACAGCAATTGGGGAGGAATCAAAAGGACAACAGTTGGAGCAAATTTAGGGTGCCAAGGGCAGCCAAAGGAAGGACAATGGGGAAGAAAAAGGGATCAAAAGGACAGCCCTAGGGCAAGCAGCCAGCATGCTGCGCCCCTCTCCTTTTGATTTTACATTTTTTGGTTTTTTTGTATTTTTGTATTATTTTTATTTACCCTAATCTGGTTTTTTGGATTATTGGTTTTTGTACCTTTTTTTTGAGTTTTGGACAATTTTGTAACATAAATGGGCAGCAACCCTTTATGGTTTTTTGATTCAATTAGAGAATGGTGAAAAGAATGAATTGGGCCCAACCTAAACAAAAAGACTAAACAAACCCAATCACACAAACGCAAGTTGCATAAGCATGCCCAATTACGCAAGTATAGGCCCAACTAAATAAATTACTAGACTTCGGCCCAAATAAGAGGTGCAGACCCAATTAAACCAAAAAGACTAGTGGCAAATTAGACGAACAAATTAAATGAGTAGCAAAAAGGTAAACAAAGGAAGCGGACAAAATTAGGGTATAACATAAGGAAAATAAAGAAAATGATCTTTTTTTTCTTTTAAGGGAAGTAGATGAAGTCCCAAAAGTAGTTCACGTGACTACATTTTGGTCTGAAGCTAGTTTAACCAAAAAAGGTGAAGTAGGAAATAAGTACAAAAAGAGAAAAAAAAACATTAGAACTATTAGAATAGAGTAAAAGCAATATAAATAAAAGCTGCACGTGGTACTGTTAGTGATGATGTTAGCAGAAGAAAAATAGAAGATCAGTGTACAGATAATTTAATAGACAGTAATATAAAGAAATGAAAGACAATAAGTTAGAGTTAGCATTGTTTATTTTTAGCTAGTTTTAGTACTGTCCACATTAAGTCATTCCAACAATCTTCTTTCTGAAAGTGATATTGTTCTTTCTTCTTTTGTTTGTTTGTCCATAACTGGTTGTGTGGTCCTTTTCTTTCCTATCCTTTTAATTTGTCCCTTTTTGTTAGCAACATCATGTAAAACCTTTTATACATGCCCAGCCAAAGACTAAAAGCACATATGTACAAAGTATTGCAAGTACAGAGTTTGTTTTCACATGGTGGTGTTGTTTTCAACTTAAAAGAGTAAAGAAAAATTAACAGTTATTCCTAGTCTAATGGGTAGAAACTTATAAAAGTAAGAAAAAGAAGAAAATGGAAATCTACGGATAACAAGAGAGTAAAGTAAAAGATGAAGAAAAGAGGGAATACAGAGGGTTTTTTTTTATCAAACCTTGTGAAGTTGTTTTCAGGAGTGTGTGTGTGAAAGTACAATAGTGAGTTTCTATTATAGAAGGGGAGAAAATCATCAAGCAAAGGGGTACCACACACGTACTTATCTCTTCTTTGTTTATACTTTCACTCAACCACATATTCTCCCTTCCTTTGTCATCACTTATATTTTTTTGTTATATTTTACTAATAAAAGACATATTTTCAGGTAAAAAATATTCTGCAGATATCATTTCGATCTTTATATTTTATAGAACTCAATGATCTAAATTTCAAAATTTTATGATAAGTTTGGAATTTTTAGTGCAGTACAAATTTATGCTGACAAATACTTTTTAGCTATAATTTGATACAATTTTAAGCTCAAAATTGTTTTGATAACCTCCTATAATATTTTTCTCTAGTTCTACGAAAAAATTATTTTTCTTAAAAACACTCTCTAGATACTAAATTAATTATTATTTCACATAAGGTAAATACAAAATTATAATACAAAATTATTTCACTCTCTTGAAGCCATAAGTCAGTTTTCTCTGGTTCTGTTTCTCCATGAAATTGGGGAGGATCGTGACGTCTAAAGTCAACCAAACCTTTAGACTCAGCAGCTTGCTCTTCCCTCTGTTGTTTGCGAATATCTCTTTGATTCTTCGCAGCAGTTTGTTGTGCAATGGATGTAGCCATGTCTGTCATAACTTGAATAGCTCTATCCATGTTATTCCCAGTATTGTCGTTTCTACCTGCAGTGTTCTCAATATCTATTTGTTCATTTCTATGAGCCATTGAATTCCTATAAGGCAATACTAGTCAGAACCTAATAAGAAAAACATACAACCCTACAACCCAAAATTTACCCGAAAGACTCAACCATGCAACCCAAAACATATAAGAAAAAAAAATATTCCAAATAAATCAGAGTTCACAAAACAAAAACACAGCAAACCTACAACCCAAAATTTACCCGAAAGACTCAACCATGCTCTGATACCACTATTGTAACACCCCCTTTTTACTATTTTTGAGAGTATTACACTACACTTAAATAATTCCATCTTTAATTTATATGGAACTCCTTCGATTACTTTGAATATTATTTTAGGGTATTTCCTGAATTCCATTTAAGATGAGGTTTAAGTTCTCTATGGAAATAAAATTATGGTCTCATAATCCATAATCAACTTGACAAATTAGTCCTCAAAATCAATAGAACAACTTGGTGAGATTATACCTTTATCTTATCAATATTCTCCTAAGTTATGTCAATAAGTAAAATAGACGACCAATATTTCACTTACATAAATATCATAATTTCTAACAATGTAGAGAATCTAATGATATAGATTACAAAACATCAAACAAACGGAGTGCAACTAAATACCTTACAAAGGATTCTAAATTGAACAAGTACTACATAGATTAAAACACATTAAAGTTAGTCAGCATAAGACATTACGCCATCAGCGGATCACTAAAACAAACACCAGGAAAGTTACTAGAGATGGCCATTAGGAAGATTCCCATTGACCCGACTACTACTAGAATCCTCAGATGGGTTCTCCTCAGGTTCATCACGTCTGATAGGGCCTGCTTCTCCCATTCCAACATCATCACGGTGAACATTCGGACGATTAGCACGTCGAAAACGAAGTCTCGGACCCCTAGGCCTAGCCGGACTTGGAGCCGCTACAGCTTCAGTCAGTCGTGCCACATTCATCATCCTATGCAGTGGAAGTTTGATCTCCAGGGTAATATTACTAGTAACTATACTCATAGGTACTCCAGTAATTCCATCAGTTGTCTTCACCAGCCCTGTGTATTTTAGGATTTGGGTTGTTCCTTAAGTTCCCAAACCGCTTCGTGCTCATCCTCAAGGAACTCAATCCTGCAGTATCCAGAATGATTCAACCGACCTCTCGTCCACATCTGAAATGTAAGGGGTGAAATACTCGTACACAAGTTTTCAACGCGATGATTACACAAGTTACACATAATATATACAATCACATGCAATAATTTAATAAATAATATACAAGCATAATTTGTTTAAGTGATTCATATTTAAAAAAAATTGATGAAATCATTCGCACATAATCACATGGTCCTACAAAATATAAATAATACAATAGAATAATCAATCAAGAATTGTTAGTCAAATAAATTAAATATCCCGTACTTCCTGCAATCTATCGAAAGGTTAATCTGCTAACTAAAATAGTGATCTATTTAACCTACTCCAAGGAGATCTCCCTATCATATTGAGCGTAAGGCCGTTTCAACTGCCATAACATGATTGTTTGCAATCCATTTTGGCCCGAGCGCTGCACCTCATTATAGATAGTCTTGTACAGTCAAGCTCACCGTGTCGGGTAGTACGATTTCCTCCAGCCAGAGATGCTACAACTCACCATTGGTAGGAGTTCGAAACACAAGTGCTCCCAGAAAGTTTGTAGTCGACCCAACTGAACCCATCCTTAGTCTTATATATTTGATAGTACTATAAGAAACATCCTGTATTAGCTCTTAGTAAAATCATCAGTCTTACTCATCTAATCCATAATCAACTTGACAAATTAGTCCTCAAAATCCATAGAACAACTTGGTGAGATTATACCTTTAGCTTATCAATATTCTCCTAAGTTACGTCAATAAGTAAAATAGACGACAAATGTTTCACTTACATAAATATCATAATTTCTGACAATGTAGAGAATCTAATGATATACTTAAATACAAAACTCATTACTAATTCAAGTCATAGCACTTTTGCAAACAAAATCACCAAGCACACAATCATCTAAGGATAACTAGATAATATATATATATATATATATATATATATATATATATATATATATATATATTTATATACAAGCATCACATAATTTGTGCCCATCAACTTATTATTAGTATTTCCCCTTACCTTGAAATTTTTCCAAATTAGTTTGCTGATCACCACTTGCATGCTTCAAATTCTACAATACCTACTCATCAAAACAATTTAGATTTTAATTTACTATAATCATAACTACAAAATTTTATAATTAAAGTTTCTTACTAAAGTCCTAAAATGGTATTAATACTTGTGTTTTTTTTTCTTTTTTTTCCAAAATGTAAAGAAACATTTGTTTTGAAAAAAACATCCTTAGATAGACACACTTGCTGTTTATAATTTGCATTTAAGTGTCATTGAAATTATATAACAAGTAAAAAAATGGAATTAATTCCTAAGTGTGCACAAGGACATGTATATCCTAAAATGAAACTCCAAGTACTTAATATAATTTTAGCACCCCCTTACTCAAGTACTCAAATAGCCATTTCATCTTAGTTTAGAATAATGCTACAATTATTCTTCTCGAAACCACACCCAAACATTGAAATAAAAGGTCTACTAAAGTAAGTAAAATAACAGTAAATATAAATATAAGAGCAAGAGTATATATAATAGTATATATATATATATATATATATATATATATATATATATATAAGTTCCCGTTCTAATACAGATTAGCTAGTTAAAAGAGTATATAAAAGTGAATGTAAGGAAAATAAAGAAAATGATCATTTTTTTTCTTTTAACGGAAGTAGATGAAGTCCCAAAATTAGTTCACGTGACCACCTTTTGGTCTGAAGCTAGTTTAACCAAAAAGGTGAAGTAGGAAATAAGTACAAAAAGAGAAAAAAAAACATTAGAACTATTAGAATAGACTAAAACAATAAAAATATAAGCTGCACATGTTACTGTGAGTGATGATGTTAGCAGAAGAAAAATAGAAGATCAGTGTACCGATAATATAATAGACAGTAATATCAAGAAATGAAAGACAATAAGTTAGAGTTAGCACTGTTTGTTTTTAGCTAGTTTTAGTACTGTCTAGATTAAGTCATTCCAGCAATTTTCTTTCTGAAAGTGATATTGTTCTTTCTTCTTTTGTTTGTTTGTCCATAACTGGTTGTGTGGCCCTTGTCTTTCCTATCCTTTTAACTTGTCCCTTTTTGTTAGCAACATCAAGTAAAACCTTTTATACATGCAAGTACAGATTTTGTTTTCACATGGTGGTGTTATTTTCAACTTAAAAGAGTAAAGAAAAATTAACAGTTTCTTTTCTATTCCAAGTCTAAAGGGTAGAAACTTATAAAAGTAAGAAAAATAAGAAAAGGAAAATCTACGGATAATAAGAGAGTAAAGTAAAGTAAAAGATGAAGAAAAGAGGGAATAGAGAGAGGTTTTTTTTATCTAACCTTGTGAAGTTGTTTTCAGGAGTGTGTGTGTGTGCGTGTGTGTGTGTGAAAGTAAAATAGTGAGTTTCTATATATAGAATGGGAGAAAGTCATCAAGCAAAGGGGGACGACACACGTACTTATCTCTTCTCTGTTTATACTTTCACTCGACCACATATTCTCGCTTTCCTTTGTTATCACTTATTCTTTTTGTTATACAGGTAATAATAAAAGACATATTTTCAGGTAAAAATTATTCTGCAGATATCATTTCGATCTTTATATTTTATAGAACTCAATTATCTAAATTTCAAAATTTCCTGATAAGTTTGGACTTTTTAGTGCAGTACAAATTTACACTGACAGATACTTTTTAGCTATAATTTGATAAAGTTTTAAGCTCAAAATTGTTTTGATAACCTGCTATAATACTTCTCTCTAGTTCTACAAAAAAATTTATTTTTCTTAGAAACACTCTTTAGATACTAAATTAATTATTATTTCACATAAGGTAAATACAAAATTATAATACACACCAACAAAGTAAAAATTCAGGGCGTTACAAAAATAAAGTCCAAAATTCATTTATATGTGTTGATATTTTTGTTAGGTTTCCAACGCATCCAAGAATACCTAAATCGGAGTTCCGGATCAAAAGTTATGAACAAAACAAGTTGAAAGGCTGCAGAAAATTTGCTGTCAAACCGAAACCAACACGGGTGCCCGTGGTGGACACCACGGACAGTATGCAGAAAACCTGTTTTTGTGTTCTAATCTCCATTCCAATTGCTCATAACCTAGCCTAACCATTATACAATCACTTCAAACATCACAAAACATGCAATTACAACTCAAACAAGAACCATTACTACTTTCATTCTCATGGAATTCCACACAAATATTATACAATTCCAAACACAATCAAGCATCAACATTACAATCCAATGTCACCCAAGTTGGTATTCCAACTCAAGGAAATCCTAACAAACACACAAACTATTGAATTTCTAACATTTATATTGTATTATTGCAGGGAGGTGCCAGAAACAGGGTGGGTGGTGTAAACAACAATTTTCAAGCCCAGAATCAGAGCCCAATCCAACTTGACTAGACTGGATACAAACAGAAAAATGCGGAACCCAGGAACCCGAACACTGTTCAAACGCGCGGATCCTACACGGGTATGGGTCCAACCATAACTAGAGAATAAAAACCCAAAATTAGGTTTTCTGCGTCACTTTTGCAAATCTTTTCTCTCTCTTCTTCGTTCGTTTCTTTCTTTTCTCTCTGAGCTCTCTCTACACCCTCTGCTAGGGTTTCTCTTCTTCTTCAAATTTTTCACAGATTGAAGCAAGATTATGCTTCAATCTTTCAATAGAAGTGACTATACGTGACTGTGAGCAAAAACCCCTTTGTTTTTCTCACGAAATTGAGAGTCTCCAGAAACGCTAATTTCGTTACTCTGAGTTTATGGAGTTCTTTCTTCTGGGTTTTCAATCGGACAACAGTATGAAGGTAATGAGCTAACTTTCTTTCTGAAATTTTACTCTTCTTACTTTCTTTCACTTAAACCCTAACTTGGTTCTTGTTTATGTTTATATGAAAACTTGCAAGACGTATTGAGGACGAAACCTTAGAGAAACAACCACGAGACAGGTAATAATCACTTTCACAGTGATTTTAATATGTTTGTTCTGTAACTTCAAAACCCTAACTTGATTTTGAATGTTCGCATGTACACTTGTGATTGTTCTTGATGATCAATCACCAATTCACTACAAGCCTTCGAACAAGCCTGCAAAAAGGTATAACTCTCCTCCCTTACTCTTACTCTTCTTTAACTTTCTATTTCAGTCGCAAATAGATTCCTAACCCTTGTCTTCTCTCTTATTTGCGAGATCTTCAACACCTTTGAAGGAAATGCACAAACACGAAGACTTAAAGGAATTCTGGAAAGATTAAAAGGAGAATACTCAAGGAAGAAGATAACAGAAATGTAAAGCTGTAAAAACTATAATTTTTACTACTTTTTCTCTATATTGAAGTGTATGTACAATGTAATATATATATATATATATATATATATATATATATATACAGTAGCAAACCCTTCTGTGGGTTGTTAGGGAGTTAGTTACGAAGTGTAACTAACTAACTAACAGATTTTAAAACTGTAAGTTTAAACTGTTAAGACTGCTTGGGCAACGGCTATCTGTTTGTTTTATATAGCCGTTACCAATGCTTGACGATATTTTAGGTTTTTTTATTAAAAACCAATACAAACAGGGCTGAGTATCAATTGATACTCAAACCCTAAACGAAAATTTGGAGAGAGGAAAGGAAGTACTCACTTGTTCAAAGTAGATTTCAAAGAGTGACCAACAATGTGAGTTTTAGGACAACTACTCACACTACAAAAAAGCAGCGTATTAGCGACGGATTTTTCCCTCGCTAATGCCTGTTTTTCCCTCGCTATTGACTGTTAGCGACGGACCAACTCCGTCGCTAAACCACTCGTCGCTAATGGCTAGCGAGGGAATAAAACCCGTCGCTAAAAACATTGTGCCACTGACTGTTGCAGTTGATTTGACACTGACACTTACCAAAGTTAGCGACGGATTTCTGTCGCTAAAATCCGTCGCTAACCTCATTTTTTTATTTAAAAAAAAGCTATTCTCAGATAGAGAGAGGGACAGATTAGGGATTGGGGAGATAAGGGAAGAAAAAAAATGGTGTGGTGGTGGTGTTGAAGGGAGAAGATAATGGTGGTGATAAGAAAAAATGAAAGAGGAAGAGGAAAATGGAGAAGGAAAAGAAATGAAAGAGGATGGTGTGGTGGTGGTGGTGTGGTGTGGTGTGGTGTTGAAGGGAGAAGATGATGATGGGGGGGGGGGTAAGAAGAAATGAAAGAGGAATGGGAAGAAATGAAAGAGGAAGGGGAAGAAATGAAAGTGGATGGTGTGGAGGTGGTGGTGTGGTGTTGAAGGGAGAAGATGATGGTGGTGCTGGTAAGAAGAAATAAAAGAGGAAGAGGAAGAAATGAAAGAGGAAAGAAAAGATTCGGGTTTATAAAAAAAAATTAACAATTAGCGACAGATTTAGCGACGGAGTTCCCTCGCTAACTCTGGTCACGTGTCAAATAAGTTGCAACGGCCAGCGGCACAATTTTCCAAAGATTAGCGACGGTTTTAGCGACGGATTTCCCTCGCTAACTCTGGTCACGTGTCAAATCAACTGCAACGGGCAGTGGCACAATTTTCCAAAGATTAGCGACGGATTTAGCGACAGATTTCCCTCGCTAATTCAATTTTTTTTTCAATTTTTGCGCCATGTTAAATCCGTCGCTAATTTAGCCAATTTCTGTCGCTAAATACCTTGTTTTCAATCCGTCGCTAATTTTGTGCATTCCCGTCGCTAATTTTGATTTTAGCGACGGACTTCCAATCCGTTACTGTCCGTCGCTAATCCATGTTTTTTTTGTAGTGTCAAGCTCCTAAGCACTCAAACTAGCACCCCAAAGCTCAAATTTCACTCTCCACTCCTTCAAAGCACTAAGATGACTTTCTATTCAAATTCTTGAACAGCTAAAACCACATGCAAGCACCCAATTCAGGTTCCCAGCTTCCACATTCTGACATGCAAATCGAATGGAAGGATAATGAGGGTTTGATGGGGAAATTTTTGGTTTGTGAAATTTAAATGTCAATGGATTTCGAAAATGTGATGGGAAAGGAATTGAGATATGGGATACAATGTTGTTGAATTTGAGATGGTTCAATGAAGGAAGTCAAATGAGCAAACAAGTTCCACCGTTGTTGTGTTTCTCCCCTTTCTCGAGTTCCTCTCTCTCTCTCTCTCTCTCTCTCTCTCTCTCTCTCTCTCTCTCTCTCTCTCTCTCTCTCTCTCTCTCTCTCTCTCTCTCTCTCTCTCTCTCTCTCTCTCTCTCTCTCTCTCTCTCTCTCTCTCTCTCAGTTTGGTTTTTGAAACAAAATCTGAAATGAGAGTGTGTGCCTGTCTTTTGCCTTCGGCTCATTCTCTATTTATAGGGTGAGTTAATGAAGGGTAGAAGGGTCTTTTGATGGCTGGATTAAAACAACTAAATGTGGGTTAGCACTCTAATGGGATTTAAAACTCTCTCTCCACTATTCTCCCCTTTAACTTATGCAAATAAATGAATAAATACCACAATAAATCACACAACAATTTCAATTCAACAAGTAAAGCAAGAATTAAATCATGTAACAATCAAAGTAAATAAAAATGTACTTTGGGTGTTACATCACACCCCACCTTGAAAATTTTTAACAATCAAACACCATAGTTTCCCTTTCAAGCATTCAAGGAACTCGGAGATGGAGGGGTGAGGGTCTCACCCCAACTTGAAAAAAATTTCTATATCAAAGGAAAAAGGTTCGCATGAGTGAATACTTATACCATATAGGCTAGTTCCCATATTAGCCATTCATCATATTTAATCATCACGTGATAATACGCATCCGGTTGAATAAGATCATACAATATATTACAAAGGTTTACAGAATGAAAAAGTAAAAACCAAAATAAAGTAGAAAACAAAATGTGAAGAAAAATTTATTGAGAAATAAGAATGAATACCCCTCATTATATAGGAGATTAATTGTAATTATGCATTGTTGATTTAAATCTATTTATACTCAACCAATAATTACAATTCTTTGTATGAGCAATTCATATTTCTTTTTAATGACATGACAATTCATAATTGGTCCATAACGTAAAATATTTTTATCTCGACAGTGCATTCAAATTATATCAATTTTAAGGATCGTCCTAAACAATTTGGAGGCCCTGTTCATCAAACCTTAAAAATTTGGCCCTTAATTATACTTTTATCATATATTACTTTTTTTCATGAACTATATACTAATTTTTTCATGAATCATATCTAAAGTTTTTTCGAACGCTAAAGTACCTCAAAATACAGTTTAACGACGCACTTTACGTATTTTGTCACGAAATTATTATTTTTATTTCACCAAACCGGTTATTGAGGAAGGAACTTTGCGTATTTGAGCACTTAAAATTTTTTATGAACTCTAAAGTACCCTCAAAACACACGTTCATCATCACACTTTACATATTTTGTCACGATTTTTTTTACCAAGCCGGTAATTGGGGAAGGAACTTTGCTATTTGAACGCTTAAATTTTTTCTGATACGTAAAGTACCACAAAATACACTGCCCAGCATCACATTTTGCATATTTTGTCGCCAAATTAATTTTTTTTCACCAAATCAGTTATTGAGGAACAAATTTCGCTTTGAACATCTAATTTTTTTTTGTAATCTAAAACAATCTTTTAAGGACCCAAAAAATTTGAATTAGGCGGAGGCCATATACGATAATTATGGCACACGCAAGACTGCACACGTTAATAACAGGACAAAATCATACACTACAAAAAAAACAGTGTTTAGCGACGGATTTTAGCGACGGATATGTGGTCCGTCGCTAAAATCAAAATTAGCGACGGAAATGCACAAAATTAGCGACGGATTGAGAACAAGGTATTTAGCGACGGAAATTGGCTAAATTAGCGACGGATTTAACATGGCGCGAAAATTGAAAAAAAATTTTGAATTAGCGACGGAAATCCGTCGCTAAATCCGTCGCTAATGTTTGGAAAATTGTGCCACTGACCGTTGCAGTTGATTTGACACGTGACAGACATTAGCGAGGGAAATCCGTCGCTAAATCCGTCGCTAACGGGTAATTTTTTTTTATAAACCCGAATCCTTCCTCTTCCTCTTTCATTTCTTCCTCTTCCTCTTTCATTTCTTCCTCTTCTCCGTTTTTTCCTCTCTTTCATTTCTTCCTCTTCATCTTTCATTTCTTCTTACCACCACCACCATCATCTTCTCCCTTCAACACCACACCACACCACACCATCCTCTGTCATTTCCTCCTCTTCCTCTTTAATTTCGTTTCCTTCTCCATTTTCCTCTTCCTCTTTCATTTCTTCCTCTTCCTCTTTCATTTTTTCTTACCACCACCACCATCATCTTCTCCCTTCAACACCACACCACACCACCACCACACCATCCTCTTTCATTTCCTCCTCTTCCTCTTTAATTTCTTTTCCTTCTCCATTTTCCTCTTCCTCTTTCATTTTTTCTTACCACCACCACCATCATCTTCATCTTCTCCCTTCAACACAACACAACCACCACCACCACCACCACATCCTCTTTCATTTATTTTCCTTCTCCATTTTCCTCCCCAACCCCTTATCTCTCCCTCTTTCTATCTGAGATTAGCATTTTTAAAAAAAAAAAAAGAGATTAGCGACGGATTTTAGCGATGGATTTCCGTCGCTAAAATTGGTCAGTGTCACTGTCAAATCAACTGCAACGGTCAGTGTGTACAGTGTTTAGCGACGGATTTTCCGTCGCTAATTTTAGCGACGGATTGTATTCCCTCGCTACCCAATTAGCGACCAGCTTTTTAGCGACGGAATTGGTCCGTCGCTAATTCCGTCGCTAACATTCATTAGCGAGGGAAAAACAGGCATTACCGAAGGAAAAATCCGTCGCTAATGCGCTGTTTTTTTGTAGTGATATTTGACTAATTATTTTATCTAATGATTTGATTTATATACACAATAGGTGTATATACGTGGTACACTATCTACTAATCACATGGTGACATATCATTAAAGAAAAATTGATCAATTAATAACCACAAATTAGTCAATTAATAACCAACCACTCCATAAATTGTGATTTGCGGTGGTGGAAAAAGCATGAACAATAGGTGTACGTATGCAAATGAAACTCTTTATCTAATCTAATACGTGTACTAGAGAGTAAAATGATGGTGGAGTAAGTTGAATTACCAACTAAAGTGCTCACCAGTGATGGAGGAAAAAATACATGATATATTTGGTTGCTACTTATACTTTCTCGATAACCAAAATATAAAATAAAATTCCAACAACTTTAAATATTATTTTATGATATTTTATATTATATTTTAGTGTCGGTTAAAATTTTAAGTGGTATGTTAGTCAGCAGCCACCGAAAAAGATTTTTTTGCCCACAAAGAATAAATGCGTCTTCACCAAATACATGCACCGCGTCACCTATAAAAATGAGGCAATTGTCACCAAGTATAAGGGTGTTTTTTTTTACCCCCTCCAATCTCATACCCTAAATTGATTAAATAGACCAAAATACCCCTAAAAATTGTTAAAAAACGAAATCATTCATCATTCCATCATATTTCCGGAAAAAGTGAGTTTTTCCCTAAACTTCCTGGAAATAGACGTATTTTCGGAACGTATTTTTCCAAAAAACATTCCGGAAATACCATTTTTTAAGGTATTTCCGAAAAGTTAAATTTTAGGGATTTCCGGATATATCTCTAAAAGAGGTATTTCCGGATATATCTCTAAAATAGGTATTTCCGGAAGCCATTTTGGCGGAAAGACTTCGGTGCCAGTTTTTCTCTAAAAGAGTCACACATCTGTCCCTCTCAAGTGGATGACTCTTATTTCGGACTTTGCCCTGTGTGGCGAGTGGGCTTGGGGTCCAGCTGCTCTAGCTATTCTCTACGAGCAGCTGAATGATGCTTGTTACTGGGAGACGTCGCAGATTGGCGGATATGCTTCTCTACTGCAGGTAACTAATTAATTAATTAATTATTTTTATTTCTTTTTAATTACTTCTATTTATATAATTACTTATTTTTTTTATTATTTTAGTGCTGGATATATGAGTATTTCCCCACCATCGTGGTGCGGAAAGACTTCGGTGCCAGTGAACTTCCACGTTGCAACAGGTGGGCGAACAAGAAGTGCGATAGTATCAAGCTTTCGGAGTTTCGGCAGCTGCTGGATGACTTGCAGAGGGAGCAGGTCATATGGAGCCCCAGGGACGACCACAGACAGTACCTCCGGTTTCACAACATTTCATTATTCAGAGGTTGACTGCTGTGGGGGATGTGGCGGTGCCTTATATGCCAGACAGGGTCCGTTGGCAGTTTGGATATGTCCAGCAGATTCCTTGATCCACCTATTTCGGGCCCACGTCCATCTCTGGAGGTCATAGTACATCAGCTGATGTTCTATCAGTCCCCAGCGCGGGCTTTCAGGGACAGCGGTTGACGGACACTCGTCCAGGGTGCTTGTGATGACGAGTACCTACCATGGTACTTCCAGGTGTCCATTCCCTGCCTGACTCCGGCTCCGCCTTCACCTCCGGCTCCGCCTTCACCTGCAGCTGCTGAGGATATTGTTCCACTTCCCTTCGAGTCCAGGATGACAGCAGCTACGCATGTCCAGAATGCCTATGATCGTCTTTTGTCAGTCGACGGCATTCCTGAGGATGTCTATGATAGTCTGTTGGCTGCTTTACAGATTTTGAACATTTAATTGTATTATTTTTTGTATTTTTACTGTATTTTTACTATATTATTTCGCGTAATTTGATTTCAAGTTCGGTTACAATTATTTTGCACGATTTTAAATAAAAAAAATTTGCTTCCGGAAATACCTTTTTCTGCAGTATTTTGGGTATTTTGGGGATTTAGCGTAAAGGGGGGGTATGGTTCCCAGGGAGTAAAAAAAATCACCCAAGTATAAATGAGGAAAATGCTGGCAGAAGCACATATCACTATATCAAGACACAAATCATATGGATATGAATCATATGATGAATAATCTACTCTCAACGTCAACTTTATCATTTACAATATGCGGCTCCTTCTTGTTTCTCTTCGTTCTCTTCTGGCTACGCAGAAGTGGTGGAGGTACAAAAACACCACCACCACCACCAGAAGTCGGTAGTGGTTGGCCTTTGATCGGGCATCTCCATCTCTTTGGTGGATCCCAACCACCTCACGTCACTTTGGGTAACATGGCCGACAAATATGGACCCATTTTCACAATACGTTTGGGTGTTCACCGCACTTTGATTGTTAGCAATTCAGAAATGGCCAAACAGTGCTTCACCGTAAACGACAAAGCGTTTGCTTCTCGTCCCAAATCCATAGCCTTTGAAGTATTGGGCTACAACTTTTCCATGATAGGTTTCAGCCCCTACAGTTCCTACTGGCGCACGGTGCGCAAGATAGCCACCCTCCATGTCCTCTCCACACAACGATTAGAGATGCTAAAGCACGTGATGGAGTCTGAGGTTACAGCTGCAATGAAGGAGAGTTACGTCCTCTCTGGTGGTTCTGTTAAGGTGGTTACTGAAATGAAGAAATGGTTTGGAGACATAACCTTAAACGTTGTTTTAAGAACAGTGGTGGGAAAACGTTTTGACGGCAAGGACGAGGAAGAGAACCAACGAATTAGGAAAGCACTTAGGGACTTTTTTTATTTAAGTGGCTCGTTCGCTATCTCTGATGCGCTGCCATTTTTGAGATGGTTTGATTTGGATGGACGTGAGAAAGAAATGAAGAAGAATGCTAAAGAGTTGGATGACTTGGCTCGAGTTTGGCTTGATCAACACAAACAAAATAGGACACCAGCTGGTTCTCAACGTGATTTCATGGACGTGCTTCTTTCCACTGTTGGTGATTTTGATGGACGTGATGCTGATACCACAATCAAAGCTACTTGCCTGGTATGTTATTTTTATCAATTATCACTGCCACGTTCAAGACCTTGCTACAAAAATTATTATAGGTAGGCTTAAAAGATCATTTACCTTCCCGTAAATATCACGTTTATCTATTTACCCCCTGCAAAAAAAAACTTTTAAAACAAACCATTTAAAATGTAATTGTATCCAGTTACCCCCTGCAGTTAGTTTTGGCTAGCAACGTTAAGTCTAGGCTGACTTGGCTGACATTTTGGATCTAGTTAACCCCCTGCAAATATTAAGTGTTTCTAATTACCCCTACAAATATTAAGTGGGGGTTAGTTACCCCCTGCAAATATTAAGTGTTTCTAGTTACCCCTGCAAATATTAACGCTGTTAGCCAAAACTAACAGCAGGGGTAACTGGATACAGTTACATTTTGCAGGGTTTGTTTTAAAAAACACTTTGTAAAATGTAACGTTATCCAGTTACCCCCTCCTGTTAACTTTTCTGTTAAAAAAATGTAAAATGTAACTTTTTCCAGTTACCCCTCTGACGTCAGTGCCACGTGCCACCATATTATTAGGCCTCTATGACACGTGGCACTGATATGTCACGTCAGCATCTATGTCACCACTGCCACGTGGCACTAACATGTGCCACATCAGCGACCAATTGATGGCTGCCACGTGACACTGAATTGGCATTGTGGGGCAATTGTTGTTACTAAAAAAACATATATAAAACCTTGTTTGGATGCAGGCACTAATTCTAGCAGGTACAGACACTACGACAGGAACATTAACTTGGGCCCTATCTTTACTTCTCAACAACCGTGAAGTCTTAAACAAGGTCCAACAAGAATTAAATACACAGATCGGTAGAGAAAAGACTGCAGTTGAATATTCAGATTTGAAGAAGTTGAAGTACCTCCAAGCCATCATTAAGGAAACGTTGCGCTTGTACCCACCAGGACCACTCAATATGCCTCACGAATCTATGGAAGATTGTATTGTTGGCGGATACCACGTGCCTGTAGGAACACGTCTATTGACTAACCTATCAAAACTTCAAAGAGATCCGTTGTTGTATTCTGACCCCTTAGAGTTTCGCCCAGGGAGATTCCTGGACACGCACAAGGATATTGATGTGAAGGGCCAAGATTTTGAATTGATTCCTTTCGGTGCTGGTAGAAGAATGTGTCCTGGAATGTCGTTTGGTCTTGAACTCATGCAAATAACGCTTGCTACCTTGCTGCATGGGTTTGACATAGTGACTCCAGATGGGGGGCCTGTTGATATGGTTGAACAATTTGGGCTAACCAGTATCAAGGCTTCTCCACTTCAAGTCATTCTTACGCCACGTTTGCCTTCCCAAATTTACGCTCAAAATTAATATTTTAGTCTTGTTTGGATAAGCAGTGTACGTATTTAAGCGTTTATACATAAAAGTTTGTCACATGAGAGTTTGTATCATTAACACAACCAAACAAGCTATTTGTGTTTCAATGTGTACACTAAAAAGTGCTTATGCAAAAATTGAACCATTTTATGCATAAATACATAACCACCTAAGTATATTATGATTTTTAAAATATTAAAATTTTATAATCAAACCATAATTAAAATTATAATAGACTTTTTTAAAAATATCATGATATATCACAAAACAGTTATCAAAAGTTCACCAACCACCAACCACCTTAACGCGGTTTTATATATTGTTTAAAATAATTAAGAATCAAAATTATCTTAGACATATTTGTGACACTATGAGAATAGAAGTTTAGGTTAGCTACGTCACCCTTCTAATGGTGATGCAATCAAAGGTTACCCATCGTTGGCTTCTAGTGGTGCACCACTACCGCGACTTCTAAGTAGCCAGAAGAGAAGGAATAGAAACAAGAAGGTTATGCGGCTTATGTGACAAATAGTCTAGCCGTTTAAAATACTGTTTTTTAAATAGAAAAAGTAAATTACATTCTCCTATATATATATATATATATATATATATATATATATATATATATATATATTACACTCCCCTTTCCTTTTATTTTAAAATGCACACCTCTCCCCTTGCAATCATGATACAATACATTTTAGTCTCTTTTATTGACGTATAATTAAGTTTCAAATAAGGGACATGATTAATGAAGGTAGCTCAGTTGGCGAGCTAAGGGACATGAATGAGTTGCAAAGTTGCAAGAAGGAGGTCCAGGGTTCAAACCCTGGAAACTAACATTCCTCCACCCCCACTAACATTTGCTAATCAAAAAAAAGTTTCAAATAACCTCTGTTGAACAACATTATTTTTATCGAAATAACATTTCTTGAACAAATCTTACTTTTCTCTGCCATTGAATTATCTCAATAACAAGTTTATTCAAACTTTGGATAATGAACCATTTCAATATAAAAAGAAGGCGACAACATAGTTCACTCGAAACAAGTAAGTACAAGTGGAATCAAATAGGAAATTTTGTGGGAAATGATAAAATTTTGAAATTCAAATAACCAAAACTTAGAAATAGAGAATAAAAAGTTCACTCAATACTAATTGAGAGGCGTTTAACATTTTTCTAAGAGGAAAATTGGAAATTATTCATAAATAAGACTTAAAGAGTAGTGAACTATTGGTGCACCTCTTTACCAATGCATTTGGATGTTTTCTCGCTTTAAGAACAATAATTGGGCATGATATAGATAGACCGACTAAAATATTATTTTTTCCATAGTCCCCGTATTAAACACTAATTTCTTAAAATGACAAGAAATCAATTTTCAATCGAAGAGTGAAAGATGTAGAAGATCATGAACACAAAAGAGATGATAGTGAAAGAGATGAATTGTCATTTGCTTGAAAAGGTTTTCTATTTTGTTTTTGATGTAGGCTTGAAAAGGTGAAAGAGATGATAGTGAAAATAGATGAACACTCCTATATCATATTAATCATCAAATATTATATATAATATACATACAAAAAACTAAATTTCTGATGTCTCTGGTTCAAATCCGAGACCTCACAGTTGTGTGTGTGATTTTCAAGTGGCATTTGCCACTCCGTTTAGAACAAAAAAAAATCTATAATATAACCTCGGTGTGGTTAATCTAGTAGTGTTCACTTGTGTCTCACAATATCTATTTTCTGTTCTCTTTTCTCCGGATCTCCTTCTTTACAACTTCCTCCACCTTTCTGGATCTTTTGAACAAAATTTCTTTTAAAGAAGAGATAGGAGAAATCACTTTTTTAACTAAAAAACAAGAGAATCATAAACTGAATTCCGCTAATAAAAAGGAAACTGAAACCTTGGTGAGCCTGCCTCTTTTTACTAAAATCACTCATATGTGTTCTCCTTCAGGGAGCCCAGTGAATATTCACAACAAAAATTCTTTCCTCTCCCCTTTAAGGGCTCGCTTGTTACAAATTAGAAAATTGATTTTGATTTAAAATAATTTAGAGATTAATTTTAAAGATTTTTAAAAAAAAAAAGTTTATTTGTGTTTTTTTACTAAGCTAGAAAATTTAATTTTTTTAACTTATTCGGATACAAATATGTAAAAGTGGTATTTTAAAAATGCAAAATTACGATTTTATGTTAGCAAACGTTTTCGGTGGTTGCCATTAATTGCAATGGTTTTATATTGTTGTCATAAAGGGCCACGGTTTTTTCGCCTCTCAAAGGCCACGATTTTTAGTTAGCGTTGCCTTAGCTTGCACAAAACTGTTGCCTAAATAATAGACGGCGCTCACAAACACCATAGGTGAAAAACCATTGTCGAAAGAAAAGAGAATGGTTTTTCTATTTTAGGCAACGGTTTTCACGCGTTGTCATACTCTTAAAATATTGAGTGTCATCAATATTGTTCTCATCAGAAAATTTTGCTTCCAAGCAGTATTATATGTCAACACACCATTTCATAGCCTCTTAAAGTCATCAATTAAAGGCTGAAAATATTTAACAATGCCAGTTATTGGATTTGTTGGTCCCAATAATACAGCAACATAGAACATGTAAGGGTTAGACATGCATGTTTCGGAAGAAAATTGTATGGGGCAGCAATAAATTATCAACTGGAATAAGGTATTGCTAACACTAGAACATATATGTAAAAGCATCAAATTAAGTATAACTCAAGTCGGACATTACGTATATCCACGAAAAAACCAGGATGTACATGATCAAATTAAAGATTCAAAATGCTTACCATGCTAATTGCTATTACAATAGTTTCAGAAACCAAAAAAACTTACTATATATGATATAATCATTGGCAGGAAGTAGAGGATGCTCAATGGATCAGAATGTCTGTAATAGATTACTTTGACAAGGTTGTTCTTCCATCTGTAACTGAGGAAGAGCATAGGACAAATTTGCATTTTATAGTTGTTGGATCGTAGGACAAAGAGAATCTAACTATGGTGCCATTTCATTTATTTTCAGTTTCAATTTTGCCATTCATTTTAAGTTTTCAGTTTTAATTTACTTTAATCATCCTTTATGTTAAAAAACCTTGGATGAGCCGTTGAAAAATTGTCTACATGACATACTGGAGGAACACTTTAAAGACGGTGTTAAGTCAAAGCAACTCAAGATTGAATATGGAGGCTTTGACAACTTTGTTTTCAATGGTACCAAGATTTCATGGGTAAGTTATGCACACTTGTTCTAATGAATAGTTGATTCAAAGCTTATCTACCAATCTATTTGGGGATTAGTGAAAGTTTAACTTACTAAGTGATGGTTCAAATCGCGAGATACCTTCATCTGAAAATATGAGATTTCCGGAATAATGGATTTAGATCTATTTTGAAAATGGTGGACGATTGTTAGAGATTTCCAAAATATGTGTTTGGAATATTGTGCAAGAATGGTTAAAAATATATGACTTTGCGTATCTATAACAAAGTTATGAATTTCTTGGTAGCTTGTCAGATTTGATGCGAGTTTCAGGTACCAAGCTCGAATCCTTGGGGCAACAGTTTTTATTTTTCTACGTCATTTATTTATCAACGAACAAAATTTTTTTGCCAAAATTATTTCTAAGTCATTTCTTCTTTTCTGTAGTGCACGGGAGTAATTAAAGAAACTTTATTCCGTAAACTACCATTTATCGATACGCGTGGTGTGATTGTGCAAAACACATCACGGGTTTTAAAGTATCCTGAAGGGGAATCGCGGAACACCCTATTGCATCTACTTAGTTGAATTGATGGGGACGGATCGAACCTAAAAGTTAGTGTGCCTACACACGCTTTAAAATATAGTGCAACAATCATCATCTTCATCATTGTTCGAGTGTTGAAATATTCTCTCCAACAATTTGTTCCAACACCCTCAAATAATCACGGGGTAAGATTAATTCTAACTTGGTAAAATGAAATTATTCTGTCCCTTATTATGTTTTAATAATGCTACGTGTAATTTTAGCTTGCATCTGTTAATTATTCCAGCTTCATACAGTTGCATACTGTCCGAGTGAGGATTCTTCGAAGGTTCAAAAATGAAGCCGCCACCAAAGTTTAGTTTAAGGGCAAACATTGGAAAATCTCTTTGAGTTGGATAAGGGTCCTTGAGACCAGATTTGTGTTCGGGAGTCGGTTATGTGTGGGGAAGGTATTAGCACCCCACGACATCCTTCCTAAAGAAGGTTACCATCTAATTAGTTGTGTTAATTCTAAAAATGTTTGTTTTACTCTTTTATTAAAAAGAAAAAGACTTAATAAAATTATTTATTTTTTGCGCTTGACAGGAGTGGGCCCCTGCTCCTACGTATCTCCAGGTGCGATGGAGAAATCAAAGCTACGTAGTTCTTGGGTAGAAAAAATTTGTTGGTTGGTATTTTTTAATATAGGGGTTTTAGGATTATTGAGCTGTACAGCTCATTCGTCCTAGAACGATGACTAACCCGTCTGTACAGTCGACTTAGTCCCCTATTTTATAAAAATGGAGTTTTTGAAGTTTGGAAAATGGTTGGATGTGTGTTGGTTTGATTTTATTTGAATAGGGATTTTAGGACTCTTGAGCCGTACGGTTCATTCATCCTAAAACGATGACTAAACCGGCCGTACGGCCGACTTAATCCCCTATTCGTTTTTTTGGAAAAGAGGTTTATTAATTATTATTATTATTATTATTATTATTATTATTATTATTATTATTATTATTATTTTATAGGGGTTCTAGGACTTTTGAGCCGTGCGGCTCATTCATCCTAGAACGAGGACTAACTCGACCGTACAGTCGGCTTATCCCCCTATTTTTTTGAAGAGAGATATTTATTTATTTATGAGAGGGAAAGAAGTATTTTATTTTTGTGTTTGAATATTAATGAAAAGTTGACAACGAAAAAAATGAAGAGTGCAACTAGTGAAAAATAATTATCATTAATATTTAAAAATAAACTAATTAAAAGAAAAATAAAATAAAAAAGGGAGGGGAGAGAGAGAGCGAGAGCTTCATTGGGAGAGAGAGAGAATGTGTTCAGTATTCTTGTTGAATCCTTGCAAGGTGCTTTTCACTGTGGACATGTCCTCCTTTTATAGGTGAATGGTTAGGTAAAGAGTGAACAAGTTGACTTGCTAGGCAAGTTGACTTGCTAGGCAAGTCGACTTGCTGGGCAAGTCGACTTGCTGGGCAAGTCGACTTGCTGGGCAAGCAGACTTGCTGGGCAAGCAGACTTGCTGGGCAAGCAGCTTGTTGGGCAAGCATGTTGTTGGGCTGAAGGTTGATGCTATTGACACCCCCCCTTTTATTATTTTCGTTTTTTTTCTATTAATTTTGATTTTTTGCAACTTTATTTTATATTTTGATGATTATAAATGAAAGCAAAAATGATTTTTTTTTTTGTAAAAAAGTTAAAAACTTATTTTTTTTAAATATAAAATGTTATTTTTGACTAAAACACAAATCTAAAAAAGAACAAGTTGGGCCAAAGCCCGATTGGAAAAATCTAACATAGGCCCAATAAAGTGAATTACTACGCACATGCCCAATAAAACGAAATAGCATCCGAACAAGCTCAAAAGCTAACTCACGGTAATAGGACCTGTAAACTGGTAAAAATAATGATGATTGTAGTAAAAAGAGCGGACAAAATTGGGGTATAACAGCTGCCCCTCTTTATTTATATTTTTCTCGAAAATTTGAATGGTTTCCAAAATTTTCAAAGTAAAATAGAAATAAAGAACAAATGACACTAATTTTGTCTTAAAACGCGGTAAATAGGGATCACTGGGGATCTGAAGGAGCACTGGGGCTCTGAAGGACCACTGGGGTCTGAAGGATCACTAGGGATCTGAAGGTCTTGTTCAAAATAATTGCTTGGCGCATTGACTTGAATTCAACTGAAGGACCGATGGGGTCTGAAGGGCATGCCTAAGTCTGATGGACCAATGGGTCTGATGGAGCGCAACTAGCTTTGGTACTAGTAATACGGTCTGAGGGGGCCTTTTTCGGGCGGCCATTAAGGTCTGGATCAGATCCGGAACTGATATGACCACGAAGGACGTGTACTATGTCTTAGGCTGACATAGCTAGTCTGAAGGACCTGGGGTCGGATGATCCGTCGGTTACTCGATAACGCGACGTGCGATATGGATTGAAGGGCCATTGTTGGACTGAAGGAGCGCTAGGGCTCTGAAGGACCACCTGGGGTCTGAAGGAGTACTGGGATTCTGAATAGACGCTAATTTTGTCCGCTTAAGGGGAAGATGAGTTAGGGAAATAAGGGATGATTAACACTTGGCGTCTTAACCGAGAATAATAAAGAAGGATCACTGGGGATCTGAAGGAGCACTGGGGCTCTGAAAGAGCACTTGGGCTCTAAGGGATCACCGGGGATCCAAGGGGTTGCCTAAGCCCTGAAGGACCACTTGGGGTCTGAAAGAGCACTGGGGCTTTGAAGGACCACTGGGGGTCTGAGGGTGGCCTTTTTCGAGCGGCGGTTAACAAGATCAGGTCTAGAACTGATCACGAAGGACGTCCACTATCTCTTAGGCTGACACAGCTAGTCTGAAGGACCTGGGGTCGGATGATCCGTCGGTGCTCGATGCCGACGTGCGATCTGGATTGATGGACCAATGCCGGTCTGAAGGAGCACTGGGGCTCTGAAGGACCTCTGGGGGTCTGGAAGATCGATGGTTGACTCGGGGCTAACATTACGACCTAATTTGCTGAGATGGGATCAACGCTTGGAGCGTCGATTTTGGAGGAACAAGATATAAGGATCGACACTTGGCGTGTTTACCCGAACATACCTAATGAATGCATTTACCCGAGAAAGGAAAAGCTATTTATATTTGGCATGTCTAATAATGCAATGAATGGTGTATGCGTGCATGTGTTGTATGCACGTGCAATGATGGGTGTTTGTTGGGGTAGCAAATGAGGTGTAGCGGATAATGGGTGTTGAAGTTGATGGAATAATGAAGTTGATAAACTGTGTATGCGTATGCAGATAAGATGTAATTGTATTGCTTAGATGCACATATTGCGATGAAACGCATGGTTGCATGATGGAGTGATTTATGCTTTGGTGGGGGTAATGAATGCAATGTGGATGATTTTTTTTCTCTTTTGGCTTTTTTTTAATGAATGAATGAATGAACGAATGAATGAATGAATGAATGAATGAATGAATGAATGAATGAATGAATGAATGAATGAATGAATGAATGAATGAATGAATGTGCAGACGTGATGCTTAGATGCAAGAGTTGTGGTAGACGCATGACTTGATGTCGAAATACAATGTATGGTGCAATGATTTATGATATGGTATATTAGTAATGCATGCATATGTGTTTTTTAAATTTTGAGATGAGAAATGAGACTTTCAATGCGAGAAGTAGAGAGATGAGTATTTTTGAGTCATCATTTATTGGAAAAATTAGATTGATCTGAACTCAAACTTTGGCAATCTTAAGGTTGTTATTTACAGACGCTGATGTGAAAAAGTAGTTGACTGTATTTGTAGATTCGCTTATTTTGCTCTTCCATTATGATGCCCCATGATGACCGAAATTTTATGTCCACAAAGTTAACTAGGTGGATTTTTAGTATCACACTATTAGCTTGTGTTCTCTCTCTTTGAAACATTGTTTAGTAAAGATGTATAATAGTGAAAATATAGGTGAATGAGTCAGTTAACTTGGTTTTAGGCCTAGGGTATGGACATATGTGGCACATGAAGGGATGAATGACAGGTTTTTTCCAAAGTCATGAAAGGTGGGCTTTCCCTAACTCAAGAAATGTGGGACTGCCCCAATTTAGACTTATGATGACGGTGAATGAATGACTTGCCCTTGTCTAGTGATGACAACAACTAGGGGTGTAGAGGAAATGATGAATTGGGAATGTCATGACTTTGTAACGAAAAGTGGCATGCAAGAGATTTTGTCTCAACCCATGGAGTTTGGTGTTGCCCCAATTATGACAAGGACAAGGTTACCCCAACTGAAGTAGCATTGTGAAAGGGTTTGTTTAGGATAATGGGTTGAGAAATTTCCCCGGTACGGTTTTGTGGATGTGAATATGGTAAGGGAATGAGATGGGTGTAGGGAGAATTTCCCTAATTTTAGGTGGAGTGAAGGGTGACGGGATTGACCCACTATGGAATGACATTTCAAACGGTTGCTTTAAGTGAGGTTGTGAAAGGTGGCAAAGTTAGGGTAATGGGCTAGGGAGATGGTCCAATATGGCTATATGGATTGGGTATGGTATATGAATGGGATGGACAATGGGTAAATCTCAAAGTTCAAGGGGTATGGATGATAAAAGGTATGCCCCACTTTGGGATCTAGGTGGTGATCCTAGTATAAACTTTTGGTTCTCTTTTAGGTGAATCTCAAAGACTGTGACAGTCTTGAGTTTTTTTGATATGATGAAAACTTCACTTGGTGATCACTAAACATTGTCTTTATATCAATGCAACTTGAATGCACCTTGGAGTGCAAGCCTTTTGATTTTATTATTATTATTTTTTAACTTTCTTTGATTTTTTTGAGCAAACATATTGTAAATAAATAAACTTATTTCTCCTAAAATTAAAACTTTGAGAAAACAAAAGCAGTCAGTCATTGATCGGTATGGACTTTATAGGGTTGTAATGTGGCGGATGGTTAGGGGTTTGTGAAGGGGTAGGATAATTAGGCCTAATGAAGTATTTGAGAGTTTATGAAATGAGGGATAATTAGGCCCAATGAGGTGTTTGAGGGTTTATGAAAGAAAGGGTTTGTGATGTGGCGAATGGTTAGAGGTTTATGAAAGAAAGAGGTTGTAGATGGGTGTCTGAGGTTTTATGAAAGAAAGAGTTTGTGATGTGGCGAATGGTTAGAGGTTTATGAAAGAAAGAGGTAGTAAATGGGTGTTTGAGGGTTTATGAAAGAAAGGGTTTGTGATGTGGCGAATGGTTAGAGGTTTATGAAAGAAAGAGGTTGTAAATGGGTGTTTGAGGGTTTATGAAAGGAGGGATAATTATGCCCAATGAGGGTTTATGAAAGGAGGAGGTGTTTGTGAAAGGAGGGATAATTGGGCCTAATGAGGTGTTTTGAGGGTTTATTAAGACAAGGATCTCTTATGCGCTTCACTGACTGTTGCAGTTGATTTGACACTGACACTTACCAAAGTTAGCGACGGATTTCTGTCGCTAAAATCCGTCGCTAACCTCATTTTTTTATTTAAAAAAAAGCTATTCTCAGATAGAGAGAGGGACAGATTAGGGATTGGGGAGATAAGGGAAGAAAAAAAATGGTGTGGTGGTGGTGTTGAAGGGAGAAGATAATGGTGGTGATAAGAAAAAATGAAAGAGGAAGAGGAAAATGGAGAAGGAAAAGAAATGAAAGAGGATGGTGTGGTGGTGGTGGTGTGGTGTGGTGTGGTGTTGAAGGGAGAAGATGATGATGGGGGGGGGGGGGTAAGAAGAAATGAAAGAGGAATGGGAAGAAATGAAAGAGGAAGGGGAAGAAATGAAAGTGGATGGTGTGGAGGTGGTGGTGTGGTGTTGAAGGGAGAAGATGATGGTGGTGCTGGTAAGAAGAAATAAAAGAGGAAGAGGAAGAAATGAAAGAGGAAAGAAAAGATTCGGGTTTATAAAAAAAAATTAACAATTAGCGACAGATTTAGCGACGGAGTTCCCTCGCTAACTCTGGTCACGTGTCAAATAAGTTGCAACGGCCAGCGGCACAATTTTCCAAAGATTAGCGACGGTTTTAGCGACGGATTTCCCTCGCTAACTCTGGTCACGTGTCAAATCAACTGCAACGGGCAGTGACACAATTTTCCAAAGATTAGCGACGGATTTAGCGACAGATTTCCCTCGCTAATTCAATTTTTTTTTCAATTTTTGCGCCATGTTAAATCCGTCGCTAATTTAGCCAATTTCTGTCGCTAAATACCTTGTTTTCAATCCGTCGCTAATTTTGTGCATTCCCGTCGCTAATTTTGATTTTAGCGACGGACTTCCAATCCGTTACTGTCCGTCGCTAATCCATGTTTTTTTTGTAGTGTCAAGCTCCTAAGCACTCAAACTAGCACCCCAAAGCTCAAATTTCACTCTCCACTCCTTCAAAGCACTAAGATGACTTTCTATTCAAATTCTTGAACAGCTAAAACCACATGCAAGCACCCAATTCAGGTTCCCAGCTTCCACATTCTGACATGCAAATCGAATGGAAGGATAATGAGGGTTTGATGGGGAAATTTTTGGTTTGTGAAATTTAAATGTCAATGGATTTCGAAAATGTGATGGGAAAGGAATTGAGATATGGGATACAATGTTGTTGAATTTGAGATGGTTCAATGAAGGAAGTCAAATGAGCAAACAAGTTCCACCGTTGTTGTGTTTCTCCCCTTTCTCGAGTTCCCCCCTCTCTCTCTCTCTCTCTCTCTCTCTCTCTCTCTCTCTCTCTCTCTCTCTCTCTCTCTCTCTCTCTCTCTCTCTCTCTCTCTCTCTCTCTCTCTCTCTCTCTCTCTCTCTCTCTCTCTCTCTCTCTCTCTCTCTCTCTCTCTCTCTCTCTCTCTCTCTCTCTCTCTCTCTCTCTCTCTCTCAGTTTGGTTTTTGAAACAAAATCTGAAATGAGAGTGTGTGCCTGTCTTTTGCCTTCGGCTCATTCTCTATTTATAGGGTGAGTTAATGAAGGGTAGAAGGGTCTTTTGATGGCTGGATTAAAACAACTAAATGTGGGTTAGCACTCTAATGGGATTTAAAACTCTCTCTCCACTATTCTCCCCTTTAACTTATGCAAATAAATGAATAAATACCACAATAAATCACACAACAATTTCAATTCAACAAGTAAAGCAAGAATTAAATCATGTAACAATCAAAGTAAATAAAAATGTACTTTGGGTGTTACATCACACCCCACCTTGAAAATTTTTAACAATCAAACACCATAGTTTCCCTTTCAAGCATTCAAGGAACTCGGAGATGGAGGGGTGAGGGTCTCACCCCAACTTGAAAAAAATTTCTATATCAAAGGAAAAAGGTTCGCATGAGTGAATACTTATACCATATAGGCTAGTTCCCATATTAGCCATTCATCATATTTAATCATCACGTGATAATACGCATCCGGTTGAATAAGATCATACAATATATTACAAAGGTTTACAGAATGAAAAAGTAAAAACCAAAATAAAGTAGAAAACAAAATGTGAAGAAAAATTTATTGAGAAATAAGAATGAATACCCCTCATTATATAGGAGATTAATTGTAATTATGCATTGTTGATTTAAATCTATTTATACTCAACCAATAATTACAATTCTTTGTATGAGCAATTCATATTTCTTTTTAATGACATGACAATTCATAATTGGTCCATAACGTAAAATATTTTTATCTCGACAGTGCATTCAAATTATATCAATTTTAAGGATCGTCCTAAACAATTTGGAGGCCCTGTTCATCAAACCTTAAAAATTTGGCCCTTAATTATACTTTTATCATATATTACTTTTTTTCATGAACTATATACTAATTTTTTCATGAATCATATCTAAAGTTTTTTCGAACGCTAAAGTACCTCAAAATACAGTTTAACGACGCACTTTACGTATTTTGTCACGAAATTATTATTTTTATTTCACCAAACCGGTTATTGAGGAAGGAACTTTGCGTATTTGAGCACTTAAAATTTTTATGAACTCTAAAGTACCCTCAAAACACACGTTCATCATCACACTTTACATATTTTGTCACGATTTTTTTTACCAAGCCGGTAATTGGGGAAGGAACTTTGCTATTTGAACGCTTAAATTTTTTCTGATACGTAAAGTACCACAAAATACACTGCCCAGCATCACATTTTGCATATTTTGTCGCCAAATTAATTTTTTTTCACCAAATCAGTTATTGAGGAACAAATTTCGCTTTGAACATCTAATTTTTTTTTGTAATCTAAAACAATCTTTTAAGGACCCAAAAAATTTGAATTAGGCGGAGGCCATATACGATAATTATGGCACACGCAAGACTGCACACGTTAATAACAGGACAAAATCATACACTACAAAAAAAACAGTGTTTAGCGACGGATTTTAGCGACGGATATGTGGTCCGTCGCTAAAATCAAAATTAGCGACGGAAATGCACAAAATTAGCGACGGATTGAGAACAAGGTATTTAGCGACGGAAATTGGCTAAATTAGCGACGGATTTAACATGGCGCGAAAATTGAAAAAAAATTTTGAATTAGCGACGGAAATCCGTCGCTAAATCCGTCGCTAATGTTTGGAAAATTGTGCCACTGACCGTTGCAGTTGATTTGACACGTGACAGACATTAGCGAGGGAAATCCGTCGCTAAATCCGTCGCTAACGGGTAATTTTTTTTTATAAACCCGAATCCTTCCTCTTCCTCTTTCATTTCTTCCTCTTCCTCTTTCATTTCTTCCTCTTCTCCGTTTTTTCCTCTCTTTCATTTCTTCCTCTTCATCTTTCATTTCTTCTTACCACCACCACCATCATCTTCTCCCTTCAACACCACACCACACCACACCATCCTCTGTCATTTCCTCCTCTTCCTCTTTAATTTCGTTTCCTTCTCCATTTTCCTCTTCCTCTTTCATTTCTTCCTCTTCCTCTTTCATTTTTTCTTACCACCACCACCATCATCTTCTCCCTTCAACACCACACCACACCACCACCACACCATCCTCTTTCATTTCCTCCTCTTCCTCTTTAATTTCTTTTCCTTCTCCATTTTCCTCTTCCTCTTTCATTTTTTCTTACCACCACCACCATCATCTTCATCTTCTCCCTTCAACACAACACAACCACCACCACCACCACCACATCCTCTTTCATTTATTTTCCTTCTCCATTTTCCTCCCCAACCCCTTATCTCTCCCTCTTTATCTGAGATTAGCATTTTTAAAAAAAAAAAAGAGATTAGCGACGGATTTTAGCGATGGATTTCCGTCGCTAAAATTGGTCAGTGTCACTGTCAAATCAACTGCAACGGTCAGTGTGTACAGTGTTTAGCGACGGATTTTCCGTCGCTAATTTTAGCGACGGATTGTATTCCCTCGCTACCCAATTAGCGACCAGCTTTTTAGCGACGGAATTGGTCCGTCGCTAATTCCGTCGCTAACATTCATTAGCGAGGGAAAAACAGGCATTACCGAAGGAAAAATCCGTCGCTAATGCGCTGTTTTTTTGTAGTGATATTTGACTAATTATTTTATCTAATGATTTGATTTATATACACAATAGGTGTATATACGTGGTACACTATCTACTAATCACATGGTGACATATCATTAAAGAAAAATTGATCAATTAATAACCACAAATTAGTCAATTAATAACCAACCACTCCATAAATTGTGATTTGCGGTGGTGGAAAAAGCATGAACAATAGGTGTACGTATGCAAATGAAACTCTTTATCTAATCTAATACGTGTACTAGAGAGTAAAATGATGGTGGAGTAAGTTGAATTACCAACTAAAGTGCTCACCAGTGATGGAGGAAAAAATACATGATATATTTGGTTGCTACTTATACTTTCTCGATAACCAAAATATAAAATAAAATTCCAACAACTTTAAATATTATTTTATGATATTTTATATTATATTTTAGTGTCGGTTAAAATTTTAAGTGGTATGTTAGTCAGCAGCCACCGAAAAAGATTTTTTTGCCCACAAAGAATAAATGCGTCTTCACCAAATACATGCACCGCGTCACCTATAAAAATGAGGCAATTGTCACCAAGTATAAGGGTGTTTTTTTTTACCCCCCAATCTCATACCCTAAATTGATTAAATAGACCAAAATACCCCTAAAAATTGTTAAAAAACGAAATCATTCATCATTCCATCATATTTCTGGAAAAAGTGAGTTTTTCCCTAAACTTCCTGGAAATAGACGTATTTTCGGAACGTATTTTTCCAAAAAACATTCCGGAAATACCATTTTTTAAGGTATTTCCGAAAAGTTAAATTTTAGGGATTTCCGGATATATCTCTAAAAGAGGTATTTCCGGATATATCTCTAAAATAGGTATTTCCGGAAGCCATTTTGGCGGAAAGACTTCGGTGCCAGTTTTTCTCTAAAAGAGTCACACATCTGTCCCTCTCAAGTGGATGACTCTTATTTCGGACTTTGCCCTGTGTGGCGAGTGGGCTTGGGGTCCAGCTGCTCTAGCTATTCTCTACGAGCAGCTGAATGATGCTTGTTACTGGGAGACGTCGCAGATTGGCGGATATGCTTCTCTACTGCAGGTAACTAATTAATTAATTAATTATTTTTATTTCTTTTTAATTACTTCTATTTATATAATTACTTATTTTTTTTTATTTTTAGTGCTGGATATATGAGTATTTCCCCACCATCGTGGTGCGGAAAGACTTCGGTGCCAGTGAACTTCCACGTTGCAACAGGTGGGCGAACAAGAAGTGCGATAGTATCAAGCTTTCGGAGTTTCGGCAGCTGCTGGATGACTTGCAGAGGGAGCAGGTCATATGGAGCCCCAGGGACGACCACAGACAGTACCTCCGGTTTCACAACATTTCATTATTCAGAGGTTGACTGCTGTGGGGGATGTGGCGGTGCCTTATATGCCAGACAGGGTCCGTTGGCAGTTTGGATATGTCCAGCAGATTCCTTGATCCACCTATTTCGGCCCACGTCCATCTCTGGAGGTCATAGTACATCAGCTGATGTTCTATCAGTCCCCAGCGCGGGCTTTCAGGGACAGCGGTTGACGGACACTCGTCCAGGGTGCTTGTGATGACGAGTACCTACCATGGTACTTCCAGGTGTCCATTCCCTGCCTGACTCCGGCTCCGCCTTCACCTCCGGCTCCGCCTTCACCTGCAGCTGCTGAGGATATTGTTCCACTTCCCTTCGAGTCCAGGATGACAGCAGCTACGCATGTCCAGAATGCCTATGATCGTCTTTTGTCAGTCGACGGCATTCCTGAGGATGTCTATGATAGTCTGTTGGCTGCTTTACAGATTTTGAACATTTAATTGTATTATTTTTTGTATTTTTACTGTATTTTTACTATATTATTTCGCGTAATTTGATTTCAAGTTCGGTTACAATTATTTTGCACGATTTTAAATAAAAAAAATTTGCTTCCGGAAATACCTTTTTCTGCAGTATTTTGGGTATTTTGGGGATTTAGCGTAAAGGGGGGGTATGGTTCCCAGGGAGTAAAAAAAATCACCCAAGTATAAATGAGGAAAATGCTGGCAGAAGCACATATCACTATATCAAGACACAAATCATATGGATATGAATCATATGATGAATAATCTACTCTCAACGTCAACTTTATCATTTACAATATGCGGCTCCTTCTTGTTTCTCTTCGTTCTCTTCTGGCTACGCAGAAGTGGTGGAGGTACAAAAACACCACCACCACCACCACCAGAAGTCGGTAGTGGTTGGCCTTTGATCGGGCATCTCCATCTCTTTGGTGGATCCCAACCACCTCACGTCACTTTGGGTAACATGGCCGACAAATATGGACCCATTTTCACAATACGTTTGGGTGTTCACCGCACTTTGATTGTTAGCAATTCAGAAATGGCCAAACAGTGCTTCACCGTAAACGACAAAGCGTTTGCTTCTCGTCCCAAATCCATAGCCTTTGAAGTATTGGGCTACAACTTTTCCATGATAGGTTTCAGCCCCTACAGTTCCTACTGGCGCACGGTGCGCAAGATAGCCACCCTCCATGTCCTCTCCACACAACGATTAGAGATGCTAAAGCACGTGATGGAGTCTGAGGTTACAGCTGCAATGAAGGAGAGTTACGTCCTCTCTGGTGGTTCTGTTAAGGTGGTTACTGAAATGAAGAAATGGTTTGGAGACATAACCTTAAACGTTGTTTTAAGAACAGTGGTGGGAAAACGTTTTGACGGCAAGGACGAGGAAGAGAACCAACGAATTAGGAAAGCACTTAGGGACTTTTTTTATTTAAGTGGCTCGTTCGCTATCTCTGATGCGCTGCCATTTTTGAGATGGTTTGATTTGGATGGACGTGAGAAAGAAATGAAGAAGAATGCTAAAGAGTTGGATGACTTGGCTCGAGTTTGGCTTGATCAACACAAACAAAATAGGACACCAGCTGGTTCTCAACGTGATTTCATGGACGTGCTTCTTTCCACTGTTGGTGATTTTGATGGACGTGATGCTGATACCACAATCAAAGCTACTTGCCTGGTATGTTATTTTTATCAATTATCACTGCCACGTTCAAGACCTTGCTACAAAAATTATTATAGGTAGGCTTAAAAGATCATTTACCTTCCCGTAAATATCACGTTTATCTATTTACCCCCTGCAAAAAAAAACTTTTAAAACAAACCATTTAAAATGTAATTGTATCCAGTTACCCCCTGCAGTTAGTTTTGGCTAGCAACGTTAAGTCTAGGCTGACTTGGCTGACATTTTGGATCTAGTTAACCCCCTGCAAATATTAAGTGTTTCTAATTACCCCTACAAATATTAAGTGGGGGTTAGTTACCCCCTGCAAATATTAAGTGTTTCTAGTTACCCCTGCAAATATTAACGCTGTTAGCCAAAACTAACAGCAGGGGTAACTGGATACAGTTACATTTTGCAGGGTTTGTTTTAAAAAACACTTTGTAAAATGTAACGTTATCCAGTTACCCCCTCCTGTTAACTTTTCTGTTAAAAAAATGTAAAATGTAACTTTTTCCAGTTACCCCTCTGACGTCAGTGCCACGTGCCACCATATTATTAGGCCTCTATGACACGTGGCACTGATATGTCACGTCAGCATCTATGTCACCACTGCCACGTGGCACTAACATGTGCCACGTCAGCGACCAATTGATGGCTGCCACGTGACACTGAATTGGCATTGTGGGGCAATTGTTGTTACTAAAAAAACATATATAAAACCTTGTTTGGATGCAGGCACTAATTCTAGCAGGTACAGACACTACGACAGGAACATTAACTTGGGCCCTATCTTTACTTCTCAACAACCGTGAAGTCTTAAACAAGGTCCAACAAGAATTAAATACACAGATCGGTAGAGAAAAGACTGCAGTTGAATATTCAGATTTGAAGAAGTTGAAGTACCTCCAAGCCATCATTAAGGAAACGTTGCGCTTGTACCCACCAGGACCACTCAATATGCCTCACGAATCTATGGAAGATTGTATTGTTGGCGGATACCACGTGCCTGTAGGAACACGTCTATTGACTAACCTATCAAAACTTCAAAGAGATCCGTTGTTGTATTCTGACCCCTTAGAGTTTCGCCCAGGGAGATTCCTGGACACGCACAAGGATATTGATGTGAAGGGCCAAGATTTTGAATTGATTCCTTTCGGTGCTGGTAGAAGAATGTGTCCTGGAATGTCGTTTGGTCTTGAACTCATGCAAATAACGCTTGCTACCTTGCTGCATGGGTTTGACATAGTGACTCCAGATGGGGGCCTGTTGATATGGTTGAACAATTTGGGCTAACCAGTATCAAGGCTTCTCCACTTCAAGTCATTCTTACGCCACGTTTGCCTTCCCAAATTTACGCTCAAAATTAATATTTTAGTCTTGTTTGGATAAGCAGTGTACGTATTTAAGCGTTTATACATAAAAGTTTGTCACATGAGAGTTTGTATCATTAACACAACCAAACAAGCTATTTGTGTTTCAATGTGTACACTAAAAAGTGCTTATGCAAAAATTGAACCATTTTATGCATAAATACATAACCACCTAAGTATATTATGATTTTTAAAATATTAAAATTTTATAATCAAACCATAATTAAAATTATAATAGACTTTTTTAAAAATATCATGATATATCACAAAACAGTTATCAAAAGTTCACCAACCACCAACCACCTTAACGCGGTTTTATATATTGTTTAAAATAATTAAGAATCAAAATTATCTTAGACATATTTGTGACACTATGAGAATAGAAGTTTAGGTTAGCTACGTCACCCTTCTAATGGTGATGCAATCAAAGGTTACCCATCGTTGGCTTCTAGTGGTGCACCACTACCGCGACTTCTAAGTAGCCAGAAGAGAAGGAATAGAAACAAGAAGGTTATGCGGCTTATGTGACAAATAGTCTAGCCGTTTAAAATACTGTTTTTTAAATAGAAAAAGTAAATTACATTCTCCTATATATATATATATATATATATATATATATATATATATATATATATATATTACACTCCCCTTTCCTTTTATTTTAAAATGCACACCTCTCCCTTGCAATCATGATACAATACATTTTAGTCTCTTTTATTGACGTATAATTAAGTTTCAAATAAGGGACATGATTAATGAAGGTAGCTCAGTTGGCGAGCTAAGGGACATGAATGAGTTGCAAAGTTGCAAGAAGGAGGTCCAGGGTTCAAACCCTGGAAACTAACATTCCTCCACCCCCACTAACATTTGCTAATCAAAAAAAAGTTTCAAATAACCTCTGTTGAACAACATTATTTTTATCGAAATAACATTTCTTGAACAAATCTTACTTTTCTCTGCCATTGAATTATCTCAATAACAAGTTTATTCAAACTTTGGATAATGAACCATTTCAATATAAAAAGAAGGCGACAACATAGTTCACTCGAAACAAGTAAGTACAAGTGGAATCAAATAGGAAATTTTGTGGGAAATGATAAAATTTTGAAATTCAAATAACCAAAACTTAGAAATAGAGAATAAAAAGTTCACTCAATACTAATTGAGAGGCGTTTAACATTTTTCTAAGAGGAAAATTGGAAATTATTCATAAATAAGACTTAAAGAGTAGTGAACTATTGGTGCACCTCTTTACCAATGCATTTGGATGTTTTCTCGCTTTAAGAACAATAATTGGGCATGATATAGATAGACCGACTAAAATATTATTTTTTCCATAGTCCCCGTATTAAACACTAATTTCTTAAAATGACAAGAAATCAATTTTCAATCGAAGAGTGAAAGATGTAGAAGATCATGAACACAAAAGAGATGATAGTGAAAGAGATGAATTGTCATTTGCTTGAAAAGGTTTTCTATTTTGTTTTTGATGTAGGCTTGAAAAGGTGAAAGAGATGATAGTGAAAATAGATGAACACTCCTATATCATATTAATCATCAAATATTATATATAATATACATACAAAAAACTAAATTTCTGATGTCTCTGGTTCAAATCCGAGACCTCACAGTTGTGTGTGTGATTTTCAAGTGGCATTTGCCACTCCGTTTAGAACAAAAAAAAATCTATAATATAACCTCGGTGTGGTTAATCTAGTAGTGTTCACTTGTGTCTCACAATATCTATTTTCTGTTCTCTTTTCTCCGGATCTCCTTCTTTACAACTTCCTCCACCTTTCTGGATCTTTTGAACAAAATTTCTTTTAAAGAAGAGATAGGAGAAATCACTTTTTTAACTAAAAAACAAGAGAATCATAAACTGAATTCCGCTAATAAAAAGGAAACTGAAACCTTGGTGAGCCTGCCTCTTTTTACTAAAATCACTCATATGTGTTCTCCTTCAGGGAGCCCAGTGAATATTCACAACAAAAATTCTTTCCTCTCCCCTTTAAGGGCTCGCTTGTTACAAATTAGAAAATTGATTTTGATTTAAAATAATTTAGAGATTAATTTTAAAGATTTTTTAAAAAAAAAAAGTTTATTTGTGTTTTTTTACTAAGCTAGAAAATTTAATTTTTTTAACTTATTCGGATACAAATATGTAAAAGTGGTATTTTAAAAATGCAAAATTACGATTTTATGTTAGCAAACGTTTTCGGTGGTTGCCATTAATTGCAATGGTTTTATATTGTTGTCCATAAAGGGCCACGGTTTTTTTCGCCTCTCAAAGGCCACGATTTTTAGTTAGCGTTGCCTTAGCTTGCACAAAACTGTTGCCTAAATAATAGACGGCGCTCACAAACACCATAGGTGAAAAACCATTGTCGAAAGAAAAGAGAATGGTTTTTCTATTTTAGGCAACGGTTTTCACGCGTTGTCATACTCTTAAAATATTGAGTGTCATCAATATTGTTCTCATCAGAAAATTTTGCTTCCAAGCAGTATTATATGTCAACACACCATTTCATAGCCTCTTAAAGTCATCAATTAAAGGCTGAAAATATTTAACAATGCCAGTTATTGGATTTGTTGGTCCCAATAATACAGCAACATAGAACATGTAAGGGTTAGACATGCATGTTTCGGAAGAAAATTGTATGGGGCAGCAATAAATTATCAACTGGAATAAGGTATTGCTAACACTAGAACATATATGTAAAAGCATCAAATTAAGTATAACTCAAGTCGGACATTACGTATATCCACGAAAAAACCAGGATGTACATGATCAAATTAAAGATTCAAAATGCTTACCATGCTAATTGCTATTACAATAGTTTCAGAAACCAAAAAAACTTACTATATATGATATAATCATTGGCAGGAAGTAGAGGATGCTCAATGGATCAGAATGTCTGTAATAGATTACTTTGACAAGGTTGTTCTTCCATCTGTAACTGAGGAAGAGCATAGGACAAATTTGCATTTTATAGTTGTTGGATCGTAGGACAAAGAGAATCTAACTATGGTGCCATTTCATTTATTTTCAGTTTCAATTTTGCCATTCATTTTAAGTTTTCAGTTTTAATTTACTTTAATCATCCTTTATGTTAAAAAACCTTGGATGAGCCGTTGAAAAATTGTCTACATGACATACTGGAGGAACACTTTAAAGACGGGTGTTAAGTCAAAGCAACTCAAGATTGAATATGGAGGCTTTGACAACTTTGTTTTCAATGGTACCAAGATTTCATGGGTAAGTTATGCACACTTGTTCTAATGAATAGTTGATTCAAAGCTTATCTACCAATCTATTTGGGGATTAGTGAAAGTTTAACTTACTAAGTGATGGTTCAAATCGCGAGATACCTTCATCTGAAAATATGAGATTTCCGGAATAATGGATTTAGATCTATTTTGAAAATGGTGGACGATTGTTAGAGATTTCCAAAATATGTGTTTGGAATATTGTGCAAGAATGGTTAAAAATATATGACTTTGCGTATCTATAACAAAGTTATGAATTTCTTGGTAGCTTGTCAGATTTGATGCGAGTTTCAGGTACCAAGCTCGAATCCTTGGGGCAACAGTTTTTATTTTTCTACGTCATTTATTTATCAACGAACAAAATTTTTTTGCCAAAATTATTTCTAAGTCATTTCTTCTTTTCTGTAGTGCACGGGAGTAATTAAAGAAACTTTATTCCGTAAACTACCATTTATCGATACGCGTGGTGTGATTGTGCAAAACACATCACGGGTTTTAAAGTATCCTGAAGGGGAATCGCGGAACACCCTATTGCATCTACTTAGTTGAATTGATGGGGACGGATCGAACCTAAAAGTTAGTGTGCCTACACACGCTTTAAAATATAGTGCAACAATCATCATCTTCATCATTGTTCGAGTGTTGAAATATTCTCTCCAACAATTTGTTCCAACACCCTCAAATAATCACGGGGTAAGATTAATTCTAACTTGGTAAAATGAAATTATTCTGTCCCTTATTATGTTTTAATAATGCTACGTGTAATTTTAGCTTGCATCTGTTAATTATTCCAGCTTCATACAGTTGCATACTGTCCGAGTGAGGATTCTTCGAAGGTTCAAAAATGAAGCCGCCACCAAAGTTTAGTTTAAGGGCAAACATTGGAAAATCTCTTTGAGTTGGATAAGGGTCCTTGAGACCAGATTTGTGTTCGGGAGTCGGTTATGTGTGGGGAAGGTATTAGCACCCCACGACATCCTTCCTAAAGAAGGTTACCATCTAATTAGTTGTGTTAATTCTAAAAATGTTTGTTTTACTCTTTTATTAAAAAGAAAAAGACTTAATAAAATTATTTATTTTTTGCGCTTGACAGGAGTGGGCCCCTGCTCCTACGTATCTCCAGGTGCGATGGAGAAATCAAAGCTACGTAGTTCTTGGGTAGAAAAAATTTGTTGGTTGGTATTTTTTAATATAGGGGTTTTAGGATTATTGAGCTGTACAGCTCATTCGTCCTAGAACGATGACTAACCCGTCTGTACAGTCGACTTAGTCCCCTATTTTATAAAAATGGAGTTTTTGAAGTTTGGAAAATGGTTGGATGTGTGTTGGTTTGATTTTATTTGAATAGGGATTTTAGGACTCTTGAGCCGTACGGTTCATTCATCCTAAAACGATGACTAAACCGGCCGTACGGCCGACTTAATCCCCTATTCGTTTTTTTGGAAAAGAGGTTTATTAATTATTATTATTATTATTATTATTATTATTATTATTATTATTATTATTATTTTATAGGGGTTCTAGGACTTTTGAGCCGTGCGGCTCATTCATCCTAGAACGAGGACTAACTCGACCGTACAGTCGGCTTATCCCCCTATTTTTTTGAAGAGAGATATTTATTTATTTATGAGAGGGAAAGAAGTATTTTATTTTTGTGTTTGAATATTAATGAAAAGTTGACAACGAAAAAAATGAAGAGTGCAACTAGTGAAAAATAATTATCATTAATATTTAAAAATAAACTAATTAAAAGAAAAATAAAATAAAAAAGGGAGGGGAGAGAGAGAGCGAGAGCTTCATTGGGAGAGAGAGAGAATGTGTTCAGTATTCTTGTTGAATCCTTGCAAGGTGCTTTTCACTGTGGACATGTCCTCCTTTTATAGGTGAATGGTTAGGTAAAGAGTGAACAAGTTGACTTGCTAGGCAAGTTGACTTGCTAGGCAAGTCGACTTGCTGGGCAAGTCGACTTGCTGGGCAAGTCGACTTGCTGGGCAAGCAGACTTGCTGGGCAAGCAGACTTGCTGGGCAAGCAGCTTGTTGGGCAAGCATGTTGTTGGGCTGAAGGTTGATGCTATTGACACCCCCCCTTTTATTATTTTCGTTTTTTTCTATTAATTTTGATTTTTTGCAACTTTATTTTATATTTTGATGATTATAAATGAAAGCAAAAATGATTTTTTTTTTGTAAAAAAGTTAAAAACTTATTTTTTTTAAATATAAAATGTTATTTTTGACTAAAACACAAATCTAAAAAAGAACAAGTTGGGCCAAAGCCCGATTGGAAAAATCTAACATAGGCCCAATAAAGTGAATTACTACGCACATGCCCAATAAAACGAAATAGCATCCGAACAAGCTCAAAAGCTAACTCACGGTAATAGGACCTGTAAACTGGTAAAAATAATGATGATTGTAGTAAAAAGAGCGGACAAAATTGGGGTATAACAGCTGCCCCTCTTTATTTATATTTTTCTCGAAAATTTGAATGGTTTCCAAAATTTTCAAAGTAAAATAGAAATAAAGAACAAATGACACTAATTTTGTCTTAAAACGCGGTAAATAGGGATCACTGGGGATCTGAAGGAGCACTGGGGCTCTGAAGGACCACTGGGGTCTGAAGGATCACTAGGGATCTGAAGGTCTTGTTCAAAATAATTGCTTGGCGCATTGACTTGAATTCAACTGAAGGACCGATGGGGTCTGAAGGGCATGCCTAAGTCTGATGGACCAATGGGTCTGATGGAGCGCAACTAGCTTTGGTACTAGTAATACGGTCTGAGGGGGCCTTTTTCGGGCGGCCATTAAGGTCTGGATCAGATCCGGAACTGATATGACCACGAAGGACGTGTACTATGTCTTAGGCTGACATAGCTAGTCTGAAGGACCTGGGGTCGGATGATCCGTCGGTTACTCGATAACGCGACGTGCGATATGGATTGAAGGGCCATTGTTGGACTGAAGGAGCGCTAGGGCTCTGAAGGACCACCTGGGGTCTGAAGGAGTACTGGGATTCTGAATAGACGCTAATTTTGTCCGCTTAAGGGGAAGATGAGTTAGGGAAATAAGGGATGATTAACACTTGGCGTCTTAACCGAGAATAATAAAGAAGGATCACTGGGGATCTGAAGGAGCACTGGGGCTCTGAAAGAGCACTTGGGCTCTAAGGGATCACCGGGGATCCAAGGGGTTGCCTAAGCCCTGAAGGACCACTTGGGGTCTGAAAGAGCACTGGGGCTTTGAAGGACCACTGGGGGTCTGAGGGTGGCCTTTTTCGAGCGGCGGTTAACAAGATCAGGTCTAGAACTGATCACGAAGGACGTCCACTATCTCTTAGGCTGACACAGCTAGTCTGAAGGACCTGGGGTCGGATGATCCGTCGGTGCTCGATGCCGACGTGCGATCTGGATTGATGGACCAATGCCGGTCTGAAGGAGCACTGGGGCTCTGAAGGACCTCTGGGGGTCTGGAAGATCGATGGTTGACTCGGGGCTAACATTACGACCTAATTTGCTGAGATGGGATCAACGCTTGGAGCGTCGATTTTGGAGGAACAAGATATAAGGATCGACACTTGGCGTGTTTACCCGAACATACCTAATGAATGCATTTACCCGAGAAAGGAAAAGCTATTTATATTTGGCATGTCTAATAATGCAATGAATGGTGTATGCGTGCATGTGTTGTATGCACGTGCAATGATGGGTGTTTGTTGGGGTAGCAAATGAGGTGTAGCGGATAATGGGTGTTGAAGTTGATGGAATAATGAAGTTGATAAACTGTGTATGCGTATGCAGATAAGATGTAATTGTATTGCTTAGATGCACATATTGCGATGAAACGCATGGTTGCATGATGGAGTGATTTATGCTTTGGTGGGGGTAATGAATGCAATGTGGATGATTTTTTTTCTCTTTTGGCTTTTTTTTAATGAATGAATGAATGAACGAATGAATGAATGAATGAATGAATGAATGAATGAATGAATGAATGAATGAATGAATGAATGAATGAATGAATGAATGAATGTGCAGACGTGATGCTTAGATGCAAGAGTTGTGGTAGACGCATGACTTGATGTCGAAATACAATGTATGGTGCAATGATTTATGATATGGTATATTAGTAATGCATGCATATGTGTTTTTTAAATTTTGAGATGAGAAATGAGACTTTCAATGCGAGAAGTAGAGAGATGAGTATTTTTGAGTCATCATTTATTGGAAAAATTAGATTGATCTGAACTCAAACTTTGGCAATCTTAAGGTTGTTATTTACAGACGCTGATGTGAAAAAGTAGTTGACTGTATTTGTAGATTCGCTTATTTTGCTCTTCCATTATGATGCCCCATGATGACCGAAATTTTATGTCCACAAAGTTAACTAGGTGGATTTTTAGTATCACACTATTAGCTTGTGTTCTCTCTCTTTGAAACATTGTTTAGTAAAGATGTATAATAGTGAAAATATAGGTGAATGAGTCAGTTAACTTGGTTTTAGGCCTAGGGTATGGACATATGTGGCACATGAAGGGATGAATGACAGGTTTTTTCCAAAGTCATGAAAGGTGGGCTTTCCCTAACTCAAGAAATGTGGGACTGCCCCAATTTAGACTTATGATGACGGTGAATGAATGACTTGCCCTTGTCTAGTGATGACAACAACTAGGGGTGTAGAGGAAATGATGAATTGGGAATGTCATGACTTTGTAACGAAAAGTGGCATGCAAGAGATTTTGTCTCAACCCATGGAGTTTGGTGTTGCCCCAATTATGACAAGGACAAGGTTACCCCAACTGAAGTAGCATTGTGAAAGGGTTTGTTTAGGATAATGGGTTGAGAAATTTCCCCGGTACGGTTTTGTGGATGTGAATATGGTAAGGGAATGAGATGGGTGTAGGGAGAATTTCCCTAATTTTAGGTGGAGTGAAGGGTGACGGGATTGACCCACTATGGAATGACATTTCAAACGGTTGCTTTAAGTGAGGTTGTGAAAGGTGGCAAAGTTAGGGTAATGGGCTAGGGAGATGGTCCAATATGGCTATATGGATTGGGTATGGTATATGAATGGGATGGACAATGGGTAAATCTCAAAGTTCAAGGGGTATGGATGATAAAAGGTATGCCCCACTTTGGGATCTAGGTGGTGATCCTAGTATAAACTTTTGGTTCTCTTTTAGGTGAATCTCAAAGACTGTGACAGTCTTGAGTTTTTTTGATATGATGAAAACTTCACTTGGTGATCACTAAACATTGTCTTTATATCAATGCAACTTGAATGCACCTTGGAGTGCAAGCCTTTTGATTTTATTATTATTATTTTTTAACTTTCTTTGATTTTTTTGAGCAAACATATTGTAAATAAATAAACTTATTTCTCCTAAAATTAAAACTTTGAGAAAACAAAAGCAGTCAGTCATTGATCGGTATGGACTTTATAGGGTTGTAATGTGGCGGATGGTTAGGGGTTTGTGAAGGGTAGGATAATTAGGCCTAATGAAGTATTTGAGAGTTTATGAAATGAGGGATAATTAGGCCCAATGAGGTGTTTGAGGGTTTATGAAAGAAAGGGTTTGTGATGTGGCGAATGGTTAGAGGTTTATGAAAGAAAGAGGTTGTAGATGGGTGTCTGAGGTTTTATGAAAGAAAGAGTTTGTGATGTGGCGAATGGTTAGAGGTTTATGAAAGAAAGAGGTAGTAAATGGGTGTTTGAGGGTTTATGAAAGAAAGGGTTTGTGATGTGGCGAATGGTTAGAGGTTTATGAAAGAAAGAGGTTGTAAATGGGTGTTTGAGGGTTTATGAAAGGAGGGATAATTATGCCCAATGAGGGTTTATGAAAGGAGGAGGTGTTTGTGAAAGGAGGGATAATTGGGCCTAATGAGGTGTTTTGAGGGTTTATTAAGACAAGGATCTCTTATGCGCTTCACTGACTGTTGCAGTTGATTTGACACTGACACTTACCAAAGTTAGCGACGGATTTCTGTCGCTAAAATCCGTCGCTAACCTCATTTTTTTATTTAAAAAAAAGCTATTCTCAGATAGAGAGAGGGACAGATTAGGGATTGGGGAGATAAGGGAAGAAAAAAAATGGTGTGGTGGTGGTGTTGAAGGGAGAAGATAATGGTGGTGATAAGAAAAAATGAAAGAGGAAGAGGAAAATGGAGAAGGAAAAGAAATGAAAGAGGATGGTGTGGTGGTGGTGGTGTGGTGTGGTGTGGTGTTGAAGGGAGAAGATGATGATGGGGGGGGGGGGTAAGAAGAAATGAAAGAGGAATGGGAAGAAATGAAAGAGGAAGGGGAAGAAATGAAAGTGGATGGTGTGGAGGTGGTGGTGTGGTGTTGAAGGGAGAAGATGATGGTGGTGCTGGTAAGAAGAAATAAAAGAGGAAGAGGAAGAAATGAAAGAGGAAAGAAAAGATTCGGGTTTATAAAAAAAAATTAACAATTAGCGACAGATTTAGCGACGGAGTTCCCTCGCTAACTCTGGTCACGTGTCAAATAAGTTGCAACGGCCAGCGGCACAATTTTCCAAAGATTAGCGACGGTTTTAGCGACGGATTTCCCTCGCTAACTCTGGTCACGTGTCAAATCAACTGCAACGGGCAGTGACACAATTTTCCAAAGATTAGCGACGGATTTAGCGACAGATTTCCCTCGCTAATTCAATTTTTTTTTCAATTTTTGCGCCATGTTAAATCCGTCGCTAATTTAGCCAATTTCTGTCGCTAAATACCTTGTTTTCAATCCGTCGCTAATTTTGTGCATTCCCGTCGCTAATTTTGATTTTAGCGACGGACTTCCAATCCGTTACTGTCCGTCGCTAATCCATGTTTTTTTTGTAGTGTCAAGCTCCTAAGCACTCAAACTAGCACCCCAAAGCTCAAATTTCACTCTCCACTCCTTCAAAGCACTAAGATGACTTTCTATTCAAATTCTTGAACAGCTAAAACCACATGCAAGCACCCAATTCAGGTTCCCAGCTTCCACATTCTGACATGCAAATCGAATGGAAGGATAATGAGGGTTTGATGGGGAAATTTTTGGTTTGTGAAATTTAAATGTCAATGGATTTCGAAAATGTGATGGGAAAGGAATTGAGATATGGGATACAATGTTGTTGAATTTGAGATGGTTCAATGAAGGAAGTCAAATGAGCAAACAAGTTCCACCGTTGTTGTGTTTCTCCCCTTTCTCGAGTTCCCCCCTCTCTCTCTCTCTCTCTCTCTCTCTCTCTCTCTCTCTCTCTCTCTCTCTCTCTCTCTCTCTCTCTCTCTCTCTCTCTCTCTCTCTCTCTCTCTCTCTCTCTCTCTCTCTCTCTCTCTCTCTCTCTCTCTCTCTCTCTCTCTCTCTCTCTCTCTCTCTCTCTCTCTCTCTCTCTCTCTCTCTCTCTCTCTCAGTTTGGTTTTTGAAACAAAATCTGAAATGAGAGTGTGTGCCTGTCTTTTGCCTTCGGCTCATTCTCTATTTATAGGGTGAGTTAATGAAGGGTAGAAGGGTCTTTTGATGGCTGGATTAAAACAACTAAATGTGGGTTAGCACTCTAATGGGATTTAAAACTCTCTCTCCACTATTCTCCCCTTTAACTTATGCAAATAAATGAATAAATACCACAATAAATCACACAACAATTTCAATTCAACAAGTAAAGCAAGAATTAAATCATGTAACAATCAAAGTAAATAAAAATGTACTTTGGGTGTTACATCACACCCCACCTTGAAAATTTTTAACAATCAAACACCATAGTTTCCCTTTCAAGCATTCAAGGAACTCGGAGATGGAGGGGTGAGGGTCTCACCCCAACTTGAAAAAAATTTCTATATCAAAGGAAAAAGGTTCGCATGAGTGAATACTTATACCATATAGGCTAGTTCCCATATTAGCCATTCATCATATTTAATCATCACGTGATAATACGCATCCGGTTGAATAAGATCATACAATATATTACAAAGGTTTACAGAATGAAAAAGTAAAAACCAAAATAAAGTAGAAAACAAAATGTGAAGAAAAATTTATTGAGAAATAAGAATGAATACCCCTCATTATATAGGAGATTAATTGTAATTATGCATTGTTGATTTAAATCTATTTATACTCAACCAATAATTACAATTCTTTGTATGAGCAATTCATATTTCTTTTTAATGACATGACAATTCATAATTGGTCCATAACGTAAAATATTTTTATCTCGACAGTGCATTCAAATTATATCAATTTTAAGGATCGTCCTAAACAATTTGGAGGCCCTGTTCATCAAACCTTAAAAATTTGGCCCTTAATTATACTTTTATCATATATTACTTTTTTTCATGAACTATATACTAATTTTTTCATGAATCATATCTAAAGTTTTTTCGAACGCTAAAGTACCTCAAAATACAGTTTAACGACGCACTTTACGTATTTTGTCACGAAATTATTATTTTTATTTCACCAAACCGGTTATTGAGGAAGGAACTTTGCGTATTTGAGCACTTAAAATTTTTTATGAACTCTAAAGTACCCTCAAAACACACGTTCATCATCACACTTTACATATTTTGTCACGATTTTTTTTACCAAGCCGGTAATTGGGGAAGGAACTTTGCTATTTGAACGCTTAAATTTTTTCTGATACGTAAAGTACCACAAAATACACTGCCCAGCATCACATTTTGCATATTTTGTCGCCAAATTAATTTTTTTTCACCAAATCAGTTATTGAGGAACAAATTTCGCTTTGAACATCTAATTTTTTTTTGTAATCTAAAACAATCTTTTAAGGACCCAAAAAATTTGAATTAGGCGGAGGCCATATACGATAATTATGGCACACGCAAGACTGCACACGTTAATAACAGGACAAAATCATACACTACAAAAAAAACAGTGTTTAGCGACGGATTTTAGCGACGGATATGTGGTCCGTCGCTAAAATCAAAATTAGCGACGGAAATGCACAAAATTAGCGACGGATTGAGAACAAGGTATTTAGCGACGGAAATTGGCTAAATTAGCGACGGATTTAACATGGCGCGAAAATTGAAAAAAAAATTTGAATTAGCGACGGAAATCCGTCGCTAAATCCGTCGCTAATGTTTGGAAAATTGTGCCACTGACCGTTGCAGTTGATTTGACACGTGACAGACATTAGCGAGGGAAATCCGTCGCTAAATCCGTCGCTAACGGGTAATTTTTTTTTATAAACCCGAATCCTTCCTCTTCCTCTTTCATTTCTTCCTCTTCCTCTTTCATTTCTTCCTCTTCTCCGTTTTTTCCTCTCTTTCATTTCTTCCTCTTCCTCTTTCATTTCTTCTTACCACCACCACCATCATCTTCTCCCTTCAACACCACACCACACCACACCATCCTCTGTCATTTCCTCCTCTTCCTCTTTAATTTCGTTTCCTTCTCCATTTTCCTCTTCCTCTTTCATTTCTTCCTCTTCCTCTTTCATTTTTTCTTACCACCACCACCATCATCTTCTCCCTTCAACACCACACCACACCACCACCACACCATCCTCTTTCATTTCCTCCTCTTCCTCTTTAATTTCTTTTCCTTCTCCATTTTCCTCTTCCTCTTTCATTTTTTCTTACCACCACCACCATCATCTTCATCTTCTCCCTTCAACACAACACAACCACCACCACCACCACCACATCCTCTTTCATTTATTTTCCTTCTCCATTTTCCTCCCCAACCCCTTATCTCTCCCTCTTTTTATCTGAGATTAGCATTTAAAAAAAAAAAAGAGATTAGCGACGGATTTTAGCGACGGATTTCCGTCGCTAAAATTGGTCAGTGTCACTGTCAAATCAACTGCAACGGTCAGTGTGTACAGTGTTTAGCGACGGATTTTAGCGACGGATTTTCCGTCGCTAATTTTAGCGACGGATTGTATTCCCTCGCTACCCAATTAGCGACCAGCTTTTTAGCGACGGAATTGGTCCGTCGCTAATTCCGTCGCTAACAGTCATTAGCGAGGGAAAAACAGGCATTACCGAGGGAAAAATCCGTCGCTAATGCGCTGTTTTTTTGTAGTGATATTTGACTAATTATTTTATCTAATGATTTGATTTATATACACAATAGGTGTATATACGTGGTACACTATCTACTAATCACATGGTGACATATCATTAAAGAAAAATTGATCAATTAATAACCACAAATTAGTCAATTAATAACCAACCACTCCATAAATTGTGATTTGCGGTGGTGGAAAAAGCATGAACAATAGGTGTACGTATGCAAATGAAACTCTTTATCTAATCTAATACGTGTACTAGAGAGTAAAATGATGGTGGAGTAAGTTGAATTACCAACTAAAGTGCTCACCAGTGATGGAGGAAAAAATACATGATATATTTGGTTGCTACTTATACTTTCTCGATAACCAAAATATAAAATAAAATTCCAACAACTTTAAATATTATTTTATGATATTTTATATTATATTTTAGTGTCGGTTAAAATTTTAAGTGGTATGTTAGTCAGCAGCCACCGAAAAAGATTTTTTTGCCCACAAAGAATAAATGCGTCTTCACCAAATACATGCACCGCGTCACCTATAAAAATGAGGCAATTGTCACCAAGTATAAGGGTGTTTTTTTTTTACCCCCTCCAATCTCATACCCTAAATTGATTAAATAGACCAAAATACCCCTAAAAATTGTTAAAAAACGAAATCATTCATCATTCCATCATATTTCTGGAAAAAGTGAGTTTTTCCCTAAACTTCCCGGAAATAGACGTATTTTCGGAACGTATTTTTCCAAAAAACATTCCGGAAATACCATTTTTTAAGGTATTTCCGAAAAGTTAAATTTTAGGGATTTCCGGATATATCTCTAAAAGAGGTATTTCCGGATATATCTCTAAAATAGGTATTTCCGGAAGCCATTTTGGCGGAAAGACTTCGGTGCCAGTTTTTCTCTAAAAGAGTCACACATCTGTCCCTCTCAAGTGGATGACTCTTATTTCGGACTTTGCCCTGTGTGGCGAGTGGGCTTGGGGTCCAGCTGCTCTAGCTATTCTCTACGAGCAGCTGAATGATGCTTGTTACTGGGAGACGTCGCAGATTGGCGGATATGCTTCTCTACTGCAGGTAACTAATTAATTAATTAATTATTTTTATTTCTTTTTAATTACTTCTATTTATATAATTACTTACTTTTTTTATTATTTTAGTGCTGGATATATGAGTATTTCCCCACCATCGTGGTGCGGAAAGACTTCGGTGCCAGTGAACTTCCACGTTGCAACAGGTGGGCGAACAAGAAGTGCGATAGTATCAAGCTTCCGGAGTTTCGGCAGCTGCTGGATGACTTGCAGAGGGAGCAGGTCATATGGAGCCCCAGGGACGACCACAGACAGTACCTCCGGTTTCACAACATTTCATTATTCAGAGGTTGACTGCTGTGGGGGATGTGGCGGTGCCTTATATGCCAGACAGGGTCCGTTGGCAGTTTGGATATGTCCAGCAGATTCCTTGATCCACCTATTTCGAGCCCACGTCCATCTCTGGAGGTCATAGTACATCAGCTGATGTTCTATCAGTCCCCAGCGCGGGCTTTCAGGGACAGCGGTTGACGGACACTCGTCCAGGGTGCTTGTGATGACGAGTACCTACCATGGTACTTCCAGGTGTCCATTCCCTGCCTGACTCCGGCTCCGCCTTCACCTCCGGCTCCGCCTTCACCTGCAGCTGCTGAGGATATTGTTCCACTTCCCTTCGAGTCCAGGATGACAGCAGCTACGCATGTCCAGAATGTCTATGATCGTCTTTTGTCAGTCGACGGCATTCCTGAGGATGTCTATGATAGTCTGTTGGCTGCTTTACAGATTTTGAACATTTAATTGTATTATTTTTTGTATTTTTACTGTATTTTTACTATATTATTTCGCGTAATTTGATTTCAAGTTCGGTTACAATTATTTTGCACGATTTTAAATAAAAAAAATTTGCTTCCGGAAATACCTTTTTCTGCAGTATTTTGGGTATTTTGGAGATTTAGCGTAAAGGGGGGGGGGGGTAATGGTTCCCAGGGAGTAAAAAAAATCACCCAAGTATAAATGAGGAAAATGCTGGCAGAAGCACATATCACTATATCAAGACACAAATCATATGGATATGAATCATATGATGAATAATCTACTCTCAACGTCAACTTTATCATTTACAATATGCGGCTCCTTCTTGTTTCTCTTCGTTCTCTTCTGGCTACGCAGAAGTGGTGGAGGTACAAAAACACCACCACCACCACCAGAAGTCGGTAGTGGTTGGCCTTTGATCGGGCATCTCCATCTCTTTGGTGGATCCCAACCACCTCACGTCACTTTGGGTAACATGGCCGACAAATATGGACCCATTTTCACAATACGTTTGGGTGTTCACCGCACTTTGATTGTTAGCAATTCAGAAATGGCCAAACAGTGCTTCACCGTAAACGACAAAGCGTTTGCTTCTCGTCCCAAATCCATAGCCTTTGAAGTATTGGGCTACAACTTTTCCATGATAGGTTTCAGCCCCTACAGTTCCTACTGGCGCACGGTGCGCAAGATAGCCACCCTCCATGTCCTCTCCACACAACGATTAGAGATGCTAAAGCACGTGATGGAGTCTGAGGTTACAGCTGCAATGAAGGAGAGTTACGTCCTCTCTGGTGGTTCTGTTAAGGTGGTTACTGAAATGAAGAAATGGTTTGGAGACATAACCTTAAACGTTGTTTTAAGAACAGTGGTGGGAAAACGTTTTGACGGCAAGGACGAGGAAGAGAACCAACGAATTAGGAAAGCACTTAGGGACTTTTTTTATTTAAGTGGCTCGTTCGCTATCTCTGATGCGCTGCCATTTTTGAGATGGTTTGATTTGGATGGACGTGAGAAAGAAATGAAGAAGAATGCTAAAGAGTTGGATGACTTGGCTCGAGTTTGGCTTGATCAACACAAACAAAATAGGACACCAGCTGGTTCTCAACGTGATTTCATGGACGTGCTTCTTTCCACTGTTGGTGATTTTGATGGACGTGATGCTGATACCACAATCAAAGCTACTTGCCTGGTATGTTATTTTTATCAATTATCACTGCCACGTTCAAGACCTTGCTACAAAAATTATTATAGGTAGGCTTAAAAGATCATTTACCTTCCCGTAAATATCACGTTTATCTATTTACCCCCTGCAAAAAAAAACTTTTAAAACAAACCATTTAAAATGTAATTGTATCCAGTTACCCCCTGCAGTTAGTTTTGGCTAGCAACGTTAAGTCTAGGCTGACTTGGCTGACATTTTGGATCTAGTTAACCCCCTGCAAATATTAAGTGTTTCTAATTACCCCTGCAAATATTAAGTGGGGGTTAGTTACCCCCTGCAAATATTAAGTGTTTCTAGTTACCCCTGCAAATATTAACGCTGTTAGCCAAAACTAACAGCAGGGGTAACTGGATACAGTTACATTTTGCAGGGTTTGTTTTAAAAAACACTTTGTAAAATGTAACGTTATCCAGTTACCCCCTCCTGTTAACTTTTCTGTTAAAAAAATGTAAAATGTAACTTTTTCCAGTTACCCCTCTGACGTCAGTGCCACGTGCCACCATATTATTAGGCCTCTGTGACACGTGGCACTGATATGTCACGTCAGCATCTATGTCACCACTGCCACGTGGCACTAACATGTGCCACGTCAGCGACCAATTGATGGCTGCCACGTGACACTGAATTGGCATTGTGGGGCAATTGTTGTTACTAAAAAAACATATATAAAACCTTGTTTGGATGCAGGCACTAATTCTAGCAGGTACAGACACTACGACAGGAACATTAACTTGGGCCCTATCTTTACTTCTCAACAACCGTGAAGTCTTAAACAAGGTCCAACAAGAATTAAATACACAGATCGGTAGAGAAAAGACTGCAGTTGAATATTCAGATTTGAAGAAGTTGAAGTACCTCCAAGCCATCATTAAGGAAACGTTGCGCTTGTACCCACCAGGACCACTCAATATGCCTCACGAATCTATGGAAGATTGTATTGTTGGCGGATACCACGTGCCTGTAGGAACACGTCTATTGACTAACCTATCAAAACTTCAAAGAGATCCGTTGTTGTATTCTGACCCCTTAGAGTTTCGCCCAGGGAGATTCCTGGACACGCACAAGGATATTGATGTGAAGGGCCAAGATTTTGAATTGATTCCTTTCGGTGCTGGTAGAAGAATGTGTCCTGGAATGTCGTTTGGTCTTGAACTCATGCAAATAACGCTTGCTACCTTGCTGCATGGGTTTGACATAGTGACTCCAGATGGGGGGCCTGTTGATATGGTTGAACAATTTGGGCTAACCAGTATCAAGGCTTCTCCACTTCAAGTCATTCTTACGCCACGTTTGCCTTCCCAAATTTACGCTCAAAATTAATATTTTAGTCTTGTTTGGATAAGCAGTGTACGTATTTAAGCGTTTATACATAAAAGTTTGTCACATGAGAGTTTGTATCATTAACACAACCAAACAAGCTATTTGTGTTTCAATGTGTACACTAAAAAGTGCTTATGCAAAAATTGAACCATTTTATGCATAAATACATAACCACCTAAGTATATTATGATTTTTAAAATATTAAAATTTTATAATCAAACCATAATTAAAATTATAATAGACTTTTTTAAAAATATCATGATATATCACAAAACAGTTATCAAAAGTTCACCAACCACCAACCACCTTAACGCGGTTTTATATATTGTTTAAAATAATTAAGAATCAAAATTATCTTAGACATATTTGTGACACTATGAGAATAGAAGTTTAGGTTAGCTACGTCACCCTTCTAATGGTGATGCAATCAAAGGTTACCCATCGTTGGCTTCTAGTGGTGCACCACTACCGCGACTTCTAAGTAGCCAGAAGAGAAGGAATAGAAACAAGAAGGTTATGCGGCTTATGTGACAAATAGTCTAGCCGTTTAAAATACTGTTTTTTAAATAGAAAAAGTAAATTACATTCTCCTATATATATATATATATATATATATATATATATATATATATATATATTACACTCCCCTTTCCTTTTATTTTAAAATGCACACCTCTCCCCTTGCAATCATGATACAATACATTTTAGTCTCTTTTATTGACGTATAATTAAGTTTCAAATAAGGGACATGATTAATGAAGGTAGCTCAGTTGGCGAGCTAAGGGACATGAATGAGTTGCAAAGTTGCAAGAAGGAGGTCCAGGGTTCAAACCCTGGAAACTAACATTCCTCCACCCCCACTAACATTTGCTAATCAAAAAAAAGTTTCAAATAACCTCTGTTGAACAACATTATTTTTATCGAAATAACATTTCTTGAACAAATCTTACTTTTCTCTGCCATTGAATTATCTCAATAACAAGTTTATTCAAACTTTGGATAATGAACCATTTCAATATAAAAAGAAGGCGACAACATAGTTCACTCGAAACAAGTAAGTACAAGTGGAATCAAATAGGAAATTTTGTGGGAAATGATAAAATTTTGAAATTCAAATAACCAAAACTTAGAAATAGAGAATAAAAAGTTCACTCAATACTAATTGAGAGGCGTTTAACATTTTTCTAAGAGGAAAATTGGAAATTATTCATAAATAAGACTTAAAGAGTAGTGAACTATTGGTGCACCTCTTTACCAATGCATTTGGATGTTTTCTCGCTTTAAGAACAATAATTGGGCATGATATAGATAGACCGACTAAAATATTATTTTTTCCATAGTCCCCGTATTAAACACTAATTTCTTAAAATGACAAGAAATCAATTTTCAATCGAAGAGTGAAAGATGTAGAAGATCATGAACACAAAAGAGATGATAGTGAAAGAGATGAATTGTCATTTGCTTGAAAAGGTTTTCTATTTTGTTTTTGATGTAGGCTTGAAAAGGTGAAAGAGATGATAGTGAAAATAGATGAACACTCCTATATCATATTAATCATCAAATATTATATATAATATACATACAAAAAACTAAATTTCTGATGTCTCTGGTTCAAATCCGAGACCTCACAGTTGTGTGTGTGATTTTCAAGTGGCATTTGCCACTCCGTCTAGAACAAAAAAAAATCTATAATATAACCTCGGTGTGGTTAATCTAGTAGTGTTCACTTGTGTCTCACAATATCTATTTTCTGTTCTCTTTTCTCCGGATCTCCTTCTTTACAACTTCCTCCACCTTTCTGGATCTTTTGAACAAAATTTCTTTTAAAGAAGAGATAGGAGAAATCACTTTTTTAACTAAAAAACAAGAGAATCATAAACTGAATTCCGCTAATAAAAAGGAAACTGAAACCTTGGTGAGCCTGCCTCTTTTTACTAAAATCACTCATATGTGTTCTCCTTCAGGGAGCCCAGTGAATATTCACAACAAAAATTCTTTCCTCTCCCCTTTAAGGGCTCGCTTGTTACAAATTAGAAAATTGATTTTGATTTAAAATAATTTAGAGATTAATTTTAAAGATTTTTAAAAAAAAAAAAGTTTATTTGTGTTTTTTTACTAAGCTAGAAAATTTAATTTTTTTAACTTATTCGGATACAAATATGTAAAAGTGGTATTTTAAAAATGCAAAATTACGATTTTATGTTAGCAAACGTTTTCGGTGGTTGCCATTAATTGCAATGGTTTTATATTGTTGTCATAAAGGGCCACGGTTTTTTCGCCTCTCAAAGGCCACGATTTTTAGTTAGCGTTGCCTTAGCTTGCACAAAACTGTTGCCTAAATAATAGACGGCGCTCACAAACACCATAGGTGAAAAACCATTGTCGAAAGAAAAGAGAATGGTTTTTCTATTTTAGGCAACGGTTTTCACGCGTTGTCATACACTTAAAATATTGAGTGTCATCAATATTGTTCTCATCAGAAAATTTTGCTTCCAAGCAGTATTATATGTCAACACACCATTTCATAGCCTCTTAAAGTCATCAATTAAAGGCTGAAAATATTTAACAATGCCAGTTATTGGATTTGTTGGTCCCAATAATACAGCAACATAGAACATGTAAGGGTTAGACATGCATGTTTCGGAAGAAAATTGTATGGGGCAGCAATAAATTATCAACTGGAATAAGGTATTGCTAACACTAGAACATATATGTAAAAGCATCAAATTAAGTATAACTCAAGTCGGACATTACGTATATCCACGAAAAAACCAGGATGTACATGATCAAATTAAAGATTCAAAATGCTTACCATGCTAATTGCTATTACAATAGTTTCAGAAACCAAAAAAACTTACTATATATGATATAATCATTGGCAGGAAGTAGAGGATGCTCAATGGATCAGAATGTCTGTAATAGATTACTTTGACAAGGTTGTTCTTCCATCTGTAACTGAGGAAGAGCATAGGACAAATTTGCATTTTATAGTTGTTGGATCGTAGGACAAAGAGAATCTAACTATGGTGCCATTTCATTTATTTTCAGTTTCAATTTTGCCATTCATTTTAAGTTTTCAGTTTTAATTTACTTTAATCATCCTTTATGTTAAAAAACCTTGGATGAGCCGTTGAAAAATTGTCTACATGACATACTGGAGGAACACTTTAAAGACGGTGTTAAGTCAAAGCAACTCAAGATTGAATATGGAGGCTTTGACAACTTTGTTTTCATTGGTACCAAGATTTCATGGGTAAGTTATGCACACTTGTTCTAATGAATAGTTGATTCAAAGCTTATCTACCAATCTATTTGGGGATTAGTGAAAGTTTAACTTACTAAGTGATGGTTCAAATCGCGAGATACCTTCATCTGAAAATATGAGATTTCCGGAATAATGGATTTAGATCTATTTTGAAAATGGTGGACGATTGTTAGAGATTTCCAAAATATGTGTTTGGAATATTGTGCAAGAATGGTTAAAAATATATGACTTTGCGTATCTATAACAAAGTTATGAATTTCTTGGTAGCTTGTCAGATTTGATGCGAGTTTCAGGTACCAAGCTCGAATCCTTGGGGCAACAGTTTTTATTTTTCTACGTCATTTATTTATCAACGAACAAAATTTTTTTGCCAAAATTATTTCTAAGTCATTTCTTCTTTTCTGTAGTGCACGGGAGTAATTAAAGAAACTTTATTCCGTAAACTACCATTTATCGATACGCGTGGTGTGATTGTGCAAAACACATCACGGGTTTTAAAGTATCCTGAAGGGGAATCGCGGAACACCCTATTGCATCTACTTAGTTGAATTGATGGGGACGGATCGAACCTAAAAGTTAGTGTGCCTACACACGCTTTAAAATATAGTGCAACAATCATCATCTTCATCATTGTTCGAGTGTTGAAATATTCTCTCCAACAATTTGTTCCAACACCCTCAAATAATCACGGGGTAAGATTAATTCTAACTTGGTAAAATGAAATTATTCTGTCCCTTATTATGTTTTAATAATGCTACGTGTAATTTTAGCTTGCATCTGTTAATTATTCCAGCTTCATACAGTTGCATACTGTCCGAGTGAGGATTCTTCGAAGGTTCAAAAATGAAGCCGCCACCAAAGTTTAGTTTAAGGGCAAACATTGGAAAATCTCTTTGAGTTGGATAAGGGTCCTTGAGACCAGATTTGTGTTCGGGAGTCGGTTATGTGTGGGGAAGGTATTAGCACCCCACGACATCCTTCCTAAAGAAGGTTACCATCTAATTAGTTGTGTTAATTCTAAAAATGTTTGTTTTACTCTTTTATTAAAAAGAAAAAGACTTAATAAAATTATTTATTTTTTGCGCTTGACAGGAGTGGGCCCCTGCTCCTACGTATCTCCAGGTGCGATGGAGAAATCAAAGCTACGTAGTTCTTGGGTAGAAAAAATTTGTTGGTTGGTATTTTTTAATATAGGGGTTTTAGGATTATTGAGCTGTACAGCTCATTCGTCCTAGAACGATGACTAACCCGTCTGTACAGTCGACTTAGTCCCCTATTTTATAAAAATGGAGTTTTTGAAGTTTGGAAAATGGTTGGATGTGTGTTGGTTTGATTTTATTTGAATAGGGATTTTAGGACTCTTGAGCCGTACGGTTCATTCATCCTAAAACGATGACTAAACCGGCCGTACGGCCGACTTAATCCCCTATTCGTTTTTTTGGAAAAGAGGTTTATTAATTATTATTATTATTATTATTATTATTATTATTATTATTATTTTATAGGGGTTCTAGGACTTTTGAGCCGTGCGACTCATTCATCCTAGAACGAGGACTAACTCGACCGTACAGTCGGCTTATCCCCCTATTTTTTTGAAGAGAGATATTTATTTATTTATGAGAGGGAAAGAAGTATTTTATTTTTGTGTTTGAATATTAATGAAAAGTTGACAACGAAAAAAATGAAGAGTGCAACTAGTGAAAAATAATTATCATTAATATTTAAAAATAAACTAATTAAAAGAAAAATAAAATAAAAAAGGGAGGGGAGAGAGAGAGCGAGAGCTTCATTGGGAGAGAGAGAGAATGTGTTCAGTATTCTTGTTGAATCCTTGCAAGGTGCTTTTCACTGTGGACATGTCCTCCTTTTATAGGTGAATGGTTAGGTAAAGAGTGAACAAGTTGACTTGCTGGGCAAGTCGACTTGCTGGGCAAGTCGACTTGCTGGGCAAGCAGACTTGCTGGGCAAGCAGCTTGTTGGGCAAGCATGTTGTTGGGCTGAAGGTTGATGCTATTGACACCCCCCCTTTTATTATTTTCGTTTTTTTCTATTAATTTTGATTTTTTGCAACTTTATTTTATATTTTGATGATTATAAATGAAAGCAAAAATGATTTTTTTTTTGTAAAAAAGTTATAAACTTATTTTTTTTAAATATAAAATGTTATTTTTGACTAAAACACAAATCTAAAAAAGAACAAGTTGGGCCAAAGCCCGATTGGAAAAATCTAACATAGGCCCAATAAAGTGAATTACTACGCACATGCCCAATAAAACGAAATAGCATCCGAACAAGCTCAAAAGCTAACTCACGGTAATAGGACCTGTAAACTGGTAAAAATAATGATGATTGTAGTAAAAAGAGCGGACAAAATTGGGGTATAACAGCTGCCCCTCTTTATTTATATTTTTCTCGAAAATTTGAATGGTTTCCAAAATTTTCAAAGTAAAATAGAAATAAAGAACAAATGACACTAATTTTGTCTTAAAACGCGGTAAATAGGGATCACTGGGGATCTGAAGGAGCACTGGGGCTCTGAAGGACCACTGGGGTCTGAAGGATCACTAGGGATCTGAAGGTCTTGTTCAAAATAATTGCTTGGCGCATTGACTTGAATTCAACTGAAGGACCGATGGGGTCTGAAGGGCATGCCTAAGTCTGATGGACCAATGGGTCTGATGGAGCGCAACTAGCTTTGGTACTAGTAATACGGTCTGAGGGGGGCCTTTTTCGGGCGGCCATTAAGGTCTGGATCAGATCCGGAACTGATATGACCACGAAGGACGTGTACTATGTCTTAGGCTGACATAGCTAGTCTGAAGGACCTGGGGTCGGATGATCCGTCGGTTACTCGATAACGCGACGTGCGATATGGATTGAAGGGCCATTGTTGGACTGAAGGAGCGCTAGGGCTCTGAAGGACCACCTGGGGTCTGAAGGAGTACTGGGATTCTGAATAGACGCTAATTTTGTCCGCTTAAGGGGAAGATGAGTTAGGGAAATAAGGGATGATTAACACTTGGCGTCTTAACCGAGAATAATAAAGAAGGATCACTGGGGATCTGAAGGAGCACTGGGGCTCTGAAAGAGCACTTGGGCTCTAAGGGATCACCGGGGATCCAAGGGGTTGCCTAAGCCCTGAAGGACCACTTGGGGTCTGAAAGAGCACTGGGGCTTTGAAGGACCACTGGGGGTCTGAGGGTGGCCTTTTTCGAGCGGCGGTTAACAAGATCAGGTCTAGAACTGATCACGAAGGACGTCCACTATCTCTTAGGCTGACACAGCTAGTCTGAAGGACCTGGGGTCGGATGATCCGTCGGTGCTCGATGCCGACGTGCGATCTGGATTGATGGACCAATGCCGGTCTGAAGGAGCACTGGGGCTCTGAAGGACCTCTGGGGGTCTGGAAGATCGATGGTTGACTCGGGGCTAACATTACGACCTAATTTGCTGAGATGGGATCAACGCTTGGAGCGTCGATTTTGGAGGAACAAGATATAAGGATCGACACTTGGCGTGTTTACCCGAACATACCTAATGAATGCATTTACCCGAGAAAGGAAAAGCTATTTATATTTGGCATGTCTAATAATGCAATGAATGGTGTATGCGTGCATGTGTTGTATGCACGTGCAATGATGGGTGTTTGTTGGGGTAGCAAATGAGGTGTAGCGGATAATGGGTGTTGAAGTTGATGGAATAATGAAGTTGATAAACTGTGTATGCGTATGCAGATAAGATGTAATTGTATTGCTTAGATGCACATATTGCGATGAAACGCATGGTTGCATGATGGAGTGATTTATGCTTTGGTGGGGGTAATGAATGCAATGTGGATGATTTTTTTTCTCTTTTGGCTTTTTTTTAATGAATGAATGAATGAACGAATGAATGAATGAATGAATGAATGAATGAATGAATGAATGAATGAATGAATGAATGAATGAATGAATGAATGAATGAATGAATGAATGAATGAATGAATGAATGAATGAATGAATGTGCAGACGTGATGCTTAGATGCAAGAGTTGTGGTAGACGCATGACTTGATGTCGAAATACAATGTATGGTGCAATGATTTATGATATGGTATATTAGTAATGCATGCATATGTGTTTTTTAAATTTTGAGATGAGAAATGAGACTTTCAATGCGAGAAGTAGAGAGATGAGTATTTTTGAGTCATCATTTATTGGAAAAATTAGATTGATCTGAACTCAAACTTTGGCAATCTTAAGGTTGTTATTTACAGACGCTGATGTGAAAAAGTAGTTGACTGTATTTGTAGATTCGCTTATTTTGCTCTTCCATTATGATGCCCCATGATGACCGAAATTTTATGTCCACAAAGTTAACTAGGTGGATTTTTAGTATCACACTATTAGCTTGTGTTCTCTCTCTTTGAAACATTGTTTAGTAAAGATGTATAATAGTGAAAATATAGGTGAATGAGTCAGTTAACTTGGTTTTAGGCCTAGGGTATGGACATATGTGGCACATGAAGGGATGAATGACAGGTTTTTTCCAAAGTCATGAAAGGTGGGCTTTCCCTAACTCAAGAAATGTGGGACTGCCCCAATTTAGACTTATGATGACGGTGAATGAATGACTTGCCCTTGTCTAGTGATGACAACAACTAGGGGTGTAGAGGAAATGATGAATTGGGAATGTCATGACTTTGTAACGAAAAGTGGCATGCAAGAGATTTTGTCTCAACCCATGGAGTTTGGTGTTGCCCCAATTATGACAAGGACAAGGTTACCCCAACTGAAGTAGCATTGTGAAAGGGTTTGTTTAGGATAATGGGTTGAGAAATTTCCCCGGTACGGTTTTGTGGATGTGAATATGGTAAGGGAATGAGATGGGTGTAGGGAGAATTTCCCTAATTTTAGGTGGAGTGAAGGGTGACGGGATTGACCCACTATGGAATGACATTTCAAACGGTTGCTTTAAGTGAGGTTGTGAAAGGTGGCAAAGTTAGGGTAATGGGCTAGGGAGATGGTCCAATATGGCTATATGGATTGGGTATGGTATATGAATGGGATGGACAATGGGTAAATCTCAAAGTTCAAGGGGTATGGATGATAAAAGGTATGCCCCACTTTGGGATCTAGGTGGTGATCCTAGTATAAACTTTTGGTTCTCTTTTAGGTGAATCTCAAAGACTGTGACAGTCTTGAGTTTTTTTGATATGATGAAAACTTCACTTGGTGATCACTAAACATTGTCTTTATATCAATGCAACTTGAATGCACCTTGGAGTGCAAGCCTTTTGATTTTATTATTATTATTTTTTAACTTTCTTTGATTTTTTTGAGCAAACATATTGTAAATAAATAAACTTATTTCTCCTAAAATTAAAACTTTGAGAAAACAAAAGCAGTCAGTCATTGATCGGTATGGACTTTATAGGGTTGTAATGTGGCGGATGGTTAGGGGTTTGTGAAGGGTAGGATAATTAGGCCTAATGAAGTATTTGAGAGTTTATGAAATGAGGGATAATTAGGCCCAATGAGGTGTTTGAGGGTTTATGAAAGAAAGGGTTTGTGATGTGGCGAATGGTTAGAGGTTTATGAAAGAAAGAGGTTGTAGATGGGTGTCTGAGGTTTTATGAAAGAAAGAGTTTGTGATGTGGCGAATGGTTAGAGGTTTATGAAAGAAAGAGGTAGTAAATGGGTGTTTGAGGGTTTATGAAAGAAAGGGTTTGTGATGTGGCGAATGGTTAGAGGTTTATGAAAGAAAGAGGTTGTAAATGGGTGTTTGAGGGTTTATGAAAGGAGGGATAATTATGCCCAATGAGGGTTTATGAAAGGAGGAGGTGTTTGTGAAAGGAGGGATAATTGGGCCTAATGAGGTGTTTTGAGGGTTTATTAAGTCAAGGATGAAAAATACAATTTATTCTATCAAGGATAATTTTCGTATAATTTTTTGGAAGAAAATCCTAGTTCAAAATAATTAAAAGGCGTTTTTCCAATTTTTATTGCACAAGAAAGCTGAAAAAGGACCATTAAATATTCCCCGATTATTAAATGACAAATTTTATTGTCATGAATAATTAGAGGGATATTTTTATGGTGCCCAAAAATATGTGACACATTTTCAATAGGTGCACTATCATTTGCATGCCCAAAAATTCAAAATTCAAATAGAAAGTACAAAGTGTCCTCAATAAGACAAAAGACCAAAAAGGAGAAGCAATTTTCCCTCCCCATTTTTGTTGTCATAGTCGAATTCCCTCTCTCTCTCTCTCTCTCTCTCTCTCCACAATTTCTTCCACACTCTTCTATTGTACAATTATTCCTTAAGAATATTCTTGTACTATCCTTAATCCCACCCATTTCATACACATCCCTAATTCCCACACACTCTCATGTAGATTCATACCCTTTTTTGTAAATGACACCATCCTCTCACACTCACTCCTTCATAAGAAATTGCAAACTTACTTAAAATAGAACATCCCATTCCTATTCAACACTTAACCCTAATTTCACCCAAGACCATATATGAGTCTACTCTCCCAAAATACAAGAAGTTCATTTTTTGCACAAAAACCTCTACTTCCTCCTCTCCTTGGCCGAATACCTCCTCCTCTCCCTCACCTCATATTTTTCAATTTCTTCACTCAATCATCCATTAAAACACCTTTCCTACACTAAATCTTCCATCCTTCTTGCATTCTTCTCAAAGATTCACCTTCAAATTCAATGATCAAGTTCAAAGTTGAAGATTGAAGAGTAGATTAAAGGGGTTTTGCATTCATTCATCTCATTTCATTCCTTATTCTAGCTTGGAGTTGAGGTATACTTTAAAACCTAGCATCATCTTCCAATTTTAGCATCAAAGATGTAAATCATCACTTCATTTTGGCATCCCATTGCATTTTAATGTCATAATGTTAACATAGTTGTTGTTGTTGTTGAGTGAGAGATGTATTTCAAGTATCTTGACAAACACTTTGGGAGGCTTGGGTGCTTGGAATGCTTCTCTCCTTTAGAATAGATTGTGTGTTGTTGTTATTTCACTCATTTCTTGTTGTTTTCATGAATAAAATGATGATTTGAAGCTTATCTCATTTCGCATATTAGAGGAAAATTAGGGTTTGTGTGATTGTTATGCATTTCTTTGCTTGATCATGTGAATCCTTGCCAAAAGTTTAATCTATGTTGTTCTCTTGCATTATCTTGTGTTTCCATGAATAAAATGAGATTTAGGGTTTATGTTAGTTTCGCATGTTTCAAAGAAATTAGGGTTTATGAGATTTTTGATGAGTTGGTTGTCTAATCTTGCAATTACTTGGGATTGAACCTTGATTATGATGTTTGTTTGCTTAAAACTTGTTGTTCTCATGAATTTGCTTGCAAATCATGCCCTATGTTGCAAGAGGACTCTCACTTGTGCTTTGATGCACACTTTAAGTGTTGAGGATTGCCTAAGAGGATTCAATTTCTTTTGTGATTCCTAGTGAACAAGGATGCAAATTTAGGTTTCCTTTCCTTACCAATTGCTTTGATTACCAAAAACAACTTATAAATCATTTTGAAATGCTTTTGGTCTTGCAAATAAGTAATTGTTTTGAAACAATTTTTGGTTTTGTGTTGACGATTTGGTAAGAGGATTTGACACCTATGCACTTGTGCATATCCCAAGTGTCAAAGATTACCTAAAGGGATTCAACACCCTAATTGCCTAAACTTGTCAATTTAGTCTTAAGACTTGCCTATGATCTTGCATGAGGCAAATGCCCCATTTTAATTTATTCCTTCCATGTGGTTGATTGAAGAAATGTATTAGACATTGATGACATCAAAAGGATACCACATGGGTGCTTATGTCTAATGTTGATGTGAAATCCTTAGGGTTTTGCAAGTGATTCGTTAGAAGTTGGATATCACTTGTGCTTTGAAATGCCTTTGCCTATTCACATATTGTGTCATAAATGCCTAGTTAGGTTCATCCCATTGCCTAGCATCTTCAATAAGATGTGCAACTTAGGTTCATTTTCTTGCCTATTCATGCATTTTTGCCAAAATGTTCAACTTGGCTTCATTCCTTGCCTATCTATGTATCGTGTCATAGTGTGTGTAGTCTAGGTCCACTTTCAATCAAAAGCTTTTCCAAGCA